>WNWU01000016.1:39564514-39916210 GCA_012654045.1 Ptyas mucosa | reverse complement strand
TTCACCGACAGCTGGCTTAGAAAGGGTAATTGTGAGCTTCCGCCTGCATCAAACTAGAATGGGGAGGGAGAGCACAAGCAGCGGGAAGAGGGAAGCCAGGCAAAGGGGCAAATGAGAGGCGTCTGCAGCACTCCATCCCCGTCTTTCAGCTTGCCTGCGGTCATGCTGAACAAGCACCAGCACAGGGTGTCAGGATTGCCTGCCTTCCCTATGCTCCTGCCTCCACCTGCTGCTGATGCCAACAAGCAGAAGCACAGAGCCCAGAAAAAGATGAGCGAAAGTCATGCTGCCAGCTGCTCACAGTTTGCTCCATCACCCATCTAGGAAATCGGAGGGCGGAGCCATGTGCAATGCCCACAAAACCTTTCCCACTCCTGCTGGATTACTCCTCACCTTCACCCTAACTCCCCCTCGCTCCCCCCACTCACAGACCCCTCGCTGCCGCCCCCCCCCCCGGCCTTCTTTTGACTTTTTGGCTCCACTGCAGCCAGAAAGGAGGTCGTGCTTCACTTTCAGCACACGGCGGTCTCCAAGCATGACTGCTCTTGAGGGTTGTAGGCAGCGCTTCCCCAGTCAGGCTTGTGTGCCAGGCAAGCTGACCCTCCAACTCGAAGAACCAGCAGAAGCAGCACTTTTCAATTCCTCAGAAGCTGCATTTTTGGCACACGGCAGGATTCTGAGGCGCTTCATCCACTTCTGCACAGACAGCTTATTACTGGTAGTAACCAGCTTAAGAGCGCTGGATGTGGGAGAAGAGAGAGAGAAAGTCTCATGATTCCTGTGCATGTCTTTGCACTTTTCACTAAGTTTAAACATGTGTGTGTGTGTGTGTGTTGGGGAGTGGAGCGGGCTCTTCCTGAGAAGAGACACAGCGATCACTGTGTATTTTCAGGATAGCAAAAAGACTCGGGAAGAGCTCTGCTACACACACACACACACACACACACACACACACACACACACACATTTATACTTAGTGAAAAGACATGCACAGGAATCAAAAGGATTTCTTTCTTCTCCCGCTGACCCCTGCACTATGCTGCTACATACTGATCGGAACAGGTCTTTTCCCCCTCCCTTCTCTCTCCTGCAAAGCAGACACTATGCATGTCTCCACACTTGGAATTAGCAGTATTTGCGCTGTCCCAAGGGGCGGAAATGCCAGAGAGGTTGGTGGGCAAAGCCGGTAGTTGGCGAGGGCTCCGTGTCTGCCCACCCGGTCAGGTTGAGGGAGATCTGGGCCTGAAAGGCAGCCAAGCATCACTGTGTTTCCCCCCCCCCACAAGGTGGCCCTTTAGCCGAACACGGCAGGCCTGGAGCTGCTGGTCTCCCTTCCCTGCCATCGGCCTTACCTCCTCAGGCCAGGTGAGAAGTGGTTGCCTGAGTTTGGGAGGGGAGGGGCAAGGGGTGCCCACCTGCAGGCTGCTGCCCATGAAGAGGCCACATGGGTAGCTGCACAGCACCAGCAGCAGCTCATGGATCATGGCGCTGCAAGGGGACCGGGATTGCCTGAGCCTCTTTTTGCAGAAGCCCCAATAATGCCCCCAGCCTCCTTAGGGTAGAGCTGGCTCTGGGTGCTAAACTGGTCCCCTGCAAAGTCCGTTGTCTGCTGAGGAGCCCAGGCAAGGCCTCATCCGCCATCCACTAGGCACGCCTGGATTCTGTTCTGCCTCAGCTATGGACCCCAAAGAACGCAGCACACACAAAGTCCGTGTAAACCTTGGTTTACTAATTAAGGACTACTAATGAGCTTTCTTAATAGTTGTTTGAATACAAGTACAGTTTAAATCAGTCTTTTCTGAACAAGGGCTGTTAATTTAACTTCATTAACACCTGACAAGAATCCAAAGAATAATAACTCAATTCTGAGGCACAGTATTTCAGATAACCGTAATCTTACTGTGGTTGGCAGAATGCCCAGAAGCAATTTGCAGGAAAACTGAAAAGAGAGAAACAAGAGCCGAATCAAATCTTTCTGAAATCAAGACACGAAGGAATATGAATGAAGTTGTTTCCTGCAACTGCATCAGTCGTCGTCCTTCCTTAAATAGGCTAGGGGAGTGGCCCATTATCCCCAAGCCTTACTCTCGAGGAGACCTCCTCCTGAGGAGCCACTCCTGCCTTTTAACAGTTCTGCGCGCTCGTGCATCGAGAAGATGCTCTTCCTCTTCTTCCTCTTCACTTATGGGAGCTTCTGGAGGTTCTGAAGGCCCTGGCTGAATCCCCGCCTCTGGCACCACATCTTTTCCAGCCTCTTCATTGTCTGACTTGAACACCAGCTGCACAGGCTGCTGGCACAGCACCACACCAGCCTCCTCACTGTCAGAATCAGCTACTAACTGCACAGGCCGCTGACCGGCCACAACAGACTCCCGATGACGAGATGGGGTCCTTCAGGCACTTAGCTTGGCCACCTGTTTAGCAGCTCCAGCCCCTCCCTCTGAGTGCCTTGTCAGAGCTGCCTTGGGTTTTTGCCTGCACAGACGGCACTTGCTTGGAAGGGACTGGGGATCGGTTAGTGGAGCACTAAGATGCCAAAATGGCCTCAGGAGAGGCCGATCAAGGTGAGTAGTGCTGGGAGGGAGGGGAGGGGCCAGCCAGTGATGGGATCAGCTGGTTTGCTGAACTGGGCCCAAAGTTAACAACAGATTTGGCTGAACCAGCTGAATCCTACCTCTGCTGTAGTGGGAAAATTTACGTCTCTCGATCTTTTTTTCTTTTCTTTTTTTTTGTAATTTTTTAAAAAAAAATTTTTACACAAACAGACACACAATACACCAATCTTTCCATGTGTCATCTCGGTGTTTCTTCAGTAACTTCTCCTTTTTGATTGCTACTCCTATCTTCATTTCTTCCCTTATAATTTCCATTTCTCTACTACAATATTTCCTCCCAAATACAATACGTTTAGTATAATATTTCCTATTTCATTATCAAAATCTTTATCTATTTCTCTTTTCTAACCAATCATAAAATTTCCCCCATATCTTAAAATATTCCGTATCTTCTCTCTCTATTCATTTCTGCACAGTCTAAATTTTTTTAATTATTTCCCCTTCCAACGGGATTTTCTCTACTTTTCATCTTTGCGCAAATACTATCTTCACTGCAGTTATTACATGAATAATCAAATATACATTTTCTTTACTAATTTTCTCTGGTAGGATACCCAGTAGGAACAGCTCCGGTTTTAAATCAATATGTTGTTGGGTCATTTTCTCTAACCAAATCTTAATTCTGTTCCAATAGACTCTAGCTTCTGAACATGTCCACCACATATGATAATAAGATCCTGGTATTTGATGGCATTTCCAACATTTAGCTGATTTGTCTTTAAACATTTTCACCAATTTTTCAGGGGGCATATGCCATCTGTAAAACATTTTATATTGATTCTCTTGGTATGCAGTGGACATTGTTAGTTTATAGTTCCTTTCCCATAACTGTTGCCATCTATTGAGCTCAATTGAGTATCTGCAATTTTTTGCCCAAGCAATCATTGTTTCCTTTACTTGTTCTTCTTCTAATTCCATACTAAGTAGAAAATTATACATTTTTTGATTATTTTATTCTCTGTTCCCGTGAGTATCCTATGCAGATCTGTCATTTCTAAATAAAAGCCATATAATCTTCAATCTTTTTCATATCTTGCTTGTATTTGCATATACATATACCAGTCTATCACAATCCCTTGTTCTTCCAGTTCTTGTTTCCCTTTCAGTTCCCCCTTATCTGTAAGTAAATCTTTATATCTAAAAATCTTTCCAAAATTAACCATGTTTGGGTGTATCAATGCTTCTATTGTTGATAACCGTATTGGAATTTTCAAACAGTATTTATCTCTAACTTTCTACCACACTAATAACAATGCATTTCTTACATAATGTCTATGAAAATACGTATGCATCTTACTTCTGCCATACCATAAAAATGCATACCATCCCAACTGTAAATCATGTCCTTCCAAAGTTAGTAAACTTGTATTGCTTAATTCAATCCATTCCTTCATCCAAGTCAATGCTGCTGCCTGATAATATAATTTCCAGTTCGGCAGTCCAAAACCTCCCCTCATTCTTGCATCTTGTAACATCTTTATATTAATTCTCACCTTTTCCCCCTGCCAGTTAAACTTCCTCATTATTTTGTTGAAGTGTTGAAAATAGGTCTTTTCAATTTTTATTGGAATTGTCTGGAATAAAAACAATAATCTTGGTAATATGTTCATTTTGATTATTGCAATCTTCCCCATAAGTGATAACTGCAAAGTTTTCCATTTTTCCAAATCTTTCTCAATTTGTCTTTTTAAGTTATAATAATTGTCCTCTTTTATCATTGAACATCTTGAAGTTAGTTGTATTCCTTAATATCTTACTTTTTTCACAATTTATATGTCTAATTTTTCCATTAATTCTCTTTTTTGCTTTTCTGTAGTATTTTTCACCAGGAGTGCTTCCCTTTGAACTGGAGGAACTGGCAGGGGCAGGCATGGAGCACTTTTGCAATTTCCTTTTCTTCCTTTCTAAATCTTGAATGGGATGTTTGCCAACATCTCCTCCCTTTTTGGGGGGTAGGTATCAATGCCATAAATTATTCATTGTCATTAGTTATCGATTTGGATATCTGGCCTGAAAAGGGTTCTTCCTTCTCTCGAAAAAAATGCCAGAGGTGGAAGTCTCCCCCCCCTTCTTCTCCCTCCTTCTCCCTCCCATTTCACTAAGGCTGTTCCTTCCTTCCCCCTCTAGCTGATTTGTTGGGCCCTAACTGTCCCAGGTGTCGAAAAACCTAGGACGAAACCTCCTTCTGTGTATGGGCTGTGGCGAAGCTGAGGAGAAAAGTTTCTGGCTAATAACCCAGAGGCAAAAACCTCAAGGCAAAACAGGCAAGGCGAAGAGACTGAGCCGAAAAGTCCTAGACCCCATCTTATTTTTTTCTTCTGTCCTTTCCAAGTTATTGTTGTTGGATTGTGGTCTGCCCAGTGTTTATTTCAATATTTACTTCTTGTATGTTATCTATAAGTTCTGTTGATATCCATATCATATCTATCCTCGACCATGACAAATGTCTATTTGAATAAAAAGTATATTGTTTTTCTTTCAAATGTCTCTGTCTCCAAATATCTTGAATACTTAATTCTTTAATCATTGTAAAAAAAAAAAGATTTTGGCAGTTTTTCTGGTTTTCTTATTTATCTTTGTTGTTTTATAGTCCAACTCTACATCCATTACAGTGTTAAAGTCACCTATTATGCATATATATTCATAGTCCAATTCTATAATTTTCCTGTGTAGCTTTTTGTAAAATTCTTCTTGTTTGTCATTTGGAGCATATAACGCTATCAACGGTATTTATTTAAAATTCATTTTTATTTCCACCATTACAATCCTACTTTCTTGAGCCTGAAAGATTAATTTAGGCTCTAATTTTTCTCCTAATTTTGGATACTGTAATGTTCAGTGTGTTGTTTTCTAATATGTACTTCTTGTAAGCATGTAATGTCCATCTTTAGTCTATTTAATTTGCTAAAAATTCTATTCCAATAAATTTACATTTATTGATATTGCTTTTATTTCTTCTTCCATATTTTACTTTACTTATTACTAGTTTTTAGTTTCATCGCTCTTGTCTCCCTTTGTTCCTTTGGGTCCTTCGATCTTGCTCCTTCTCTTAGTGCTCTCTCTTCCTGTTCCTTAAGTTTTCTTCTTTGCCTTTTTCTTCATCTTTATGTTTAGTCTCTCTTATTGCTCCTAATTCATCCTCTAATGGTCCACAAAATTGTTCATAAAATAACTTCGCTTTTTCAATTGAATCCAGTCTATGTCTTTGTTCTTGCCATGACACCAAGATTCCTTCTGGTATTAACCATCTGAAGCTCACTCCTTTTGTTACTAAAATTTTTGTTAAAAATTGATACTCGCTCCTCAAATCTCTAACTTTTTTAGCTATTTGTCTCAGTATTATTATTTCTTTGTCTTTATACTTCAATGCTGTACTTCTTGTTACTTGTAGTATTTCTGTTTTTAGTGCTTTCTTTGTAAATCTTATGTGTACTTCTCTTGGTAATTTGTTTCTCATTACATATCTTGTATGTACTCTAAAGCAGGGGTCTCCAAACTTTTGGACCTCAGGGACCACCAAACTCATAATTTTAAATCCCGTGGACCACTGGGGGGGAGGCTCAGCTGCCTTTCGGGCCTACCTGTCTTCTTCTGTGGAGGCCTTCAGGTGGGAGGCCTGAGAGAAAGTGCCTGCTCCAGGCACACAGCCTGGAAACCCCTTTTGTGTTCCTTCTCTCAAGAAGCTTGGTCAATCTGAGTGAAGGAAAATGAAGATGGGCACACTGACCATGGCTTGCTGAAATTGGTGGGAAAGTCGGTCCCATATTCCAGAGCTGTTGTAGTCACAGGACTGGCCCTTTGGTCATCCCAGAGCAGCTCCTCCACCTGGGTGCACCAACCTGCAAGGGAACTGCCTGCTCCCTGGCAGGCCAGTGCACCCGGGTGGTGGAGCTGCTCCAGGATGACCAAAGGACCAGTTCTGTGACTACCACAACTCTGGAATATGGGACCGGGCCGTGGTGGGGCTGGAAATCTCCACCATAGGGGGTGGCATGTGCAATGTGCAACTTTGCAAGTGGTGTAACATGCAAAAAGGAGTGCAGCCCTCGCTGGCTGGAACAAGATAATAGTGCTGTTATGGAGTGGGGGTGGCTCAAGTGGGCCCAAGTGGCGGTGGCGATGGCTGAAAGGTGCAGGAGCGAAGTGCTACTTGCATTTGCATAGCATCAGCAGTCTGCCTTCACCGTGGTATATTTGCACCAGCTGGTGGCACCAAGGCAGCCCTTGTCTCCTGCCACTTGGGGCTCAGAGTGGTAAACCGCATCCAGGAAGCACTACAGCGTTTTTCCATTTTATCATTTCTTCCCTAAATTACAGTACACTGTTCATAACTGTCCTATTTTAAATTTAATCAGCATCAACCTAGAATTTTAACTGGTCCACCATTATTATTTTTTGCACAACATAATCAAGGCAATGCAGCAAAGAAAGCAAAGCTAACAAATCTCAGTTCCCCTGCTTCATGCTAAATTTCTTTTAAGAATTTATACTCATTCCCATTTTAAATGTATAGGCACATTCATGCCTGGGATTTATTCACCAATCCAAAACAAAGAGAAGTCTTTAACGCCTGGTGTTTCTAAATCTTTGTTTTTAAATCACACAGGCAAAAAAAAAAAGCAGGTTGGAAGCAAATGGAGGACTTGGTTGGGGGGGGGGGAATCAATGAGAAAAACAGAGATGTCCAGAAAGGGACAGCCAATGTTAATAATAATAATTTTTAAAAATCACAATCAAAGGGGATTTGGGCAGCTAACACTGGAAAAGCCAGCTTTGGAAAGCACCAGCTGGGTACAGAAAGAGGAAGGGGAGGGGTTTTTTTCCCAGAAAGAGCCACAGGGAAAGAAGGGAAAAGACCCAGTTGGCTTTGTGCAGAAAAGTCAGGCAAAGATACCTCAAATATATCTCCAGGAAACCTCCTCCTCCTGGAACTGCTGCTGCTCTTCTTCCTTTTCTTCCTGGCCGTAGCCACCCAACCTCTGAAGAGCCAGTGTTTCCACCTCATCAAAAGGCTGGCCGGGGGCAGAAGAATGTAAAGGGTAGCGAGGGCTTTGTGGAGTCTCCCTGATGGGGGATGGCTTGAAGTAGATGAAGGGCTCAGCTTGGCATTTGAGAGCCGGCACTGGGCTCAGAGCCCTTGGGGCTCAGAGCAATAAACCGCGTCCAGGAAGCACTACAGCAGAGAGAAGCAGCCACAGTCAACCCTGGCTTTGCTGTCCATTGCAGATGCTAGATCAGCCTCCTGCAAACTCTCGTCTCTCGAGGAGCCCTGCCAAAGTTTCCCATGCTGCTTCAGCGAGCACTCCTTTTTTTTAAAAAAAATTATTTATATGCCACCCTTCTCTGGAGACTCAGGGCGGCTTACAATGCATTAAGCAATAACCTTCATACTTTTGTATATTTTATACAAAGTCAGCTTATTGCCCCCACAACCGGGTCCTCATTTTACCCACCTTAGAAAGGATGGAAGGCTGAGTCAACCTTGAGCCTGGTGAGAATTGAACACGCAGTAATTGCAGGCAGCTGGATGTTAAATGCTGCCTCAGTAGGAGGCATTAGCCTCCTATGCCACTCAGGCTCCTTGAGAGAGGAGAGTTTGAAGGGGGCTGATCTAGCGTCTGCAATGGACAACAAAGCCAGGGTTGACTCTGGCTGCTTCCCTCTGCTAACAGGTGGCCAAGCTAATTGCCTGAAGGACCCTATCCTGTCTCTGGGAGTCAAAGCGCTGAAGTGCGAGTGGTGCAGGAAACCTTGGCTGGGCTCCTTGAGAGAAATGCAAAGATTTCTCTGTGGACCACCAAAATTTTCTTGTGGACCACTGATTGGTGACCACTGCTCTAAAGACCTCATCAATCTCATTTAAAATCTTCTCCTTGGGTTCTTCTATAGCTTCTGCCAGCATCTCAGCGATCACCTCTGGTAAATTTTCTCCTTTTTCTTCCTCTATATTTTGGAATCTTAGACAATAGTCAGAATGGTTCATTTCCAACAAGATTATTGTTTTTTCTTGATTTCTGTCATCTGATATCATCTTTTCTTCTAATTCTTCAACCCTCTTTTCTGTCATTTCCATTTTTTCCTCTACTTTTTGAATTCTTTCTTCATTTTCCCCAATCATCTCTTTCATTTCTTTTAAATCTTATTTCAAATCATCATGGAGAGACTGTATGAGATTTTTTAATTCCAGTGTCTCCGAAGTTTTAGTTTCTGTCGATGAGGGGCTTGCTGCTGGGTGTAAATGTGCTGTACGTTTCTTCATTTCGATGTTATCTAAAATGAATTTATAATCCACTTATGTTTTATTTGTAATCCAAATTCCTAACCCTCCCCGATGGTTGGATCATGGGAAAAAAAGTAAAAAGGAAAAAAAAGAAAAAGACTACAATCAACCCACCAAAAATGAAGTGCAAAAATTATTCCAACCATAAAAAAGAAATGGGAAAAAAGAAAAGAAAGAAAAAAATCCACCAAAGGGAAAAAAAGGAAAATAATATTCAGGGGGAAAAATAAAAACAAAAATTTAATCCCGAACGGGGAAAAAAATTTCTTCAGACTCTTCTTGTCTTAATCCAACAATTCAGTTCTTTTCAAATCTAATAGCAAGAACGAGAAGGACGAGCAAAAGTAAAAATAATAAGCCAGAAAAAAACCCCTCGAATTTTCCACTCTTTATTCCCTTTACTAATTTATGCAAGGTCCAAAAAAAAGGCAAAAACAAAAAGAAGAATTTTCCAATACTTATTCCCCAGAACAAAATCCAAACAAAATACTTCAAAGTGTTCAGAAAAAAATAAGGGAATAAGCCAAAATAAATAAATAAATAAATAAAAATTTAAGAAGTAAAAACAAAGTTAACAATCCAGTCCTTCTCTCTGCACATCTGTTTTCTTATCTTCTCAGTTAGAATTATCAAGGTCAGTTTTAAAGCTAAAGTTAATTCAAAGTCCTTTTCTCTCCCCCCCTTTTTTTTTTCTTCTGCCACTAGATGGCACTGCAGGCTAGTTCAATAATTTAAACAAAAATCTTTAAGACTTTTAATTAGTTCTTTCCGTGTTTTAATTTCACAATTATTTGTTACTATTTCATCTCTTCACAAGAAAAAAAGTTCATTGTTCAGTGTTATATTGGTTAATCCTAGTTTTTAAAAGAATCCCCAAATTCTATCTTTTCTCTTGCCTTGTCACTTTCTTCGCAGCCCAATGCTGGATGTGAGAGCCAAATACACTCCCCCTCTCACTCCTCTCTCTCAGCCTCTTTTCCACTCTATTCTTCTACAAGTGGAAATTAAGGGAAACTTTTTTGTTCAAAAATATAAGTTTTGTTCATCTCAATGACACACGCTGTCTTCTTATGCTTTCTTCCATTGCAGCCGCCCCAGCTTCTTAGCGACTTCTAGGGTCGCTTTCTCTGCCACCCAGTTTGAGGAGCTTCTCCTGATCAACCAGGGAGTTTGCGATTCCCTCCTGTGTTGGTCAGTCCATGCTCCTCTTGTTCGTTGTCCCTACAGGACAACTTAAGTCACTTAAGACCACTGGGCAGCGGAGATATCGACGGCTCTTTAGGAGCTTCCAAAGAGTCTGCCATACCGCTGCGATGCTGGCCACACCTCCCCATGTCTCTCATTCTTGAGAAAACCAGGTACATTTGATTGTGTAAGGAGGGCTATTTTATTGTAATGGAAACCTGCATTTTTAGAGACAGCAATAGTGATGGAAATAACCATTATCTCTTTTTAGGAGCTTCTTGCCCAGTTAATTTGTTGCAATTTTGTTTGCCTTAATCAACTGCACAGGACAGAATCCTAACTTTAGTCACTTTCATTGTTACTTCTAAACAGCCCTTCTTTTCAGGGAAGAAAGAGCAGGAGTCTTTGTTTAGGGGCAGAAATAGTTCCTTTGGATCTGGTAGGCTTATTCAAAGTAGGCAACTGAACCCAATACCTCTCATGTTTGCAAGGTCAGGGGAAAATGTCCTAGAAATTAACTCTCGGCTTGGTTTTTAGTATGGTCTTGGCACACATACACAAACAGGTATAGCTTTCAGAAGCTGAACAATAGACATAGCTGCTTTAATGCTCTAAAAAGAGTAGTTACTTTGTACTAGCTTTCCAAAGCAGCTGCTCTGAAAGTTTGGTAGTCCTATTTGCCTGATTAATAAATCTGAACAGAGACATCAACTTTCTTTAAATCAAAATATTTTGAAACTGTGATTTACAGTAGGGTTTATCAAACTTGCTCTATTCAAGAGAATAGAATGATCAAGAGAAAAATCAAAATTTGACCTTCCTTAAGAAGATTATTAAATTTCTTACCAGGTTGCTGCACTATTTTATGTTGCTTGCCCTGGAGTAAAAATTGCTGTAAAATAAAATGCTTGAATAAAATATGTGCATAATATTTATTTATTTAATTTATTTATTTTATTCAATTTATAAACCGGCCTTCTCCTGCTGGACTCAGGGCAGTGTACAGCCAGAAATAAAAAACAGTCAATACAAAATTTAAAATTTAAAAGAATTATAAATTTTGGCTGTAAATTTAAAAACCTTATAACTAAAACCCAATTTGGACAATTTAAAAATCTAAAATCTTTAAAAGGGGGGGGGGTTATGCCAGCCCTGCTTGTTGGAAGAGAAAAGTTTTTAGGGCGCGACGAAAAACCCGGAGACCTGATATCCTGCGTATCTCCGGAGGCAGGTTGTTCCAGAGGGCGGGTGCTGCCACAGAGAAGGCCCTCCCCCTGGGGGTCGCCAGCTGACATTGCCTGGCCGACGGCACCCTGAGGAGTCCCTCTCTGTGGGAGCGTACTGGCTGGTGGGAGGCTATTGGCGGCAGAAGGCGATCCCACAAATACCCAGGTCCAATGCCATGGAGCACTTTAAAGGTGGTAACCAACACCTTGAAGCGCACCCGGAAGTCCACCGGGAGCCAATGCAGCTCATGCAGGAAAGGTGTCACATGGGAGCGCCCCATCGCTCCCATAATCCCCCACGTGGCTGCATTCTGCACCATTTGGAGCCTCCGGGTGCACCTCAAGAGGAGCCCCATGTAGAGAGCATTATAGTAGTCCAGGCGGGAAGTGACGAGTGCCTGAGTGACCATGCGTAAGGAGTCCCGATCCAGAAAGGGACGCAACTGGCAGATCAGGCGAACCTGATGAAAAGCCCCCCTGGCCACGGCCGTCATGCTCTTCTAAAGACAGTCGTGCATCCAGGAGGACACCCAAGTTGCGAGCCCTCTCTGTGGGGGCCAATAACTCACCCCCAATAGCCAGCGATGGCACCAGCTGGCTATATTGGGACGCCAGCAGCCACAGCCACTCGGTCTTGGAAGGGTTGAGTTGGAACCTGTTATTCCCCATCCAGATCTGCACGGCCTCCAAGTACCGGGACATCACTTCAAGGGCATCGTTGGGATGGCCTGGGGTGGAAATGTACAGCTGAGAATCATCAGTGTACTGATGGAATTCCACCCCAAAGCCACAGATGATCTTGCCCAGCGGCTTCACATAAATGTTGAACAGGAGGGGCGAGAGAACCGATCCCTGTGGCTTTTCAGATTGTTGTTAATTTAGAGATTAGTTTATTTGAACAAAATCATCACTCCAAGGTCAGGGTTAGAGGAAATGAGCTAAGGTGAGCATCTAGAGCAGCTTTCTTTTTAACCTAAGCTAATCTGATGTACATGTGGGGATGAATGGAGCAATAGTTCACATCTAGAAAAACACCCATTTGGGGAAGTTTAATGAGCAAGACAACAAGGGATCTAAAGTTGTCAAACAGTATCAAGGGTCATTTGTACATACCAGATGATACCAAATGATAAAAGTTTACTTCTTTGCTCTTCCTTCAATTTCAGCAGAGATACTTTTTTGTAAGAGCAAAAATCAGCCATCAACAGACACATAGAAATAAACCATATTTACATACCAATCAAGAGACAATAAAAAGCTAAGAAGAAAACAAAAAGACTAGAGCAAACCCCACACTCATTTGCACTGATGTTATCTAGTTGGGTAATGAAACATCTGCAAGCAAAGAATGAAGTTAGAGAGCACCAAGGACTACATAACTTTTTTAAAAAAAATCAGCCAAAGCAAAGGGACATAGGAATTGGCTCTTCACATTTTGAAAAATATTGTGCACTTTACCTTTGGTTTGGAGCCACCAACACTATTATTTTAGAATTGATAAAAAAAACCTGTCTATTTTGCTCACTTTCATTTTCCCAGGACTACATCTGAAATCACAGGAATAATCACTATGCTAATTGGCACACCCATGTATACTGTGAACTGATGGGGTCAGGGATGCCAGTATCTCAACCTGCAGGCTGCCAGCAAATATGGCATTGAACTGAAAGCCAAGTTGTATAAGGCTTAATATGAATTAATATGAAGTATCGAGCAGTTGTATGTTTTCTGGATAAGTGCCGGGGAACACTGAAGGCAGAACCTATTTGTTTCCTCTTGACGCCTCTCTGAGTCAAGGGTTTTGTTTTAGGGAACCTATGAGATGACACCTGCCCTGTTAAACAAAACACTGCTGTGCTTGGCTCATCTTCACTAAATATTTATTTTTACGCCCAAAGAAGAAGAATACACAGGTGCCAGCTGCTGGGGAGAGAAAGCATTGCTTTGCATTCTTTCTTTTTTAAAATCAAGTTTTATTGGGTTTTTTCCCCCACATTCACCCACATCTTTTTTGAACAGAGTATTGGCCATATCTTATCTTATACAATTTATCAAATTCAAATACATTTTATTCAATTACAATTTTTGCCACAATTTTCTTTTCCCCCCTTTTTTAATCATATCTCAATATTTCTTTGCTTACTTATATAAACAACATCTTCTTTCGCCCTCAAATTTTAATTTTTCTGCTTATTCATATTTATTCTCTTTTATTCTTTAACAATTCATTCTTTATCTTAATATATTTGTGTTTATTCAGGGTTGCCTTTCTTCCATTTCATCTTTTTTATTGTACAGCAATCTTTCTCCTCCAACCCACCATCTCCCTCTTTTCTTTCTTTCCTACTTTCTCCTCCCCTCCTCTTCTTTTCTTATCTATTTCCCCTCCCCTTTTCCTTCTCCTCCTCTCTTCCCCCCATCTTCCCCTCTCTCCTACTCTAATTTCCCTTCCCTTCCTTCCTTCCTACTCTTCCTTCCCTCTCTCTCCTTCCTCTTCCCTTCCACCTCTCTTCTCATCTCTCTCTATTGCTGTATTCATCTTTGATTTAATATTTTCCACTATGGAGTCCAGGCAACCCCGATCTTTCATTTATCAAGTATATTTCACAAAATTCCTCTTATCTTTTTAATTATAAACAGTATATTTCATCTTATTCTACTTTTCCCTTTAAATTTTTACCCAAACAATCTTCCAATCCTTTATCTTCTTTACTTTTAACAATATGATTTTTCTTCTTTACTTCTTGCAAGTATAATACTTAAATCATTTTTAACATTTCAATTTCATTCAATTTTACATTCAATTTCAGTTTTCCATCATAATTTCAATTAATGCTTATGTTACTTATTTCTCTCCATTTACTGCTTTCTCCAAAATCATTCTTTCTTTCACATTGCATCTACTGATCTATTTCATTTAACATTTTCACATATAATTTCTACCACTAACATCATTCTCTTTATTAACAAATTAACATTTTCACTGACTCTTAACCATTTTCCCATAGTCTCTACACAACTCCATTTCTTAGTTCCCATTCCCTTACCTTCCTCTTTTTCCTTTTCTTGTATCTCCCCTTCAGCCTCTCTTCTTTAATTTTAACTCTATTCATTTTCTTTCTCAATCTTTCCCCATTTATTTCTCTTCTTTTCTTATTTGAGATGAATAGAATAAAACTTTATTACGGTCATCGACCAGCAATAGACATACAATGAATTAAAATTACTTCTGACATTAATTGTGAATAACATTTCTGTTATGAAAATACATTATCTCAATCCTAATTTACATGCTTGTAAGTATGTGGGTAAATGTATCGTTATAGATCTCAAAATATTGGCACCAGTTGATATTATAATTCAGTAACCAATTTTTTTCTTGTGGATATTGCAGCGACACAAAATTTTGCCACTGCACGCGTGATAGCCGGATTAGAGTCTTGGAGGAGAAAGCCTATATAAAAGTCCTCTGTCCTCCCTGGCAATCTCTCTAGTAAGGGGAGAATGTATATTGACCTACATACTCTGTATAACTCACAGTGCATTATTTGAGATGTATTTTCCCTTATCCATTCTTATTCTGTCACTGCTAAACCCAGTGTAATCATCTTTATCTTTATTTTCAATTATTTCTTCTCCAATATTATCTCTTCGTTTCTTTTGTTTCTCATTCTTCTGTTCTCTTTCTTTTTTTTTGCATTCTAACCAGTCCTCTGCTTCTTTGTTTCCCTTAAGTGCTTCTCTTATTTTTTGAAACAACTCCCTCAATGTCTCATATTCCTCCTCCCAATTCTCCGTATTTTCAATTTAAAAGGCTGAGATTTTTAAATTTATTCTTTTCCTTTACATATATTTCAAATTTCCAAGTCCATATAGTGTTCTCCCCCCCTCCCTTTAAATAATGTCCAATTCAGATCTTCACTTGAGCCAGCACTGTTTCAGTCTTTGTCCTTTGCTCTCTTATCTTGGTAAAGATGTATGAATCCTCTCACAACTCTTTCTCACGCTCACTGCCAGCAGCTGACTTTCTCCGATTCACAATCCTTTGCATAACAAAGTAGTCATCTTGTAATACACAAAAGCATTCTCCCTTTTCCACATTAAGTTCTTCTACTGTTTAAAATGTTTTTCTATCTTCTTTTCCTTGTCTTATTTTTTCCCCCCAAATCCAGTTTTAAATCCAAATGGAAGATTTTTTCCAGGGCTTTAGGTTTGGTTTTTAAAGTTCCGGCCTTTTTTCTTCTTCTCCGCTTTAGTCCTTCTGTACCAATTTTCCACCAATCTTCCGCTACAATTTTTTCAAGCATTCAAAGACTTTTTTTTTCTTTTACCTGTGTGTTGGCCAAATCACTCACTTGGCAACAATACTCCGTTCAATTACTGCTCCTATATTCCCTCTTTCTGATCGTGGCCATTCTGGCTTGTGACAGCTCCTTAATGGCTGCCTTCCTTCGCTGATGGGTCAAAGACTAATGCTGGCATTTCAGGGAACTTGCTCATTCCCTATCCGTGCCAGCCAGCATCTTCTTTCTTCGCTGTCTCCACAAGACAGCTATGATCCCTGGGGATCCCCAAAATCGGCTAGGATATCGGTGTTCTCCTGGAGCCCCAGAATCCACATCATATCGCCTGATGCCAGCCACACCCCCTCTGCTTTGCATTCAAATGTCACTATAAGCTCTTCCAATGGGGATGTTTAGTTTTGCTCGATGGTTGTTTTCTCCTACCAAGAGTACTACAGATACATGTTGTGCTTTACAGTAGAGTAAATTTGCAGCACTCTTGGCAATTCATAGCAAATAGGAAATAATTATTTCCAGTTCTGAATATTGCAGGTCTTTTGTGAGCCACTAATAGCCATGCTGCTTTTTTGACAGGACGTTCACTTGGCACCATTTCCATATTATAAATGGATTGTTTTAATTGCCTTGCGAAACAGTAGGGGGAATTGTGCATCTAAAGAAAAAAGTTGGGGCTGGAAGATGCAATTTCATGGCAAGGATCTCTTTACTACAGAACTGATTTCTGAGGGTTTATGCAGAGTTACAAAATAGAATTAAAATATTATACTCTGCAGGCTGAGGCAAGCCACTCTTCCCTATACTTACCACTCTTCTGGTTTTAATCTACGTGACTCAAACTCTTGTTTTTTATTTTGCTACAATAAACAGAAGACTTTATATTATACATACACTTCCTTAAGTTAGGTGATGAGATATGATTCAAGAAAGGTATGGATAGATATTTTAGCTACTTATTGGTTCATACCTGTAAAATTGCTGGAGCCAACATTAGAATTACTCATTCTGACTTGAATAATTTTGCATCAGTTTTTAAAGCTGTATTTTTTAAAAGGAGTGGAATATGTACGTAATATAGTGTTGGAAGAAATATCTGGTTTCAAGCTGGAGAAAGATGCTGGAAATAAAATAGAGGTTGATTGGAAAGAAGGACTCTGTTTATTGATGAGCATAACCAACAATAGCATGCAGTTCTGGGACAGCTGACAAATTGGTTTGATGAGTACATGGATTTTTATAGTGTTCTGAGATGCTGCTAGGAGTTTGTGCAATGTACAATAGTGACCCTGGTGTTTTTTTCTATTCTAATGGTGATGTATTAATCCTATTATGTCCTAAAGCTCATGTCCTGTTCTTAGAATTTGGATAGGGGGATGTAAATTTTAACCCCATGAGCTGGAGGTGAAGGTGTTTTATTTGTAAATATGCTGGCCTGGATTTCTTAAAGAGCACAAAATATCCATCTCTAAAAGATTTCAGGCATCTGCTGGAGGCTGTTGGGGCTGCTTTCTGCCTTTGTTTAAAAAAAATTCTTAATTTCTCCTTTGGGGAAATATAATACTCTACCTCTTTTAATATTCCCCAAAATATTTCATTCTTGTGCAAGGGGAGTGGTGTCCTACAATTCCCCCTTTGTGCCATAATAAATGTGGGTGACACACACACTTTTATTGGCACAAGATTAAGAATTGATCAAATTGTCAATACAAAGGGGAAGGCATTGTTAGAAGCAGCAGAAAGGAATCCTGCAGTGGCTCCCAAAAGGAGAGCTTTCAATCAATGAAGGTCTAACAGCCAGGACAAAACATCTGTTCAATAGAAAATTTTTTTATAGTATCCAACATTCTGTGCCAATTATTTTTAGATGTTTAATGTCACTTTCTGTGAGCTTTCAGTCTGATTTGAAGCAAGCACATGTCCCAAAATTCTTGGCAGCCATGACTGTGCCTTAGTAGATAATCTAAACTGCCCATTTCCAAGGGTTTGGGGTTTGGAGATCTCTTTTCTGCTACCTCTTCAGTGAGGGCATATGGACTGTTAATTGCCTAAGGAGGGCATCCCCCCCCCCCAATGGAATTGGCAGGAAAGTATACATGACTTAGTGCCACAGAGCAAGAACCAGCCTATGGGAAGTTTTATGTGGAGGTAGGTGAAGGGGATAGCCTCAGTGTGATCCTGAATGGTGTGTGTGTGCAGCTACTCCTACAAGACAGGTAGCACAAACATCCTTGCAATTTTCCCTCCCTCCAGACAGAAATATGAGGACTTGCTGTGCCAACCACTGCCAATTGCCATCCCTCCATGAATCTATTTAATTGATTACAACATAAATGAGGCAAGAAAGAAAATCTTACAATGAGTTTCCACCCTCTCTCCATAGTCTTTCCAGTTGTCTTCTGAGACTTTGAAGAGAGTTTTTAGTCTCCACTCATCCATCTCAGGATCCTCTCTTTCAAGTCTGCTGGGTGGTGTTGGGCTTGGCTTGGTGCTAAGCTTGATCAGTCAGGCTTGGAAAGGTCTGTTCCACTCTGGTTGCAGTATGACTGGATCCAAACCCAATAACCTTGTTCAAATGGATGGAGGGTCTCCTCTGGAGGCAGTGTTTGGGTCAGTGTTCTCTGCTTCCAAAGATTGTGGTGTTGTCTGTGCAGATCTTAAAGATATGAGAACAAGACCATCTTCCCCCTTTGTGGATGACCCTCCCAGAAGAGGCATTGTTGGTCTGACACAGGAATGTAGAATAGAGGATAAGAGGTGGAGAGGTTGAGTGTGGTGGATAGCTTGCAGGCAAGGTTTGAAAATACATTAATGCTGCAGTTGTTAAAGAAACGGATTAGCCAGTCACAACAAAATGGGGACACCACAAATGAAAAAAAAGAGAAGCTGCATTCTGGTAATAAGGCAAAAGATGTCTGGTGATAAAAGAAAGCAACAAAAGGATTCAACCAGAAGCGTTACGGCGAGACACTCGGGGATTAGCCTTGCAAAATCCTGGGCTGATGAACCACTGCCAAGGGATCTTCGGACCAGACCTGTCCTGTAGGGACAGGGAAGAAAGAGTGGCACCTCAGAAACCAAGAGGAACAGGCAAGTTCCTCAGAGGTCAGAGGAAACTCTCCCTGACTCAGCAGGCGGTGACCATTGCGACCACCAGTAAGCTGGGACAACCAGACTAAGCATTGTCCAGGAGTGGCGAATTGAGCAGAACATTGATGCCGGGTGAGTGAGTGCTTATAGGCAGAAAAAGGGAAAAAAGAGGACTTTTAAATTAGTTATAAATAAATGAATGAATGAATTTATTTATTGATTAGCCCATTGGGCCATATCAAATGCAGAATTCGAAAGACAAATCATTACAAAGGTTTGGTAAAACGAATTAAGTGAGATTGGAATAACTCACAATTAAAATGCAATTAGAATAAAATATGATCCAAATTAAAATTGAGATAAAATACAATCATTTAAAATACCATTTAAATATAATTAAAATTATATTGTAATGTCACCCCTACATCTACCTAATCAGTGTTAAAACTGCTATTAAAATTACATTGTTAGATCAAGTGGTCATTCTTACAATCTACCGCAATCTGCTGCTCCAACTTTGTCCTCCTTCCCATCAGCTTTACCACAAATTTAGCAATCCATTTTACCAACTGCAAGTTGGAACCTAACAAACAATATCACAAAAAGTGCTTTTTAGACCTAGGGGTGCTGGTATAAAAGATCCTGCCCAGTTGATGTTCCCTCAGGTCTGAGTATAGGGGGCAGTCAAAAATTAGATGGGACGTTGTTTCTACTTCCCCCGTCCCACATAAACAGACCCTTTCCCTTACAGGAATACCCCTATATCTACCCCAGAGCATATTTGTTCCAAGTTGGTCCAACCTCAATTTTGTAAGGAATCTTCTCAGGATGGGGAGCAAAGGCACAGCTAAATATTTTTCTATTTTAAAAGTTTGTTTATTGGCTGATAACCAGGGGCAAACTTTTACTGCTGTCACCTGTGCAATATCCGATTGGGCACTTATGTCCTTAAATCTCTGTGCAATCCAATTTCGGATCTGCCTATAGTCATACTGCTGCCAATTTAAAGAGATATCAGAGCTAGATACCTGTTTCAGAACTCTTAATAACCAGTTATTTTTATTACTTGAGATAATCTGCTCCATTAGAGCTAATTTTGGTAACCTCCCTTCCTCCATCTCGATTATTCTCAACCAATAATAAACAGTCTTCAACAAGGCCCTGGTGCCAGTCGCGTGGACTCCTGTTTCTGCCCTTACTACACATGCTGGGGTTCTGGGGGACACTGCCAAAATTTTCCTCAGGAACTTATTTTGAGGGGTTTCCAGCCCAGGCAGCATAGCTGACCCCCATATTTCTGCCCCATAGGTAAGTACTGGTTCGATTTTCACCTGGAAGACCTTTAACACTGGAGTTAATGAGGATGGAGTTTTCTCTAAAATAAGTTTATTTAATTGAGCCATCCGAGCCATGGCCTTCCGAGCTCTGGCTTTTACCTGCTTATTCCATTTGCCATTTGTCTGAAATACTAGCCCTAAATAGCTAAATGACTGAACTTGTTCTATTCTTCTGTCATTTAAAACCCATCTCCTTATATTTTGTTGCCTGCTAAATATCATTACCTTTGATATCTCTATATTAATTGTCAGGCGATTTTTTATACAGTATGCTGCCAACCTCCCGAGTGACCTTCGTAGCCCCACCTGTGAGGCCGATAACAAAATTATATCATCGGCATATAACAAGCAATTGATCTGTCTTGTTCCTATACTGGGCCCATGGAGTGATATATCTTCCAGACATTTTGGGAGGTCATTTAAATATAAGTTAAAAAGTGTTGGGGCTAAAATGCAACCTTGTCTAACACCCTTCTTTAATGGGATTGCATTTGTTACTGATCCTGACCTATTCACTTGGACTCTTACTTGGGTTTCTGTGTATAACATTCGAATTAAATATAACAATTTCTTTTCTATTCCCATGGCCTCTAATTTATCTCATAAATTTTTTCTATCAATTGTATCGAAGGCTGGCTTCAAATCTATGAATGCCACATACAGTGGTTTTTTCCAAAACTTAAACTTTGTTATTAGGTGGTCCAGCACAAAACAGTTATCCATAGTAGATCTTCCGCTCCTGAAACCTGACTGCTCTTCAGCTAAAATGTTATTTCTCATTAACCAGTCCTCTAATTTATGAAGCAAATGCTTAGCATAAATTTTTGCTGAAATATCGATTAGACTAATTAAACAGAAATTATCCGGGTTATCTCTAGAGCCTTTTTTATGTAAGGGAATAATTATTGATAAACGCCAACTAGCAGGAATTTGCCCTGTTCTATTGATAAAAGTAAAGAGACCCACCAGGACGGGCGCCCACCAGGCTATGTTATCTTTAAATAACAAAGCCGGGAGCGCATCCTGTCCTGGCACTTTGTTTATCTTCAGGGAGGAGATTAAACTCCTCACCTCCATGACTGACACTTCTTCCCACTGAGGTGAGGCTTCAAGATCCTGTATCAAGCTCGGAGAGGATATAGCCTCATCAGAGCTTTCCGCTGTTGCTGGAGTGGCCAAATACTTCTCCCATCTTTCTGCACTAATGTTTGGATCGCTTATTGGTTTTCTATCTCTAATAATTTTTGAGACCTCCAACCAGAATAGTGTGGGTGAGGCCAGCTTTGCTGCCTGTTCTAGACCAGCCCATAAGTTGTTGATATAGGAGGTCTTTTTCTCTTCAGTAGCTGCTTATATTTCTGCCTTATGGTAATATACTCCCTCTGTAATTCTATGTTTGGACTGTTTAAGTATCTCCTAAGTGATTTCCTAGGCTGTTTTTTCTTTTCCTTACAGTCGTTATCAAACCATGTTGAATAACTAGAATCAGACTGGCCCCTTTGCTTGGTAGTCATGGAAAAATGCTTCAATTTATGGGATATTTCCGCAAAATAAACTATAGGCTCTTGTTCACCCGTCCTGTTTGAGTATGTATGCGCTAAGGCTTCCATACATGGTGAATTCATGAATTCAGTCACTGCTTTGCTATCAACCCTCTTCCATGTTAGTCTTCTCTCGTGGGCTAATTCTAAGTTGAGGCCTATTTGTTAGATTGTTTGATTCCTTTTCCTTAAATCGGAAGGGATTGCCAGGGATGTCACTATCGGAAGATGATCACTTTCTGGCCTTGGTAACATCAAGACCGAAGTAGCCCCTGATGCTAAGCTATGAGAAACACAAAAATAATCAATAGAACTACATACCTTGGGACCAAAAAAAGTTATGGGGTATCTTCTGACCTCCAAATACTGGCCTACAATTTGAAGGTTACAGCTGTACATCATTGTAAGAAATTTCCCCCCATCTTTGTTCTTTTTTCTGTCTTGGGAGACCCATGATTGTTGGTTGGGTAAATATCCATCTGGAATTGTACCGTTTTCAATAAAAGGTTCCAACGAGGGACCCA
Source organism: Ptyas mucosa (assembly GCA_012654045.1). Taxonomy (NCBI): domain Eukaryota; kingdom Metazoa; phylum Chordata; class Lepidosauria; order Squamata; family Colubridae; genus Ptyas; species Ptyas mucosa. Next base: position 39,894,114 of record WNWU01000016.1, on the reverse strand, counting down.
TACGCGCGTTAAAGTCTCCTGCCAAAATTAGAGGTGTTTTTGTAAATTTTTTACGTATATCTAATATTTTTACTTCTAAAGCCTCCCACAAATCGCCCATTGCTGGATTGACGTACACATTCGCAAATATCATTGACTTCCCTTCATATTCAGCACAGAAACGGCATTGGTCGCATTGGTAGATGATCTCTGGAGAGCTCTGGACAGAGGCTGCTCCTCTATCCTGGTCCTATTAGACCTCTCAGCAGCTTTTGATACCATCGACCATGGTATCATGCTGCATCGGTTGGAGGGACTGGGAGTGGGGGGCACCGTACTACGATGGTTATCCTCCTTTCTCTCTAACCGATCGCAGACTGTGTTGACGGGAGGGCAGAGGTCAACCCCAAGGCCTCTTGTTTGCGGGGTGCCACAAGGGTCGGTTCTTTCACCCCTCCTGTTCAACATTTATGTGAAGCCACTGGGTGAGATCATCAGTGGCTTCGGGGTGAAGTACCACCAGTACGCTGATGACACCCAGCTGTACATCTCCACCCCGAACCACCCCAATGATGCTCTTGAAGTGATGTCCCGGTGCCTGGAGGCTGTACGGATCTGGATGGGGAGAAACAGACTCAGACTAAACCCATCCAAGACCAAGTGGCTGTGGTTTCCGTCATCCCGATATAGTCAGTTGGCACCATCACTGACTATTGGGGGCGAGTCATTTGCCCCCACAGAGAGGGCTCGCAACTTAGGTGTCCTCCTGGACTCACAGCTGTCCTTAGAAGAACATCTGACAGTTGTGGCCAGGAGAGCTTTTTATCAGGTTCGCCTGATACACCAGCTGCGTCCCTTTCTGGATCGGGATTCGTTAATGACAGTTACTCATGCCCTCGTCTCTTCCCGCATGGACTACTGCAATGCTCTCTACATGGGGCTCCCCCTGAGGAGCACCCGGAGGCTTCAGTTGGTCCAGAATGCGGCTGCACAGGTTGTTATGGGAGCGACATGGCATCCCCATGTGGCTCCCCTGCTACATGAGCGGCACTGGCTCCCTGTGGTCTTCCGGGTGCACTTCAAGGTTTCAGTTACCATCTTTAAAGCGCTCCATGGCTTAGGACCGGGATACCTACGAGACCGCCTTCTGTCACCAATAACCTCCCACAGACCAGTACACTCCCATAGAGAGGGACTTCTCAGGGTACCGTCGGTCAAACAGTGTCAGCTGGCGGTCCCCAGGGGGAGAGCCTTCTCTGTGGGAGCACCTACCATCTGGAATGAGCTGCCCTCAGAGATTCGGATAATCTCGGATCTTTGTACATTCCGCCGTGCCCTCAAAACATTTCTTTTCAAGCAGGCCGGCCTGACCTAACCTCGTCTAAAAACTACTTTAAATTTTATATTCTGAATCTGCCCCAGAAACTTGAAATGATCTAATTCAATACTATATCCGAACCTAACTATTTAATTATATTTTAAATCATTTTTTTCAATTCCTTTATTACATGTATATTTCGTTCAACTGTACACCACCCTGAGTCCTTCAGGAGTAGGGCGGTATATAAATTTAATAAATAAATAAAAATAAATAATATGCCAAATGGATTGCTTGAAAAAATAGAGGGCCAGAATCCAAGCATATCTCATTTCCCTTCCATCCTAGTTCGGCTTTTACCAAGATGCCCAATCCTCCAGAGGCTCTTTCTTTTTTAGCTACTCTCTTTGCTGGCAGCTGCCAAATATTAAACCTGGGGAACTCAATGGGGGTCTCATCACTGCTAATCCAAGTCTCCTGCAAGGCAATTACATGGTACCTGTTTAAAAATTTAATACAGTCATCTGTGCACCAAGTTCCTCTCCATCCTGCCACATTCCAAGAGAGGAAGTGTACTCTTGAAGGAAGTAATTGCTTGCTATTTCCTAGTCAGGCTTCTTGGATAATCTCTCCTACCCCTCCTCCCTCATTTACACACACACACCCATTTAATCGCCTGAGTTCAATAGACGTCTGTTTGGGTGTCATTGCACTGCCTGTTACTTTCGAACTTGCAGGACCATGGGCTCTGTTAATCTCTGCCTGCACGGTAAATGATTTTGCATGAGGCACTGTGTTTGTGTCATTTCTTGGTATCATTTTTGCCACTAAGGGGGATTGGGGGATTCCTTCCTGGGTGCCTTCCTTCTCCAATGTTTGTCCCACAACACTTTGCGTTATCAAATCTACTGTCTCTGGTACCTTGTGCTGTATAGACGTGGGCATTTGGCTTCCTGGGTTTATAGGCTGCTGACTCTCCGGAGCTGCATCATGCCTTGATGGGGGTAGAGCTATCGACGCCAAGGGAGCGGCAGAGGAAATGGTCTGCTTCAACAGCTTCCTCATCTCTTTAAGTTTTTTAAGTACTTCTTGCTGCTCCATTAATGAAAGTGAGGAAAAAGTTTCCAGACAGGCAGAATCAAATGTCTCATCTTGTACCAAGCCAATTGAAGGAAGTTTTACTTCAGCTGGGTCCAAAACCCTAACCGACATTTCCTCTGTAACGCTAAATCTCCTCCCTACCTCAGCCAGCCTGCTTTCCCTATGCAGTCCACTTTCCCAATCTGCTGTCCCATGCACTGCCACGCTCTCCCTAGGGGCTCTCTGAATTAGCGGGCTGACCTCACAACTAGAAAAAACTCGGGTAGGTAAAATTTGATAATAAGCCAAGAATCCTCTCATTCGCATAAGCAGGCTTGGGAAGAGCTGTTGTTTGAACTTAAAAAGAATTCTGAAATAATTATCACGTTGTGGAAGATGTTCATATGCTGCCAAATCTACTGCCCCCCTGTCACAGCGAGTAAGCTGTGACAAAGAGGTCACTATCTGCCTTTTTGAAGACCATCTACCCGCATTTATCTCAGAATTATATATATTCAATACAATCTGCTCCTTCAATAGTCGCCTCCCCCCCCCCCACTCCTGTACCGTGGGATTTCAGGTCCAACCAGCTCACCATCTCTTTTTTTCCCCCCATGCTTACAGTCAATATATTGTCCACTTGCCCTTTCCCTCAGTTGGTATCTGGCCGGATTGTTCTGTCTGGCAGCCAGTTGAACATACCTGCAGCTTTTTCGTCTGTGCCACAGTAATAAAATTGATCACAGAGTCCAACTTTAAATGCACCTCTGCAAACTGGTCAAAAATGGCCAAGACTGTCTGAGAAGTGAGCATACTGTGTTGGCTAATGAAATCCCTTGTACTAACATTTAGCTGATTTTCAAGTCCTAAAGCTAATTCACTATGGTTGTAAAACTCCGACTCTAAACCCTTGTCCTGGCCTGGAGCTGATTCACCCAAAGTTGCTGAGTCATTTGTCATCCAATTACGCAGGGGGGTTCGCAAGCCTCCCAACAGACTTCCTGATTGGTTCTCCTCCGCCTGCAATTCCCACTCCAGGGGGGAATCCCCAAACAATGCCAAAGCATCTTGGCTATCCAGCAGGGAAAGGGGGGAAGACGCAGGACCCACTGTTGACTGGAAAGGCTGGCAAAATCCGTCAATCTTCTGTTGCTTTTGAGGATTGGTTCCTTACTGTTTGGTGAGCAATGTGCCGTCTTTCTTTTCTTCCCCTTGGGAGAGGCCATCTGAATTCCAGTTAAACGCAGCTGCAAAAGTTCTTCCCTGGGGCAAATTAGTCGCTGTATGAATAAGCCACAGTCTGGATCTTAGCCGGAATAAAGCTGAGATAAAAGCTGGGGTAAAAAGTGAACCTTTCAAATAGTAAAAAATGAGAGTTAAAAATTAAAAGTAAAAAGTAAAAAGGGGAGATAAAGGTTAAAAAATGATTTAAAAGTTAAAAATTAAAAGAGTATTTTAAAAGGATTTAAAAAGGATAAAATAGAGAGTAAAGAGGAGAGCAGGCACAAAGCTGCTACTCACTCCCCTCTCTGGAAGCCCCAGTCATGTGTCTTAGCAGTCAAATGTCTTAGCAGAATAACAGAGGCTAACGGGCGTGGGGGAAAGGACTGAAGAAGAAGATTAAAGTGGAAGCTACAAAGTGACAAAACCCGATCAGAAAATTGTGTGTTCTTTTTTGGGGGGGAGGTTTAAAATACTTGGAGAACTTTTAAAAATTAGAAGAATTAAGAACCCAGAAAGAAATTGAAAAGATCTTTCTTTAATTTGATGAAAAATAAAGGAGAATCTAAAACACCCTGTAATAGAAGTTTCATATCAAGGAAAAGAAAAGGGGAAAAAATGGACTTTGAAATTTTGAATTAGACTATAAATTGACTTGGTGAAATAAAAATAAGAAAGAAGAGGTTAAAAAATAAGTGAATATTAGTGATGTGAATTATAAACAAAATGGATACTTTTACAGACTGTTGATTGGAATTGTGGACTCTGGAGAGACACCTCCTGGCGAAATTGTATAATTACAGCATTGGACTCTTATTGTTGAAAAAAGTAAAAAACTATGATGGTGATAACCAGCTGTGAGAATTGCTAAGGAGGCTTTGGTTTGTCTGCAAGTGACTTAACTTTGATGATTAAAGAAACTGGATTACAGCAGGACTTAAAATTGGAATAATACCAATCAAGATATAACAAAATGGAGCAGGAAATAAAGGAAATGATTAAAATGATGTATATGTCACTAAAAACAGAAATAAGAGAAATAATTACAATATTATAGGGAAGATCTGATGAAAATGTGTTAGACAACATTCAAGTGGATAAAGAAATAATGAATGAGAAGCAAGAAAGAGAGATTAAGAATAAAGACAAAGACATTGAAAACTTAACTGATTATGTTGGTAATAATAAAAAAGAGAGGAAAATTAAGAGTAAAGGGGTAAGTTTAATAATAGAGGTGAAACTTAAAGATTATATTGAGATTAACAATGAAAAAAATAAAAAAAATAGAGAGGGTGGAAAGAGACAAGGAGGAAAAAAGGGGTGGAATAGAAATAATAAAAATATGAATGATTACACTGGGATTAACAGTGAAAGAATAAAAAAGAGAAAGGGATGGAGAATAATGGGAAATACAGGGCAAAAGATAAGAGTGCAGGAATATAAAATGCAAATAAAAAGATGGGAGAAGAAAAAGAAGAAAATAAAAACGGAAGAAAGGGAGAAAGAAAGATAGAAATATGGTGTAGGCACTTAGAATTAAAATGAATTGACGTAAAATTTATAGAAATAAATGAATGTCAGAAAAGGTAACACTTGAGATTATGATTTATTTAGAAATAAAAATAAGTTGTGACAGATGGAGTATCTATGAAATTATGAATTAAAAATGAATTGGTAAGGAGTGGTGATGTGTTGTATGCACTTAGAATTAAAATGAATTGATGGAAAAGTTATAGAATGTTAGAAAAGGTAATAATTGAGAAAATACAAATGGTATTAGGACTTAGAAATGAGAATAAGTTGTGACAGATGGAATATATATGAAATTGTGAATTAAAAAATGAATTGGTAAACAATTGTGATATTTGGAAGGTATTGAATGGTAACAATGGAATTAATTAAGTATTGCAATAGTTGGATTATTTGAGTTAAGAGTTAGACTTAACTGTGTCAGCATTCCAAGCTACATTCAGTCTGGTGCTGACATTAAGAGGAGAAGAGGACGCTTGACTTTTCACCTACTTATTTTCCTTGGAGATAATATCCCCTAGGAGATGGGATGTGGGACATTCCTGTGAGCTGAATTAGTAGATATAGGGAGAGTGATTTGGAAGATGGCCAATGAGATGCAGAGAAGAGGCCAAAGGATAGGAAGGGTTTGGGGGCAGGAAATTAGTATCGGCTACGACGGAGTCGGGAACCGATTGTTGTACTCAATAAATGAAAGATTTCATCAAAGATTATTTGTTTGGAAATGCAATTTATTTGAGATGATATCGAAGCCTGACAGATAGCTGATACTCCTTTCCAAGCCAAGCTGGCTGATCGCCAAACCTCCAGCTCTCTTCCAGATGTATGGAGTGAATGGAGAAGCAGTCCGGCCATCATGGCAGAAAGTAAACTATCCGAAGAAAGTTTAATTCAGACAACTGGAAAAGAGCCAGCTTTGACCCCAGCCAGCTTGGAGACTATGGGGCCTCAACCCTCCTACCTCCAGTGAAGCTGCAAGACAGCCAAGGTCAGATGATCATGCCACAAACCAAGAAGACAAAAGATAAGTATTCAGGGATTTTGCCAAAATCTGCAGAGGCTGAGTTTCCCTTCCTGAACGTTCAGGGGAAGGGGAAACCCCTAAGTGAATTGGGGAGGCCAGATTGGCTATGGGACTGCAGCAGGCCAGGCACCAAAAAGCTTCAGGGAAGCCACTCGAAAGCCCCATAGATGAATTGAAGGAGAAATTTGACTGTGCCATCCTTTTGGAGGAGGGGCCATCATGCAGGCCAAAGGAGAGGGGGGAGCCAGCTGAGCCTGCTGAACTGAGACGCCATAGACTGAAGCACAGCCCTCCCCCCCCCATAGCAGGAGAGGAAGCCCAAAAATGCATCCATGGGTTCCCCTGTGCACAGCAAGCAGAGCAGGCTGGACAGGACATCACCTCCCTACCCTAGAAGGAGAGATGAGGATGAGGACCAGTGGCACTGAGAGCAGGCCTACAGAGCCCCACACTGGGAGGATAGAGCAGCGAGGGAGGACCCACCCCATTTCAGAGGGAAGTTCAATGGCGATCCAGACCAGCTAGCGCAATTCCTCAACACAGCTGAGATCTACATCGAGAGGTGTCCAGAGCCCTAGTCAGTGCCATATCAGAAGGGTTGGAGGGAGAAGCAAGGAGGTGGTCAGCAGCCCTCTACAAGAACAGGGGCCCCCAACTGCAAGACGCAGATGGATTCTTACAACTACTACGAACCCAGTTCGAGGAGGCAGAGGAGGACCCCTATGTGGAGGACAAGCTCAGGAACCTAAAGCAGAAGGGGAGGCCCATCAGAGAGCATATCCATGAATTCAGGAGAGTCATTGGGACCCTACCTCCCTTACCGGAGCGACTACTGGTGTATTTCTTTAGAACAAGCCTAGATAAGCAAATCGTCCAAGTGACCACTTATCGAGACATCCTGAACTGACTCTCCGAATAGTTCCGGGTAGCGATGAAAGTTGACAGAGGGCTGTGGGCCAACGATATGTCAAAGCAGCCAGATGGCAAGAAGAGAGGCCAACCAGACTAGGGACCACCCAGTAGACGAGGAACCACAGCACCACAGCCTACCCAGAGGCCAATCATCCCACGGAGCCCACTGAGGAGCTACAGGTGCAGGGGGATTGGTCACCTAGCAGCAGTGTGTGGAACCCCGAGGCCGAGACCAGACCCACTGCCCAGGACACGGCCGGAACGAGGGCCCAAGCATGCCACCAACGCGCCACAGAAAGTCCCCCAGGGTCCAGAGGTCTTCGCCCACCTGATAGAAACGAGGGATCCCAGATGAGGGAAATCAATCCCCCGAATCGTATGACAGCAAGGACAAGGGTGAAGATGACCCAATGGTGAGTGGACCCATCCACCCCTTTCTCTTCCCTATATGCCTAACGGCCCCGAAAATAGGGACCCAAGGGACTTTCCAAGCCCTAATAGATTCAGGCTGCACGAGGTGCCTGATTAACCTATCCACAGTCCTAAAATTGGGGATCCGTGCTAAAAAGCTCAGCCACCCAATCCGATTTGAACAAGTTGATGGATCCCTAGTGGGGGGAACTTACGCCACACACTTGACTGAGCCAGTAAGGCAGATCACTGGGAAATGATTCGGTTCATAATAGCCCCCAAAATGACAGATCCAGTCATACTGGGACTCTCTTGGCTAGACAAGTGGGGCTCAATCATCTGGTGGAAGGAGGGAACCCGCAGGCTGAGGATAGCTAAGGGCCCCCAACCCCTGCTGCTCCAACCAGGGGACACACACCCCCATGCAAGGGCCCCAATCCTTCCCACCTCAGCAAAGGAAGACGCCACCAACACAAAGGCCCCTCCCTGAGGGTACAGCAGAGCAACTGGCGGCCGCATCTGACAATTCCCATTAAATGATACAGATCCCAGAGGAGTACCAAGACCTTGCAGAGGTGTTTAGCAAGGCCGAGTGTGATGTCATACCCCCCCCCCCACCGTGAAGCAGATTGTGCCATCGAGATCATCCCTGGAGCGAAACTACCTAAACCTAAATTATATGCCATGACACCCCGTGAAATGCAAGAAATGCGGAACTACATAGACAAGAACCTACAAAGAGGTTTCATTGAGCCAGCCAAACCACGGATCGTGGCACTGTTCCTCTTCAAAGAGAAGAAAGACAGCTAGATGCATTCAGTTGTTGATTTTAGGGGTATCAATGCAGTTTGCGTACACAACTTATATCCCCTTCCCCTCAGGAAGGACATGCTAGCCCACCTTGCCAAAGGGAAAGTTTTCACCAAACTAGACCTCCGAGAAGCCTACTACCGAATACGCATCAGGGGCAGAGATGAGTGGGAAAACTGCATTCAACTGCCCCCTAGGGAGTTTCCAATTTAAGGTGATGCCATTTGGACTGCAAGGAGCCCCGGCAGTGTTCATGCAGTTGATAAATGAAGTTCTACATGAGCACCTCTACAAAGGGATCCTCGTCAACCTGGATGATATTCTCATTTGCACGGAAATCATAGACGAACACATACCCCTCATCCGCCAAGTGCTGGAAAAACTGCTGAGGGCAAACCTTTATATCAAACTGTCAAAATGCGAGTTTCACCAATTCACCTAGACTACTTAGGCTACCGAATATCAAACGAGAGAATAGAGATGGACCCAGCCAAAGTACAATCAGTTCTACAATGGCAACCCCCTCACACCCACAGACAACTGCAGAGCTTCTTAGGGTTCACAAACTTCTACAGACAATTCATCCCCTCGTTTGCAAGAATTGCCAAACCTCTGACAGACCTCCTAAAGACAGGGAGTCCAGCAACAAAACCCCGCCCAGGACAACCCCTACAGTGGGGCTTGACCTGCCAATGGGCATTCGAAACACTAAAAGAGATGCTTGCAAAAGAACCGGTCTTAAAGCATCCTGACCCTGAACAGCCCTTCGTCATCCAGGCAGATGCCAGTGATGTGGCAGTGGGGGCTGTGCTACTCCAAAATAACAGCCAAGGTAATCTACAACCTTGTGCCTACACGTCCCGCAAGCTCACCAACAGAGAGAGACGATGGGCGGCGTGGGAAAAAGAAGTGTTCATGGTGAGATGGGCGCTGCTGACTTGGTGACACCTGCTAGAGGGAAGCCAGAGACCATTCGAAGTTTGGACTGATCATAAGAATCTGGAGGCCCTCAGAACCTCATGGAAGTTTTCGCCCAGGCAAATCCAGTGGGCGCAATACTTCAATCATTTCAACTTCAAGCTCAAGCACATACCAAGGAGGAACTTTCTGGCCGATGCCCTCTCCCTGATGCCCCAATACAACAGTGAGCGGGAGCAGGTAGTGAATGCCATCATCCCCTCTACCCAAGTAGTAGGTCAAGTAGTGACCAGACGGCAACGGCGCAACCAGCAGGGCCAACCTGCAAGTGACTTAATGACAAGACTCAAAACTGAAACATTGGCAGACCCCGGTTTCAAGATAATCAACATCTCTTGACAAAAAGGGATGACCTAGCATGGAAGGGGACAAAACTCTATGTCCCAGAGACCCTACACAACCTGATTCTCAAGAGGAGCCACGACCTTAAACCAGCAGGACATTTCGGTTTCCTAAAGACTCTGCACTTAGTACGAAGACAGTTCTGGTGGCCCCACATGAGAAAGGATGTAGACAGTTATGTAAAAAGTTGTACCATCTGTGCCATGATGAAAACATGTCCAGGAAGCCCTCCCGGACTGCTGCAGCCAGTAACTGAGCCAACAAGACCATGGGAAGAGATTGCAATGGATTTCATAGTAGAACTGCCGAGGAGTGGTGGAAACACAGTGATCTGGACTGTAATAGACTTGTTCTCCAAACAGGCACACTTTATACCCTGCAGCGGGCTACCCTCAGCCCGCCAGTTATCCAAACTGTTCCTGAAACACATCTACCACCTGCATGGAGTACCCAGAAGAATAATCTCCAACCGAGGGGTCCAGTTCACAGCAAAATTCTGGAGGGAGTTCCTATGATCCATAGGGTCATCCAAGGCCTCAGCTCAGCGTTTCACCTGAGCACCAATGGGGAGGGGGGGGCGGAGAGACTGAATACCATGATAGAGCAATACTTAAGATGCTATGTCAACTACCAACAGTCCAATTGGGCAGACCTCCTATCTTTTGCAGAGGTCACGTATAATAATGCTGTCCATAGTAGCACGGGACTAACCCCGTTTAAAATAGTGAGTGGTATGGATTTCGTCCCCATGCCAGAGTACCCAAGGGAGCCCCCTTCCTCAGTCAGCTTGACCGATTGGATGGCAATGTTGAGAGAAATCTGGGAGAACATTAAGAGGGCATTGGCCAAGGTGGCACAATCCTATAAGAAACAAGCAGACAAGCACCGAACTCCCCAAAAACCATTTCGAGTGGGAGAGAAGGTCTACCTCTCCATCAAGTATTTGAGACTTAGTTTTAACGGGGCATGAAGAAGTGAAAGCTAAAAGTAATTATTGACAAGCCCCTGTTTGAAACGTAAAACTCCTTTTTGAAAAGTGGATGTAATAAGAAAGGAATAATAATAATTGAAGCAGCAATACAAATTACAAATTGTAAAGGATTCCCTTTTTTTTTCTTCTTGAAACTCTTTTTTTCTTTTCTCTTCCCCCTTTTTTTTTCTGTCCTTCTGGGAAGGAAGAAGGGGGGCAAGATGGCTGGGCTTTTTGAAAGTAAAGGAGGGTTATTTAACCCTCAATGGTCTGAATTTGAGGAAGCTTTGAGTTCAATTACCTCTGCTTTATTGAAAAGAATTGATACTATATTTCAAGTTTCTCAAGCTGGAAATAATGAAATACATGGAAATACTGAGTTACAATCTAGCAGTGGGGGATTGAATGAAGAGTTGGAAGATGCAAAAAAAACAACAACAGATTATAGCAGATTTTACTGAAGAGAGAAAGATGAATGTTGTGCAAAATAAGGAGCAAGATAAAACTCAATCTGCACTTAAAGAGTTGTTTCCAGAAGAAGCTACATTTCTGCAAAAATTTTATAATATGCAATCCCAAAAACCGCAAAATTTTACTGGAGCTAAAAAAGGCAGAGGGATCAAAGTTAAGAAGAAAGTTCGTAAAAAGGAAAAGAAGAAAGACTGGAGAAATGGAAAATAACCCTGCTTGACGAGATGATGGTCCTTAAAAAGTACTGTTTAACTGTTTAAAGATTTTGAATTTTTTGGAAAAAGAAAAAAAAAACAGACAGCAGTTTAATGCCAGTTAACTAAGCAATGAGCGACGATGAGGAGGCAACTTACAGCTGTATTGGAATATTTGAGAAGAATAAACAGATCACAGCAATGCTGGTGTATTGGGTTGTGAAATATGCCCTGACTTGAATGATTTGGATTATTTTATTAAGGACTGCAACAAATTTGGACTTAATTGCAATCACAGAAGTTCTACTGAATATAGCAAATTGAAGTTTCTTGCTTGATGGTAATGAATACAAGGCAAAAGGACTATGGACCTAGGGCAATTGCAGTTGATCTGGTGGTTTCCCTAATATGTCTGATGAATTTATTAATCTAATTTTTGACTGGATTTGATGGATATCATTTCAAATATAATTACAATTACAAAGTCACTCGGGGGGCTTTTTTTTTATATACAGAAGCAATTTTTATTTAGGGGGGTAGATCTAAATGAAGATATCTTATATGCTGTTGGAAGATGTGAAGACAAGAAGATTAGCAATTGGTTCAATCTAGTATGAAGAATTTAAAGGATTGATAAAGTTCTTAAATGATGTTCTTAGTTGATTTGTTAATATGTATGGATATAAGAGGTTTGATTATTAATTAAAAAATTATTGTTAATATTATTTCTTATTAAGTGTTTTGATTATAATTGGACCTTGATGGTTTAAAAGTGAAGGACGGAAGAGTTTATATAGTAATTTTTTTAAAAAATCAGAGGTTTTTTGAGTGAGGGTTTCCTTTTTTTTTTCTTTTTGTTGTTGTTGTTGTTGTTGTTTTGTTTTAAATGAAAGAAGTTATAAAATATTTTGTTAAATTGTATAGATCTAATAATTTGTTAAGTAACAATTAGCCAAATTGAGTAATGATAGGTTTGATTAGATAATACTTAATTGTTTTAATTGCTGTAATTATAAATGGAAATAATTTTGTTGAATTAGATGGAATAAGGAGAAAAAAAGACTTGCTTTCCTTTTATCTATTTGTTTAATGATCATGATTATAATAAGTGTGAAATGGAGTTTAATTTAGAGAATTTAAGCTGTATTTTATTTTGTACTTGCTCTGGGAAGTCGGGGGAGGTGGTTGGGGAGGGGGGGAGAAAATGTATGTAAAATTTTTAAAACTTTTTCAATTAAAAAAAAAAAAAGTATTTGAGACTTAGACTCCCGAGCAGGAAATTGGGCCCGAAATTTATAGGACCATTCCCCATAGTAAAAGTAATCAACCCGGTTACAGTACAAATGCAGTTGCCCCGACTACTAGGGAAGATACATCCCATTTTCCACAGTAGCCTCCTGAAGCCTGTGGTGGGGTCAACTTTAAGGCTGGTGCCACGTGACCCCCCAGAGCCCCTGGTCATTGGGGGCCACACTCATTATGAGGTATAATGAATTCTCGATTCAAGGTGGCACAGGGGGCGCCTCCAATACCTAATTAAGTGGAAGGGTTACCCCTTGTCAGAGGCTTCCTGGGTGAAGAGCACAAACATCCAAGCTGACCGCCTTATAGCCAAATTCCATGCAGATCACCCGGACAAGGCGGGAGGGGGTGGAGCACACCCTCAGATGGGGTAAAGGTACTTAACTTGTTGTTTGTCTTGCAACAGGCCTCCCTGGAAAAATGAAGGGGGAGGGGCCGGATGTCAGCACTCCAAGCTACATTCACTTTGGTGCTGACATTAAGAGGAGAAGAGGACGCTTGACTTTTCACCTACTTATTTTCCTTGGAGATAATATCCCCTAGGAGATGGGATAGGAGGGGGGACATTCCTGTGAGCTGAAGTAGTAGATAAGGGGAAGTGATTTGAAAGATGGCCAATGAGACGCAGAGAAGAGGCCAAAGGATAGGAAGGGTTTGGGGGCAGGAAATTAGTATCGGCTACGACGGAGTTGGGGACAGATTGTTGTACTCAATAAATGAAAGATTTCATCAAAGACTATTTATTTGGAAATGCAATTTATTTGAGATGACATCGAAGCCTGACAAACTGATTTCTTATTGAATATTCTTAATTAATTAGGGAAATTATAACAATTGGAATACTTTAAGATAAGAGATAAGAATATAAATATTTGATGAAGTAATTGAAAATTGAATTTAAGATCTATGAAAATGTAAATTAAAAAATTAACTGATTTAAAAAGTGTGATATTTGGAAGGTATTGAATGGTAATAATGAATTAATTAAGTTAATTTGAAGTAATGGTAACATGTACGGATGTTTAAGAATTGAAACAAGATTCAGAAATATAAATAAGCTTAATATATCAAATTGTAATAATTGGAACATCTGAGTTAAGATTTATGCTTAATTGGTTTAGTGATCAGAATAAGGGAATTTAAGGAAATAATTGGGAATTGTATTATGTTGGGAGAATTTAAATTTAGGGGTTCAAACTTAGGGAGGAAAAAGAAAAATTGAATTATACCAGGATTAGAAATTAGGATGAAGGATAATATTGGTTTATTAAAATTAGAAAGAATAAATACTATGGTAAAAAACAAATATATAAAATTGTGTTAAAGATGAACAAAAGTTTGTATAAATTTATGACCCGGCCAATATTCTGTTCAGAAAAGATGTATTGTATGTTTGTTTGTGTATTTTAAAAATAAAAAAAACTTTTATTTTTAAAAAAAGAAAGAGACCAAGAAAAGATGAAGGGTCCCACCTCTGAAACTGCTGGATAGGTTGTAAAAAAAAATGCTTTTAAAAGGTAAAAAAAGGCTCTGACAATCATAGCTGAGCTGCCTGATCATCAGAGCCGGGTTTTTTTTACTTTTAAAAGCATTTTTTTTACAACCTATTCGGCTGAATAGGTTTTGTAAAAAAATGCTTTTAAGAGTAAAAAAAACCCGGCTCTGACGATCAGGCAGCTCGGCTATGATTATGGGCATAGCATAACTGGGTGGGCAGCCGGCTGCACAGGTTCTTAAGTAGAGCTTACTTTAAAAGTAGGGCAAAGTAAGAGAATATTGGCCTAAAATTAAAAAATGGTTGGAGGAAATGACTGGAAAAAAAATTGATATAAATCCTGAATTAGGATTTATAGGATAAATCCTGAATTAGGATTAGGGATTCTAAAACAAAAAATGACTAAAGAAATTCAATACCTCATACTCCACATAATTACGGCTGCTAGAATTTCATTTGCCCAAAACTGGAAACAACAACATGCTCCAACAAACACGATGATTATAAAAAAGGTGCTGGAGTGTGCAGAAGCAGATAAGTTAACGATGGAACTTAAAAACAGAGAGGAAACTATTTATTATGAAACATGGAACAGATGGTATGATTGGCTGGAAAAGGAATCTAAAATTAATGGATAGTGTATAGTAAAAGAGAAGATATTATAATGAAATGCTATATTTAATGTGTAGTAGGTATGTATATAAAATGTATTTATTAAGAGAATAAGTATATAACAAACAAAATGTGTATGTATATAGTTGGCAGAAAGATAAATTGGATATTACTAAAAATGCCAGTATTGGAAAGCTGTAAAAGTGTAACTAAGATTTAAGAGACGTAAACATTGAATAAAAACAATTTTTAAAAACAGGAGTAGGGCTTATATTCAATGCAGGCATGAAAATCAGACTAGGGCTTATTATCAGGGTAGGTCCTAATATAGGTTCACTTTTGGGAAAACACGGTATATAAAAATATAAATACCATTTATTAGGAATTCAAATTATTTATACAGAAAAACTGCATATTCGTTTGAAATGGTATTTTTTCTTGCTGTCCTTTATGCTTTCCCAAAATTTTACAGCAAATGCCTACTCCAGCTATACAACAAAAACTACAATCTCATCTGAGATTGGGGCACTGAGAGTATTTGTCATGCCCCACCATATAATTTATATATACTGTTGTTGCTCTCTAGCCCCATCTAGTGGCCAGAGGGACAAATACCAATGTATATTGTTTTGAAGCTGACCCAACCCCTTTACCCATCAGCCCGCACTCTCAAAACAAGTGCATGCTGAGAAGCCAGACCCATTTTCCTTTAGCATTTGGAGGAGGCAGAAGCACAAGGAAGAATCCAT
Source organism: Ptyas mucosa (assembly GCA_012654045.1). Taxonomy (NCBI): domain Eukaryota; kingdom Metazoa; phylum Chordata; class Lepidosauria; order Squamata; family Colubridae; genus Ptyas; species Ptyas mucosa. Next base: position 39,878,716 of record WNWU01000016.1, on the reverse strand, counting down.
CCTACTTTGTGGCACATATTCATTCAAGGACTAACCCACATCCCACACACACAGCATCGCTGGTGAGATTTAGATTACTTGTATTTATTAATTGTTATGTTCAGCAGCATTGTATGTATTCCTATTTTCCCCAGTTTCACCATATCCTGTTCTTTAGTAAAGCATCCAGATCTACGCACAGGGTCTGTTTGATTGGAGGATAGGTGGGTTTAGCTGCATGTCGAGCTGCACACAGAGTAATGTATAATGAGGACATAACAGTGAAACAGTGGCTATTCAGCAAGTGGGATGCAGGATAACAACTATACAGAGACCTTCTACTCTGCCAACACAGCTACCTGCATATGGCCATACAGCAGTATCTAGACAGTCAAGCACCTCCACAAGACACCATGTCACAGAGCCTGGCATCTTCATACAAGACAAGGTCTCAAGTCTCTTAATTCTTCCAAATGGTCATCAGCAAGTAATGCATTGGCCACTGCCAGCGCAAAGGCTGAAGCAGAAAAAGCACAAACAGCCTTTGCTGAACAAGAAATGGAAATGAAAGAGGGAACACAGTTAGAGACTGAAAGAATGCCACAAGAGGCATCCCTGAGAATGCAGAAAGCCCTGTTAGAAGTGAACGTAGAGCAGCTTGACATTAAAAAAAGTAGCAGCTGCCACAGCCAAAATCAAAGGCCTAGAAAGTCTGTATATTCTGGCAATGAATGCAATAAATGCAGCAATATGCTTGGGCCAAAAGCTAAACCCCAAGATCCTTTGCAACACACTTCAGAGTACTTCTATCAGCACTCCAGGCCAAGCAGCAATGCTCACCTCAATGGAAAAGACAACCTTCAAGAAGTAAGCCAAAGATACTACTCAGCACCACTACAGGCTAGCAACAAGCCCCAAGTCTATAAATTAGCAAGCTCCAAGCAAAGCTACACCTCTAATAGCAGACCCCCATACCCAAGGTACTTGAGCATGCAAATTATCCTACAGGATCAGCCTTCATACCAGAGCAGCATAGAAAGGACCAGCTGAAACCAGAGACTCCTAAAAGGTATGGCTACACAACACCTTTTCACCAAGGAGAACCCGGAAGCGTTGTGGCAAGACTGGTTGGGAAAATACCAGGTTCTAATGAGCCTGGAGAAAACCCAGCCAGACAAACTGCTGTCGGGGGATCTTCAGACCGGAACTGTCCTGTAGGGACAGTGAAGAAGGAGAGGCATCTCGTAGGCTAAAGAGGAACAGGTAAGTTCCTCGGAAAGCCAGAGAAAACTCTTTGATCCGACAGCAGGGGGCGGCAGTCATTGTGAATCGCCATGATGCTGGGGTATCTGGAATAAGAATTGTGCAGGAGTGAAGATCTGGATGGAGTACTGGTACCAGATGAATGATTGGCTACCTCACAGGTAGAAAAGGAAAAAATTGGAAGCATTAAAATTATCCCGGTGTGGAAAAAGCGGCTAAATAGCATTGAGGGGACATAATTAATGGAGAAAAGAGAAAGTGGAAACACTAAAGCCCAAAGAGGAAATGTATACTCAAATTTTATTTAAGGATATTGAATTTGGAGAGACCAATTTGATTACAAGAAAAAGAAACCCAAAAAATCTTTTTGGAATAGAATTGGATATAATGGTTTACAAATTCTTGAAATTTTAAAAGATTAAAGGGGGGGGGGGAGTCTGCAACAGAAAAACCCGGCTAAAGATTTGAAATTGGATTGAATAGAAGTGGAATTTGGCCATTGTAAATTTATATTGGTTTAAAAACTGATTTGGTGTACACAAAACAAAAAGAAGAAGAGGAAGAAAAGGGGGAAAGAATTGAGATTAGTAAAGTTTTTTGAAAGCAGAGTTTAAATGAAATGGTTACTCTTTCTAGTTGCTGATTGAAACTGTGGATTGTAGAGAGACATCTCCAGGAGAAAAAAGACAATTACAACATTGAATCTTTGTTTTTGTTGCAAGAGATAATAATGGTGAGAAAAGACCTTGAACTTTGAAAGGAATAACAGCTGTGAGGATTAAGGAAGACTTGCCTGTTTGTAAGCAATTTGACTTTGATGATTAAAAAAGGAGTATTATAACGTAATTTTAAATTGGAATAAATACCAACTTAGAAAGAACAAAAGATGCAGGAACTTAAGGAAATGATGAAAATGATGTGCTTTTCACTGAAAATGGACATAAGGGAAGTGACTACAATACTGCAGGGAAAATTGAAAACTGATGACTTAAAAACTGAGTTAGAGTACATCCAAGTTGACAAGGAAACAACAAATGGGAAGCAAGAAAAAGAGATTATTAATGAAGAAGAAGAGAAAGATGAAGAAAAAGATTATGGACAATTAAATGACTATGTGGGTAGCAATAACAAAAAGGAGAAGTTTAAAGTTTACATTGAGATTAACAATGGAAAAAAGAGAAAAAAGGAAAGAGACAAAGAAAGAAAAGAGGGTGGTACAGAAAGAATTTTAAAAATTTAAATGATTCCACTGGGATTAACAGTGAAAATACAGGAAAGAGGGAACGGGGATGGAAAATAATGGGAAATGCAAGGCAACATAGAAGAGCTTATGTCTTTAAAATACAAAATATTACATTGAGTTTAACAATGGCAAAATGAAAAAAAGAGAAAAGAGATGGGAAATAATAGGAAATACAGAAAAGAAAAGAAGGGGAAAGAAAAGGGAAAAAATAGAAAGGGAGAAGGGGAGAAAGAAGAAAGAGGGATATGATGAAAGGAAGGTTAGAGATAAGATGAAATTAGGATATTTTAAATAGTTTAAAATAATGGAAAACTAATAGATGTATGAATGAAATGAAATAAGTTTTAGAAATATATTTTATCTAAAGTTGGAGAAATTATAACAATTGAAATACTTTTAATTGCATGGTTGGGGTTTATAAAAGGATAAGTTCTAAAATATAAATAAGACAAACTAGAGTAATTGCAATAATTGGAATACTTCTAATTATTTACTTAAAATTCAATTAAAAAAGAAAATAAGTGGAAATGATATTGTAGTATGAATTAATTAGATTGTGGTAAAAGAAGAAATGATTAAGATGTGGTTTGGAATATATATATATTTTGATAAAGTATTTGAAAATGTGAGATAAAATCTAAGGAATCAATTTGGTTTTCTTTTAGTATTATATAAAAAGGGGGAAAACTGTTATATGAGTAATTGATTTTTATTAAGAAGTTGAAGTGTATTATTCAGAATAAGATCTAAGAAAATGTATAGTATAAAATGTTTTTTGGCTTATTATTTTAGTAGAAATGATTAAGAGGTTTGAAATATGTACTTTTGATAAAATATTTGAAAATAAGAGACAAAATCTAAGGGAACAATTTGGTTTATTGTCAGTATATAAAGAGGGGAGGGGAAAAACCTGTCATACAAGGGATTATTATTTTGATATTAAATGAATGATTGTAACATTAGGGAATATGTCAAATGAGATTTTAAATTTAAGAGGTTTCATATAGAAATGAAGGGAAAATGGAATTTAGTGAAGATTAGAGCTAGGATGAATGGGCAATATGAATTTTTTAAAAAGGGAAAAAAGGAGAGAAGGAAAGATATTATGGCAAAAGGGAATATATAAATTGTATTGAAAAATTGTTTAAATTTATGAATCGGCCAATACTCTGTTCAGGAAAAAAAATACATTGTTTGTGTGTTTGTCTGGGTGTTAAAAAATAAAAAAAACTTTTTACAAAAAAATACACCTTTTCAGCACAGCAATGCAGTTTTCTAATCAAGCCACCATAGACCTTGCCAACTTCCTTGTTTAATGATCATCCTGAAAGCTATAGAGCCTGATGATCTTCTTTCCAAAATGCCACCAGAAGCTTAGATTTGTCATGTAGTGAAGATATAGATTTAATAGTTAGATGGCTTGGAATTGAATCTGCTGATCATGCAAAACGAATCAGGACAATAAACATAAACTACCCTGAAACAGGCCTTAAAATGGTCTGGGACAGATTTGATGAGTGCTATGGCTCAGCAGAAGCAGTGGAAAATGCACTGTTCAAAAGACTTGCTAGCTTTCCCAAAATACCTAACAGAGTCTATCAGAAACTTAGGGAACTTAGTGACTTACTAATGGAACTGTCAGCATTCCGAGTGATGTGCCCATTGAAAGCAGAACTCGGAGGCAAGCAGATTCCTCAAAGAACATGTTTATTAGACACATCATATCAGCACAGCCCATGAAAGCCAACTCTGAGAAGTTTTCCACATTTGTAACATAATTAAAAGTGCAATTGTTCCCTTCCTCCCCTCCATTCGGAGTTCGTGGCAACTATGGGGCAGCAAAAGATGGCTTTGGCCAGGTTTGCTTCAGAGTTGACAGTTGGACCTCCCCCCATAAATCGAGAGAAGTTCCTGGAAAATTCAGACAGACAATAAGTTAGTTGGTTAGGCTTCCATCAGCTATCCCTTCCCCCTCCAGGAGGTTCCTTTGGCTTTTGGGAATATTTGTTATGAAATTTCTTAGGCAGCCTATCTGCTTTTACATCCCAGCTTTTTACCCAGGTGGCCTTGGACAACAGGTTTCCCTTCCATTGTACTAGATAGTATAGTCTTCCCTTGTGTAGCCTACAGTCTAGAGTTCTCTTCACCTCATAATGCATCTCCCCTTGCACCATGATTGTCTTTGAGGCTACCCGTTCTACCGGTCTCAGATGAGATCCAATTACCAGCTTGAACAAGCTGCTATGGAAAACTGGATATACTTTCCCTAACAAGCAGGAGAGTTTTAACTCCACTCTGATTGGATTAATGATTTTTATAATGGGGAAGGGCTCTATGAACTTTTGCCCTAGCTTCTTACAGGGTAGCTTTAATTTTAAATACTTGGTGGAGAGGTAAACCTTGTCCCCCCACTTGAAACGGTGGCTGAAGGGATCAGTGTTTATCAGCTTGCTCTTTCTGGCTTTTTTTGGCTTCCTGAAGGGCTTGTTTGGCACTTTCCCATGCCTTCCTTAGTGACTCTATCCATTCGGCTAAAGTCATTGAGGAGGGTGGGTCCTGGGGGAGCTCGAGGGAACAAACTCCATCCCCATGGTGATCTTGAAGGGGGTTAACCACATGCTACTGTGGACTGCATTGTTGTAGGCCACCTCAGCAAAGGGCAGCAATTCCACCCAATTAGTTTGCTGGTAGTTTATACAGCACCTTAGATACTGTTCTATCATTGCAATAGTCCATTCTGCTGCCCCATTAGTACTTGGATGAAAGGTGGAGTTAAGCCCTTGAGAAGACCCAATGGACCTGATAAATTCCCTCCAGAACTTGGCAGTAATCTGAACCCCACAGTCTGAAATGATTCTCCTAGGGATCCCATATAACCTGTAAATGTGTTTTAGAAATACTTGGCTAGTTTATGGGCTGATGGGAGACTGAGGCAAGTGATAAAATGGGCCTGCTTAGAGAAAAGCTCAATCACGGTCCAAATGACCGTGTTTCCCCCACTCTCAGGAAGTTCCACTATGAAGTCTATAGCAATCTCCTTCCAAGGCCAGGAGGGGTCAGCTACTTGCTGGAGTAGTCCAGGGGGCTTCCCTGGTTGTTTCTTCATAGCAGCACAGGTTGCACAGCTTCTAACATAGCTCTCAATGTCTTTTTTCATTCTTGGTCACCAAAATTGTCTCCTCACCAAATGCAAATTTTTCAGGAACCCAAAGTGGTCTGCTTGTTTTGCATCATGGTACTTTTGGAGCACTTGGAGATGGAGGCTGCTAAGGACATACTGTTTAGAGCCCTTCCAGGCTAGTCCATCCCTAGTTGTTAGTAACCCTTTGTTGTCCCTGTACCATGGGTCTGATGGCAGGTCAGTTTTTAGCCTTTGAGTTAATCCCCTCCATCCTTGACTCATCGCCTCTGCACTTGCCGCCAGGTTGTGGCTTGCATCACTCTCCGGGGGGAAGGAATCATAGCGTGGACTACCTCTTCACATTTGCTATTGTATTGTGGCATCTGGGATAGGGCATCTGCCAACAGGTTCCCCCCACACACCTGGGATGTACTTCAAGCTGAAGCTAAACCAGTTGAAGTATTGTGCCCAATGAACCTGCTTGGGCAAAAGCTTCTATGGGGTCCTAAGTGCATCCAGATTTTTGTGGTCGGCCCACACTTTAAAAGGCACTTTGCTTCCCTCAAGGAAGTGGCATCAAGTAAGCAGAGCCCAAGGGACCACATATGCTTACTTCTCCCACACTGTCCACCTCCTCTCAGCCTCAGTTAGCTTTCAGGAGGTGTATGCACACAGCTGCAGGTTCTCCTCCACAGTTTTCTGGATGAGGACCATGGCCACCACCAACCACTGGCGTCCACTTGAATGATGAAAGGCTGCACTGGATCTGGGTGTTTGAGGACCAGCTCATTAGTAAAGAGTCTTTTATTTGTTTATTTATTTATTTAATCTAATTGTTATACCTCCCTTCTCCTGAAGGACTCAGGGCGGTGCACAGCCAAAAGTAAAACAAACACATATATAAAATTTAAAAGCAATTTAAAAAAGCAATTTTGAGAGTTTCAAAAGCCTTCTGGCATTCGAAGATCCATTTCAGGGGCTGACTTGGTCGGGGCTTCACCCCATCCATCCCCAATAACTCAGTGATTGGTAGGGTGATTTCAGCAAAGAGAGGATAAACTACCTGTAGAAGTTTGCAAACCCCAGGAAGCTTTGAAGTTGCTCGCAGATTCAAAGGGGCTGGCAGTCCAGGACAGCTTTAACTTTTCCTGGGTCCATCTCAACCCCCTCACTGGATACCCTAGATAGTCTAGGCCTTGTGAAACTTGCACTTTGAAAGTTTGGCGTATAGGTTCGCTGATAGGGGCTTTTTAAGCACCTGGTGGACCAGTTTGATGTGCTCATCCATGGTTTCCATAAAGATGAAAATGTTGTCTAAGTACATAAGGATTCCCTTATACAGGTACTCATGCAGCACTTTGTTGATTAGCTGCATGAACATGGTGGGAGCTCCTTGGAGACTGAAAGGCATCATGTTGAACTGGAAGCTCCCCAAGGGGCAGTTGAATGCAGTCTTCCACTCATCCCCCTCCTTGATTCTCACCCGGTAATATGCCTCCTGTAGGTCCAATTTGGTAAAAAAATTTCCCCCTTGCCAGGTGTGCTAGCATGTCCTTCATTAAGGGGAAGGGGGTACATATTCTCCACACAGACACCATTAATCCCTCTAAAATCCATGCACAGCTTCATTATTCCATCCTTCTCCTTGAATAGCATTGGAGTGGCCACCCATGATTTCACCAGCTGTATGAACCCCCTGGCTAGGTTCTTATCTATGTACTCCTCAGCTCCTTCATCTCTCTAGAAGTCATGGAGTACAGCAGCAATTCAATACTGCCTATCTTTTATTTGGTTCTCATTGTATGTATTCCTATTTTCCTCAGTTTCAACACATCCTGTTCTTTAATAAAGCACGGTCTGTTTTATTGGAGGATAGGTGGGTTTAGCTGCATGTCGAGCTGCACACAGAATAACATGTAGTGAGGACAGAACAGTATTCTTACCTCTAGAAGTAATATCTCAGTGTCTATTTTTTTCTATCCTCTGCTTCTTGTTCTTTAATCAGTTATCCATCTATGATGGTGTTTCTCAAACTTGGCATCTTAAAATTGCAAAGTTTGAGAAACACCATCATAGATAGGTAACTGATTAAAGGACAGGAAGCAGTCATGGATTTCAACTCCATCAATGCCGGCTGGGGAATTCTGGGAGTTGTTGTCCACATATCTCAAAATCATCAAGTTTGAGAAACTTGAGAAAAATCTGAGAAAACCTGTTGTCTTAACCCACCACTAGAAAGTTTCTTCAAGATTCTTTGTCAAAAGCTCTTCCAGGATCCAAAGATATAGTATCAACTGGATCTTCATCTGTCCCCCTGGTCTAGCTCACTCTACAACAATCTCAAAGTGGCAGACAGGCAGCTACTTGGTCTCTCCTCATAGTCCCTCCTCAATCCTAACAGGCATGGCTCTCACCTGAGGGATGGCTCTCACCTGAGCAGCCCTATGATGGCAGCATTCAGCCTAGCCATGGGACATTGGCTAGGCTGAAAGAATGAGAGTGTCTCTAATAAAGGAGGATAAGACAAAAGAAGGCCAATCTTGAGAAGTGACTAATTCACATCTCCAAGTAAAATAATCTCCAAAATTTAGGATAGCCAGGATATGTAGTCACAGGGGCCTCTTATTGCAACATTTCGAACTCTTGTACCCTATTGACAAAATCATAGCATGAAGGTTAACACTCAGTTTAGTTGGAAGCCAAAAGATCAGACAATACCTTTTTAAAGCACTACTATGCATTATTATATCCTATCACTAATTTAGGATCTTTTAAAAACCAGCAAATTAGAAGATTTTCAATTTTCAGTTAGTATACTAGTTCAGTTCCTTCCATGGCTTGAAGAGTGCATAATCTCTGTTCTTCCAATGCAAAATTAAAGTTTATAACAGATAAGAGGGGCACTCTCTTTTGCTCTGATCTAACTGCTCTAGGAGCAAAGGATTTCTTGTCATCATTTCAAGACTGCTTCTAGAAAACAATTATCTGAAGCTGGGTCTTCCAGACACCTCTAAGTGCATTAGCCAGGCATATATAGGAGAGCATGGGATGCTTTGCAGAGTTCAAGTCAATGTACAGATGTGCAACGAGAGGGACACAGGGTTTGACATCCACAGCAAACTGCTCTAATCACCATATAGCAATAAAAAGCCAGGTAAAGAAATGCTAAAATCAAAAGTCAAACATTCAAACTGGATCAAAAAGAAAATCAGCCCAATTGGAAGCTAGTGGGTCAAAAAGGCAAGGGACCGAATGTGATGCAAAATATGGAAAACAGAATTTGTATAGCTGAGACAAAGGTCATCACTTCACACCCAGTTGAAAATGAAACCTGATCTGAAGTTGAGGTCCATGTAATTGTCTTCCAAATCTGCTGCTGTTTAGCTGTGGAGGGGCAATTCCCAGAATTCCCAACTAGCATGAAATCTGTATATTATAGATCCTTGCAAAGCTCTAGTTTTAGAAATGTTGAAGTAATGGCTCACTACAAATCCAAGGAAGATACCTCATGTCATCTGCTGGCCTCCAAATCAGTGTTCTTCTTTGGTGCTCTGGCTCTGGTCATGAAGAGGCAGAGGTGATCAACTAACTTACATACCCTCAAATGCTGGGAATATTGAAGTAGAAACAGGGCTTCAATTGTGGAAATTAAGGAATTGCAGTATTGTGGATTGGCCAAACAGGTTGCATTCCTGGTCTGACTCTATTATAAATCTTTCCTTTGCTATCAGGGGGCATACTATTCTTTTACTTTAGTCTTCCAATTTTCAATAATGGTGCAAAATGACATTTATTTAATATAGCAAATTTGCTTAATCAGAACACCCTACTGATCTGTTAAGACTATAAATTAAATCATCCTCCAACAACCAGTAACAGGAACACAACATATTAGAAAATGATATTTTCCAGGGTTCTTGCAAGAAATGCCACCAGTTGATGCATTTAGAACATATGAAACTAAAGTCATTCTTAAGAAGGTAATGATTGTAATGTGTCATAATCTAAATTTGCTTGTGTATGTTGCATGCACTTTCTGCCAAGCTTGCCTAAAAAGTGTTAAATCTTCTCCTCCACTTTTTCTCCAGCTATTGCAGCTTTTCCTCATTAAAAAAGGCATTCCCACCACTGCCCTCATATCTACTTTGACTTTGCTGCTTCCTCTGCCAAAGAGAACTACTCTTCTCTATATATACCCAAAATATAGAGGAACTCTGAAGTATGCAAAGCAGTCCTTTGAAATGTCAAAACCAGCCTTTGCTAGACTAACTTTTTCCATGTGGACAGCAGAAGCAGCAGAAGCAGAGCAGGAGGTCTGGAAAAATAAAATTTGCACAGAGACAAGCGAGAAAAGGCTGCACTCCTTTCTTTCTTTTTGTTTGTTTACCTGCTGCCTTCCCACAGGCGCTGGATTGAGATGCAGATCTCCTTGGCCATCACAGTACCGAGCCAGCAGAAGCCTCCATGGTCAACAAAGGTCTGTGGTCAACAAAGCCCCTCTCATTTGTGAGCTGATTCAGGAGGGGGAAGCGGACCTGGCCGGTATTACAGAGACCTGGTTGGGCCAGGAGGGGGATCCCCCTCATTGAGATGTGCCCACCGGGTTTCCGCGCCGATGGCCCAGGGTAGGGGTGGGGGGGTGGCGGTTATTGTAAAGGAAGGGCTTGATCCTAGGGAGGCTACTGTACCTCAGATAGCTGGATGTGAGTTTCTCCTTGTGAAGTGGGGCTATGGGATGCAGGTGGGCTTGCTGGTTGTGTACCTGGCTCCCTGCTGCATGGCAGCGGCCCTGCCCGAGCTCCTCAATGTTATAGCCAGGGTGGCGGTTGATACCCCCAGGCTTTTAGTCAAGGGGGATTTCAACCTGCCGTCCATTGGTGAAACATCTGAGGTGGCTCGGGAGTTCATGGCTTCCATGACAGCCATGGACCTGACCCAGTTAATTCATGGCCCTACTCACACAGGAGGACACATGCTGGACTTGGTTTTCATCTCTGGTCAGTGGTTGAATGGTCTAGATACGGGGGATATAGCCATCGAACCCTTGTCATGGTCAGACCATTCTCTCCTTAGGCTTGACTTTCTGACTGCTACACCCCACCGCAGGGAAGCGGAACCGACTAGGTGGTTCTACCCCAGGCACCTGATGGAAACTGATAGGTTCCAAATGGAGCTTGGGCCATTTCCTGAGACTCTGGCTCACGACTCGACGGAAGACCTGGTGGCCGCCTGGGATAGGGCGGCCGCTGGTGCTTTAGATCGGGTTGTGCCTTTGCGGCCTCTGACCCGGCGCCAAACCTGCCCAGCTCCTTGATTCTCCGAGGAGCTGAGGGAGATGAAGCACTGGAAAAGACGCCTAGAGAGTAGTTGGAGGGCTAGTCGTTCCGAATCCAACCGAACTCTAGTGAGGTCTTATATCAAGACCTATTTAGTGGCGATAAAAGCGGCAAAGTGTAACTACTTTTCCGCTCTTATCACGTCGGCAGATAATCGCCCAGCCACCCTGTTTAGGGTGACCCGCTCCCTTCTCCATCTGGGAGCACGGGAAGACCCCTTGCAAGGGCGAGCTGAGGATTTCGCACATTATCTGCACAATAAAATTGTTTGAATCCAGGAAGGCTTGGACTCTGACTGGGTGGGTTCAGGCGGGATGTCTGAGGCGGGTCTTGAGAATGTTATCTGGGATGAGTTTGACCCTGTGACTCCCAAGGACATGGACAGGATGCTGGGGAGGTTGAACTCAACCACATGTTTATTGGACCTGTGTTCCTCCTGGCTGGTGCTGGCTACCCGGGAGCTTACATGAGGCTGGCCCCAGAGGATTATAAACGCTTCTTTGAATGAGGGTTTCTTGCCTCCCGCCTTGAAAGAGGCGGTGGTGAGGCCCCTCCTCAAGAAGCCCTCTCTGGACCTGGCTGTTTTGGCAAACTACCATCCAGTCTCCAACCTTTGCTTTGTGGCGAAGATTGTGGAGAGTGTGGTTGCGCGATAGCTCCTGCAGTACCTGAATGAAACTGTCTATCTAGATCCATTCCAGTCCGGCTTCAGGCCTGGGTACTGCACAGAAACAGCATTGGTCGCATTGGTTGATGATCTCTGGAGGGCTCGGGACAGGGGTTGTTCCTCAGTCCTGGTCCTATTAGACCTCTCAGAGGCTTTTGATACCATTGACCATGGTATCATGCTGCACCGGCTGGAAGGGTTGGGAGTGGGAGGCACCGTGCTACGGTGGTTCTCCTCCTATCTCTCTGACCGGTAATAGTCCGTCTTGGCTGGGGGGCAGAGGTCGACCTCTAGGCACCTTGTGTGTGGGGTGCCGCAGGGGTCGGACCTCTCGCCGCTCCTGTTCAACATTTATGTGAAGCCGCTGGGTGAGATCATCCATTGATTTGGGGTGCAGTACCATCTGTACACTGACAATACTCATCTGTACATCTCCACCCCAGACCACCTCAATGATGTCCTTGAAGTGATGTCCCAGTGCCTGGAGGCCATGCGGGTCTGGATGGGGAGGAACAGGCTCCGACTCAACCCCTCCAAGACCTAGTGGCTGTGGTTGCTGGCATCCCGATATAGCCAGCTGGTGCCATTTCTGACTATTGGGGGCAAGTTATTGGCCCCCACAGAGAGGGCTCGTAACTTGGGCATCCTCCTGGATGCACGACTGTCTTCTGAGCATATGATGGCCGTGGCCAGGGGGACTTTCTATCAGGTTCGCCTGATACGCCAGTTGCGACCCTTTCTGGATCGGGACTCCTTATGCACAGTCACTCATGCCCTCGTTACTTCCCACCTGGACTACTGTAACACTCTCTACATGGGGCTCCCCTTGAGGAGCACCCGGAGGCTCTAACTGGTCCAGAATGCAGCCACGCAGGTGATTATGGGGGCGATATGGTGCTCCCATGTAACACCTCTCCTGCGCAAGCTGCACTGACATGCGCTTCAAGGTATTGTTGAATACCTTGGTGTGCTTCAAGGTATTGTTTCTCATCTTTAAAGCGTTCCATGGCTTAGGGCCTGGGTACCTACGAGACCACCTTCTGCCACCCATAACCTCCCACCAACCAATACGTTCCCACAGAGAGGGTCTCCTCAGGGTGCCATCAGTCAAGCAATGTTGACTGGCAACCCCCAGGGGGAGAGCCTTCTCTGTGGGGGCACCCACCCTCTGGAATGAGCTACCCCCAGGGATACGATTGATCCTGTACCTCTGTCCAGGCTCTGAAGACTTTCTTCTTTCAGCAAGCCAAGCTGGCTTAAAATTTTTAATTGTTTTATGCATAAGGGGTTTTAAATTGGGAAAGCCAAACAGATTTAATTATGTTTTAAATTATTTTAATTTTCATATTGCATGTATTTTAATCCTGGCTGTTCACCACCCTGAGTCCCCCCTGGAGAAGGGCGGTATAAAAATTTAATAAATTCAATTCAATTCAATTCCAACCCCTATCTGCGCAGCAGCTCAAATTTCTATTTGGGAGTACCTGATGTTCCCATGCAGTGAGTACATCCACCTCCTTCCACAGCATTTTCTGCCTCAGTTTTCAGACCCAGGAGAATCTGGGAGGACCCCTGCTCTCTTTAGCAGAGGTAAGGACACCTCCTGGACAGGGCTTTGCTCAGTGACTTCCCAGCTGGTTGTCCAGGTTCGATTCTCTCATTCACTTTTCCATTCCATTTCCACACAGCTTCCCTTCTCCCTACAGAAGGTCCTGTGCTCTGGACAAATCCCTTTGCTTTCCAGGATCTGTGGGTTGAACAGATCTGTTCGCGACTAGGAAAGACACAGAGGGAGCAGGATCCATCTGTGATTGGGAGAAGGGTCCTCTCACTCACACAGACACAGGCATACACACATTCCCTCACTCTCCTGGGCTTTAAAATTTAGAGGTACTCACCTTCTTTCTAAGCAGCCTTTGAGCTTAAAACTCCCTTTACTAACCTTGCTCCAAGTGGCTAAAGTCTAGAGGAACTGGCCCGCAGACTCAGTCTGCTGCCGGCAAGGTGGAGGCTTACCTGTGCCAGGCCTATTGCTCAGGTTAGCTTGGAGTCCCATCTGGGGTGCCAAATTGTAGGAAGAAAAAATCTGGTCCAGTTCCAAGCCAGGAGAAAGGTGCTGGAAATAAAATAGAGGCTAATTGGGAAGAAGGACTCTGTTTATTGATGAGCAGAACCAACAACAGCATGCAGTTCTGGGATAGCTGTATTATGTATTGAATGTATATAGTGGGATGCTGCAGGGGAGAGAGCTGTTGCTAACCAAGAGACTGAAGTTACTGGGTAATAGGCTGGGTAATGAAGCCCTGGCAGGACCACGCTCCCCGCCCTGCCTGCCAGTAAGACACACTGGAGGCACAGACGCACCTGAGGGATCTGTCCCCAGGGCTCCTAAGTGCAGACCAGCTCCACCTGCAGTAAGTGTTGTGGCCCATCAGCAGCCTGTGCAGCTAGTAGCTGATTCCAACAGTGAGGAAGCTGGTGTGGTGCTGTGCCAGCAGCCTGTACAGCTGGCACTCAAGTCAGACAATGAGGAGGCTGAAGAAGATGTGGTGCCAGAGGTGGGGATTCAGCCAAGGCCTTCAGAACCTCCAGAATCTCCCATAAGTGAAGAGGAAGAAGAGGAGGAGCCTGTTCTCGATGCATGGGTGCGCAGAGCTGCCAAAAGGCAGGAATGGCTCCTCAGGAGGAGGTCTCCTCAAGAGTAAGGCTTGGGGCTAATTGGCCACTCCCTTAGCCTATTTAAGGAAGGACGACAACTGAGGCAATTTACAGGAAACAACTTTGTTCACTCTTCTTCGTGTCTTGATCTTAGTTCTCTGCAAATTGCTTCTGGGCTTTCTGCCAACCATAGTAAGATTATGATTATTTATTCTTTGGATTCTTGTAGGCTGTTAAGAAAGTTAATTAACAGCCTTTGTTTGAAAAAGACTGATTTATTTAATAAACTAAGTTTTGTATAGACTTTGTGTGTGCTGCGTTCTTTGGGGTCTGTAGCTGGGGCAGAACAGTAAGACAGGCATTAGCCAGCACCACAGGGGCCTTCTCAAACTGGGAAGACTCAATGTGTTCAACATACTCACCCAGAACAGTGGAGCTCATACGTCTCCTGAGTAGACAACTATCTCTGGGCTAACCAGATCACAGATGATGGCCTGAAGGCAGCAACCCTGTTATGTGTCTGTGGACAAGCCACGTTTGATATCGCTGAAAACTTGGTAGCACCAGCAAGCAGAGAGACAGTGGCCTACACAGACCTCAAGAAAAAATTAAAGGAACATTTTGAGCCTAGATTCTCGGTCATCACCCAGTACCATGTACTTGAGCAACTAGAACAGAGATCCAGGAAATCTGCAGCAGAGTTTGTGGCAGTTTTTCACCAAACTTCGTGCCAATGTGCATTCCCTGATCTGGAAGACCATCTCAGAGACAGGCTCATTTGCAGCCTGCGTAATAGGGAATTACAACAGCACCTATTTGCCATGGAGAAACTGACTTTCCAAGATGTGTTGTAGGAAGTCATGGCAGATGAGGCTGCAGGAGGGGCCATGAAGACTCTCCGGTCACCAAAAACACACACCAGCCCCACAGCGATTCACCAAGAGACCACAGAAGGATTGGAGGAGGTCAGTGAGAGCGACAAAATCAACCACTTGTAGAGAGAGACACCCAGATGGCCACGCTCCACAGAGCAAGTAACTCCCCCACAGGGCTGTGCAAGGTATGGGGGACAACATGAAAGAGCAGAATGCAGATTCTGCACAGCTGTATGCCATGCCTGTGGGAAGCAATGGCACATTGCCATAGTTTGCAGAGGTCGTCAGGGAGAAATGAAACCTGCGACACAGCAGCACAAGTGGAAAAGGCCCCCAGGACAGAACCGAGTTGAATACTGCTTGGGAAGACATAGCATCCAACGCACAGGGGCCCAGCACTCCATCAAAGAAAGATAAAACTCCAACTAAAACTTCAAGGTGTCCCATGCTCCATGGTGCTTGACACTGGATTGCCCCTGTCCATTATATCATCCATGACTTTTGACCACATTTGCAGACGTAGCAAATAACGAGTCCCGCTCAAATCATCGAGTTTAGTGCTAATGGACTTCCAGAGTTGCCGTGTTTCTGTAAGGGGTGAAGCTACCATTAGGGTACAATTTAGAGAGTTCAAGGGTCCCTTCACCATAGTGGTCATAGAGGGGCTGTGCACCAGCCTCATAGGACTGGACTTGTTCGAGGCCCTGGGCATCAGGGTAATGGGCATTCATCAAACACAAATAGCCAATCTAGAAGTGATATGCCAACCGTATGCTGACATATTCAGTGCTGAGCTGGGACAATACAAAAGGGCATCCATTTCACTCAACCTTGATCCAGCAGTAACTCCAATCTGATTAAAACCGTGCAGGGTTCCCTTTGCATTGAAGCTTAAAATTGATGCAGAACTAAACAAGCTGGTACAACAGGGAGTGCTCCAATCTGTTGACTGTAGCCATTGGGAGACTCCCATAGTGACCCCAGTTAAGCCTAATGGGAATGTTTATATCTACACAGACTACAAGTGCACCATAAATAAGGTACTACAGCAGCATGATTACTCTTTACCAGTGGTAATACACATTCTCACCTTGCTCCAGGGAGGCCAAATCTTAACTAAGCTAGACCTTGCCCAGGCCTACCAGCAGTTGCCAGTGGACGATGCTACCACAGAGGCCCAGACAATAGTAACACAGAGAGATGCATTCCGAGTGCGCTGCTTACAGTTTGGGGTAAGCATAGCACCAGGGTTGTTCCAAAGTATTATAGAACAAATACTGAAGAACATTCCCAGCATCTGCCCGTACTTTGATGACGTCCTGATCACAGAGGAATCAGCAGCAGTCCTGGCAGAGTGTCTCTGCACAGTACTCCAAGGTTTTCGCAAGGCAGGCCTAAAACTCAAGAAGGAAAAGTGCCAGATCGGCATGGAATCCACAGAATTCCTGGGTTTCTGCATCAACGCTGCCAGAATCCACCCATCTGAAGCTAAGCTAAAGGCAATTCAGCAAGCCCCCACACCAAAATCCAAGGGGGAGCTTCAAGCATTCCTGGGCTTGCTCAATTTTTACCACTCTTTCTTACCGGATAAGGCTGTCCTGGCAGAACCGCTACACTGCCTACTGGACAAAAAGCACCCTTGGGTCTGGTCAAGCACTCAAGACAAAGCCTTCAAGGAGGCAAAATCATTGCTATGCTCGGACTCTGTACTAGCTCATTTCAATGAAAACCTACCAGTAACACTAGCCTGTGAAGCTTCGCCATATGGCATTGGGGCCGTACTAAGCTACAGGATGTCAGATGGTAGAGGGGCCCCCATCGCATACTATTCTAGAACGTTATCATCAGGGAGACTTCTGGTGCAGCTGTCAGGGCGGAAAGATCGGTGCAGCATTAGCTCTGCTGTGCCGAGTGATTTTCTGGAGCCTCTGTGGCTTTTTTTTTTTGCTGTTCTCAGCCCTGGAGAGGTTGGGGGAGCAGAGGGGCTTTCTTCGGAGGTGAAGAGGGGAGTGCAACCCCTCACTGCAATGAAGCATGAGCTCCGAGGACCCGGAGGACAGGAAGAGGGCTGCGAAACAGCGGCCCCAAAGCCAATGATGCTGTGTTTTTGACCGGCACAGGGAGATGAGATGGAACGAGACAGAAAAAGAAGAAGAAGGAGATTGAATTTAACATTGAAGGGACTGTGCAGCGATTTGAGAGAATAGCGGCAGCCAAGATTACAAGTGAAGGAAGTTTTTACTTACTAGCTTTTTAGCTTTCTCGCTGCTGTGGAACTGGAGGGAAACAGAAGTACGATTTGTATAATTGGATTATGTGTTGGAGCTTATTGGAACTTATTGGAACCTATTAGTGGTGATAACAACTGAGAGGAATCTTAGCTGAGAAAAGAACAATATACTTCAAAATATTAACTGTATAAAGTTGGTGATGACTAGGGGGTAAATCTTCTCCTGATCCCACTTCCTCCCCAGGATTTTTGACAGTGAGCCCTTTCCTGTTTAATTTACCTATTGTGATAAATTGAATTAATATTGGAGATTAATATTCTTCTAAACATTTAATTGATAGCTTATATATTTTCTTTTAATATCTTTAATATTTATTAATTGTATATAATGATTGCTGACTAATTGATTGATTATATAATTACTTATTTTGATTTACTATTTAGCATAATTTGGTGTATTGTAACATATATTTATATACGTAGACTTTATTTAATTGTAGACAGATAGGATAAATTTGAATTGATTTATGGTTATAATATATAGAATTGAAATTGAATAGCAGTAAGAGCATTAAATAAGAAGAAAAGTGGAATTGATTGTGTAAACCTAAGCAAACTAAACAACATCAGTGTATGATAATTTGGAAAAACCTCCTCTGCTTAGCAAACATGTCTACTACAGTGACATCCACAAAAGTGATGAAGAAACATGTAGCCTCTACAGTGGCGTCTTCTCCGATAACAACTCCTCCAGGGTTAAGAAAGTCATCTGAAAGCTTACCAACAGCAGAGAAACCAGTTACGATGCAAGGAATCCAGGCGATGTTTCAGAACGTTCAGGAAATAATGGAGAAAAATCAAGAATTGACATCTAAAAACTTTGATGACTTGAAAACCGAGATGAGTGAATTAAGAGGAGAGATTAAACAAATTAAAGAGACATTGGGAGAGATGAGATCAACCCTGTCTAAACACAAGGAGCAGCTGATAGAGGTCAAAAAAACTACTGAAAGAGTGGAAACCCAGATAGACAAATGTGAACCGAGATGTGCTCAAGCGGTCAGAAAACTTGAGGATGAAGTAGTATTTTTAGAGATGGAGAAATCTGCCTTTTTTATATATCTCCAAAATGTGGTGGAGGATAAAGAGGAACAGCTCAATGAAATTGTGGGAGAAGTGATTGCGGAAGTAGTGGGAAAAAGAAAAGAAGAAGTCTATGGTGATATAGATGAAGCTTACAGCATCTATACTAATTATGTGAGACATCACAACTTGCCCAGGGAAATACATGTGAGGCTAACTAAAAAGGCACTTAGAGATGAAACTCTCCATAAGGCTAGGGATCAGAATGTTACATAGGGGCCCTATCCTGTGCCCATCAACAGGGCACAGGATTACAAAACAGGGGAAAACTCAAAAAAGGGAAATAGAGGACAAGATAAGAGGATCTTACTAGTCATTTGTAATGAAATGAGAGATGAATTAGGATTGAAAGATATATGGCATGAGCACAATTCTACAGTTGAACAATTCACTTATTATTCTCCCAGGCACAAATCGTGGTCCAGGTTGGACATGATTTGGATGTCACAAGAACTTAAATCTCAAATGGCAGAGGTCAGATTTATGCCGAATGATTGGGCGGACTATAACCCAGTATTAGCCGTATTAAAGAAAGGGAAAATAGAAAGAGATGGATGATGAGATCAGAGATTTTGAAAGAACCTGAATTCACACAAAAGCTTAAGACAGAAATAACCTTTTTCTTTCAAGAAAATGGGACACCAGGAATGCCACTTCAAATAATTTGGGATGCTGCCAAAGCGTTTATAAGAGGTCTTATTATCAAACACATGACTATTAAACACAAAAAAGAAGAACAAGAGAAGGGTGAGATATTAAGTAAATTAACAAAGGCTGAGGAACAACTGCAGTATAACCCACTATCTATAGAAGTAAAAGAACAGATAGCACTGTTAAAACACCAGCTTAATCTCTTGGATCTGGACAGATTGAAAGATAAGATAAAGGCAGCAAGGCAAAAACACTTCAAATCAGCTAACAAATTAGGAAGATGGCTCACATTTAGGTTAAAAAAGGAGAAACAGAGTAGACGAATTGACCAATTAGAAGATAAGGAGGGAAACCTAATAAAAGATAAAGGAGGGAAAGAAAGAATTGCAGTGGATTTCTACAAGGAATTATATAAAATGGACGTTGCTTACCTGAACGTCCCTTCTCGGCGCGCTGCTGGAGAATCCAACAGCGAGGGTTATTCATCAGGTCAGTAGTCAGTGTTGAGTGTTGAGTCTTTAAATTTTGTAGCCACGCCTCCTTCTGTGCATCATAGGGTCAGTTTTTTGTTCATGAAGAAGTAGTTCAAGGAGACGTGAGTTCCAACCCGGCAGCCTGACCGGGCAGGTTGGATTCTCCAGCAGCGCGCCGAGAAGGGACGTTCAGGTAAGCAACGTCCATTCTCCAGCGCGCTGCTTGGAGAATCCAAAAGTGAGGGACATGCCCAAGCAAGTTGTAATTTAGGGCGGGATGGAAGGCTGCACCTGCGGAACCATAGCAGAACACACAGATTGCAGAACCCGCCGGCCGAAGGAGGCGTCAGCTGAGGCAAACGAGTCGACCTTGTAGTGTCGAATGAAGGTATTCAGTGACGTCCATGTAGCTGCCTTGCAGATGTCAGTGATGGTAGCCTGAGTCGCCCAGGCAGCCGTGATGGAGGCACTTCTCGTAGAGTGCGGCCAAATCCTGCCGGGAACCGGTTTGTTCTGGAGCGTGTATGCCTTGGAGATGCATGCCTTCAGCCATCTCCCGATGGTGGATGTGGAGACCTTCTGACCCATTGTCGCAGGCCGGAAGGAGACGAATAATGCTTCCGACTTCCGGAAATGGCTAGTCCTCCAAACATATCTGTGTAAGGCCCTGCGGACATCCAAGGTGTGCCATTGGGCTTCTCGTGGATATTGGGTCTGGACAAAAGTCCGGAAGGACCAACTCCTGTTGACGGTGGTAGAGGGAGTTGACTTTAGGCAGGAACGATGGGTCCAGCTGGAGCACCACTCGATTAGGGTAGAACGTGCACAGGTCTTCTCGCACTGATAAGGCGGCCAGATCGGACACGCGGCGGGCTGAGGTGATTGTGACCAAAAAGACAGTCTTCAAGGTGAGGAACCGTAGACTGATGGAACCCAACGGTTCGAAGGGGGCCTGTGTAAGAACGTGAAGAACCAGTGACAAGTCCCAGGTCGGGTATCTGTGGACAACCGGGGGCCTCAGGTTCGTTGCACTCCGGAGGAAACCCCGGATCCTCGAGTTGTGCGAAAGAGGTAAGTCGTTCTTGGTGGGAAGGACTGTGGACAAGGCTGCCACTTGACGACGAAGCGTGTTCGGCGCAAGACCCTTGTCCAGGCCATCCTGAAGAAAGTCTATCACCTCCGCGACGGAGGCGGAGCTAGGATCAATGTGACATTTGGAACACCAATTGCAGAATGAAGCCCAGGTGGCGTTGTAAGTGCGGCACGTAGATGGACGCCGGGATGCCTGAATAGTAGAGATCGCCTTCCCGGAGATGTTGTCCCTTCTTAGGAGGATCCACTCAAACGCCAAGCGGTCAGCTGCAACCATTGAGGATCTGGGTGCAGCACAGCCCCTTGGCTGAGGGAAGACCTGTCAACCGGGATGCGCCATGGGGGTGCGACAGACAAGTTTAGCAGATCCGCGTACCAGGCTCTCCATGGCCAGTGTGGCACGACCAGGAGAATTTCCGCCTTCTCATGCAGGATTTTGCGTACGAGACGTGGGATGATAGGGATCGGAGGGAAGGCATATAGCAGTCTGGGAGGCCAGGGGACTGCGAGTGCGTCGATTCCCTCCGCATGTGGGCAATAGTGGCGAGCAAAGAATCGAGGGAGCTGAGCGTTGTCCCGACGGGTGAACAGGTCGACGGTGGGATGTCCGAAGCAGTGCGATAACTCGCGGAAGAGAGCTGGGTGGAGACGCCATTCGGAGTTGTCGATCTGCATCCTGCTCAACCAATCCGCGGTCACATTCGTCGAGCTGGAGATGTGTTGAGCTCGAAGAGACAGGAGGTGAACCTCCGCCCAACCCAGCAGCCGTGAGGCCTCGTCCATCAGTGGTTTTGAACGGGTTCCTCCCTCGTGGTTTACATGCGCCATTGTTGTCACATTGTCCATCCAGAACAACACGTGGCGGCCTTCCACTGATGTTTGGAACTGGAGTAGGGCTAGGCGGACCGGCCGAAGTTCAAGCCAGTTGATCTCATTCAGGCGCTCCGATAGGGACCAACTGCCCTGAGCAACTTGAGCCTGCATGTGGGCGCCCCATCCAGTGAGACTAGCATCCGTTGTTATCAGAAGACGATGTGGTTCCAGGAAGGCGCTACCTTTCGTTAGGGCCGACGAAAAAAGATGATGCAGGAGATAAAAGAAAGGGGAGGCCTGGGCTTACCATGTTGGGAGAACTACTACTCAGCCACTCTGTTGGTCTGGGTAAAAGAATGGATTATTTTAGGTAATAGTCGTCTTCTTAAGATAGAAGGCCATGACTTACAACAGGGCTGGCATATGGCACTCTGGCGAGGTAACACTCCACAAAGCAAATGGTTTACCCGGCATTATATAAGAAATATCTTAATTTGAAATTGGGAAAAGGTCAATAAAAAATACTATATCAAAATACCGTGCTGAATATCACCTTTAAAAGCATTGACATACCCAAAACTTTATAACCCTGTGAAAAAATTAATGTACAAAGATTTGCTGAACACACAAGGAAAGCTAAAACCCAAACAGGAATTGAACTCCCAAGGATTATAATTGGATTGGTGGACCTATCTACAGATTCAATCCAAATATAAAAAAGACAGAGATAGGAAACGTATAAATGTTGACTTGCAGGAATTAGACAAAATTTTGATGGGCCAAGAAAAAGGCATGATTTCGAAAAGCTATAAATTGATGAGATTAGAGATTGGTGACGAGATAATAAAAGATACAATGATTGCCTGGGGAAAAAATTTTGGTTACTCAATCCATTTAGAAAAATGGCAAGAGATTTGGTGGGGGAATATGGAATTAGTAGTCTCTACGGCATACAAAGAAAACATTTACAAGATGCTATATAGGTGGCATCTCTCCCCCGACAGATTAGCCAAAATGTTCACTGGACAGTCCGCTGAATGCTGGAAGTGTGGGTTCGAGCGCGGCACTTACTATCATCAATGGTGGACGTGCCCAAAAGCAGTAAAATTTTGGGGAAAAATAAAAAAATGGCTTAACGAGATCTTAAACCAAGAGATTGAATGGCGACCGGAGACATGCTTGCTCGGCTCCAAACCGCAAAATATTTAAAAAGACTCATGGTACCTTGCATTACACATTATCACAGCAGCGAGATTAACATATGCTCAATTCTGGAAAAATAAAAATACTCCATCAGAGGAGGCAATTATAAAGAAGATTTTGGAATGTGCGGAAGCAGATAAAAAAAACTAAAAGATAGAGACCAAATACAAACATGTTCATCCTGGGAAAAACTATATATTTGGCTATCAAAGAGAAAACTATAACCCAAACCAGATGAGGAGTTGTATCCATTGAGAAACTTATACTATACAAGTAAAGTGAGGTCCGATAGACCTAATTGATTTATAAATGTAAATTAGGTTGTTCTGTCTCTCCCGGAATGTAATATAGATGTATTGTACTGAATATTGGGTTATTAGGGTACTACTTTTAGGCATATATGTTATTTGTTTTGTTGTTCTGTTTGTCATTTATCTGGTGTGTTGTCTTCTTTTTTTTTTTAATTGAAAAAGTTTTACAAATACAAACTTTCCCCCTTTCCCCCCCCAACCCAACATTATAAAATACATATAAAAAACAATATATAATTCCATCCCACCCCCACCCTAGCCCTCCCCCTCCACCCTCTTCCCTCCCCCCCTTGACTTCCATTATATGCAATGCTAATATTCCCAAACAATATATATGTTATTCAATCTTCCATATCTTTTTTCTATATTTACTAACATAATCATCTCAACTAAAAGCGATATAATATTTTCTAGTCTGATACTTATTCTGTAGATACTCAATCCATAATTTCCATTCCTGTATATACTTCTCATGCGTCTGATCTTTTAAAAAAGCTGAAATCTTTGCCATTTCTGCAAATCCAGCCATCTTCTGAGTCCATTGGTCAACAGTCGGTAAAACATCACTCTTCCAATGTTGGGCAATCAACAACCTAGCTGCTGTCACCATATACAAAATCAATTTAGTTTCACCCAGTGTAAAGTCTTTAGCTATACCCAATAGAAAAAATTGCGGAGAAAATTGTATTTTTTTCTTTAAAACATTTTGCATAACCCACCAGATTTTTATCCAAAAAGCCCTCACTTTCCTGCAAGTCCACCAGATGTGATAATATGTAGCATCTAAACAATCACATCTCCAACATTTTGGCTGCACATTAGGGTACATACAAGACAATTTCTTGGGGTCTAAGTGCCATCTATAAAACATTTTATAAAAATTTTCTCGTAGATTTTGTGACTGTGTAAATTTAACATTCTGAACCCATATTTTTTCCCATGTTTCCATCATAACTGGTTGAGAGAAATTTTGTGCCCATTTAATCATACAATCTTTAACTAGCTCATTTTCTGAATCCCTTTCTAACAGAACATTATAAACTCTCTTAATATGCATTGGACCTGTCCGCTTTATCTGTTCAACCAATTCTACTTCATATTCCATTAAACCAGTTTGTTGATCTTCTTTCCATCTCATCTGTAATTGATTGTACTGCAACCAAGTCAACGATTTCCCTTCTTCCAACAGCATATCCAAAGTCTTCAATCGCCACCTGCCCTCTTCAAAGTAAAGTAACTCTTTATATAAGAAACCCCCGAGTGACTTAATATTTGTATTCCACATGGTATCAGCAAGATCCAGCCAAAACGGAATCTTGTAATCCCAATTAATTCGGTGCTTCCTCCAGACTCTCAACAAGGCATTTCTAAGTAGATGACTATTGAATACTTTGTCCACTTTGTTATCATAAAATAAATATGCATGCCATCCCCAAACAAGGTCATGACTTTCTATATTCAACAAATCAGTCTTAGTTTTCCCAAACCAATCACTTAATTGTATCAATGCAGTTGCTTCATAATATAGTCGAAGGTTTGGGAGTTTAAGACCACCTCTCTCACGAGTATCTTGCATTATTTTCAGTTTGACTCTTGGTTTTTTATCATTCCAAATGAATTTATTCAGTCCTTTTTGCCATTCTAGCAATGGTTTATCTGATTTAAGCACCGGTATCATTTGAAATAAGAAGATAAATCTAGGTAAAACATTCATCTTTACTGCTGATATTCTTCCAAGCAATGATAGCTGCAGTTTCTTCCAGTTTTGCATATCTTTTTGTATCTTTTGCCACAGAACCTCATAGTTATTTTGAAACAGTTTAGCATTTGAATCTGCGATTTGTACTCCTAAATATTTGACCTTTGAGACAATCTCAAAACCTGCCATTCTTTCCAGTTCCTTTTTTTTGCTCTCTGTCAGTTTTTTGACAATCATTTTAGTTTTCTTCTGGTTCAGCCTAAAACCAGATACCATGCCATAATCTTCTATAATATTTTTCATCTGAATTATTGAATTCATAGGTTGTGATAGGATAACAACCAGATCATCTGCAAATGCCTTAGTTCTATAGTCCTCTTGCCTTATAGCTATTCCAGTCAAAGAGTTCGAGTCCCGTATTGCATTAAGTAAGACTTCTAAAGTTAGAATAAATAATAGCAGGGATAATGGACAACCTTGTCTGGTGCCTTTTTGTATATTGAAATTCGATGTTAGGCATCCATTTATGATAAGTTGTGCACATTGCTCTTGATAAATTGCACCAATCGCTTGTATAAACCGCTCCCCCAAATCCATTTTTTCCAAAGTCTTAATTATAAAGTTCCAATTCACTCGATCAAAGGCTTTTTCCGCATCCAAAAAAACCAGCACTGCAGAGATCTGTTTATTCTTATCTAGATAGTCCATTAAGTCTATAACTTGCCTAACATTCTCCTTCATATATCTGCCTTCAATAAATCCTGCTTGGTCATGATGAATTATCTTTTGAATAACTGGCATCAATCTGTTGGCTAGTACTTTTGCAAAGATTTTATAGTCTGTGTTTAATAAAGATATTGGTCTGTAATTTTCTGGTTTCTTAAGACCTGATTCTTCTTTCGGGATCAGTGAAACAAAAGCTGTTTTCCATGAGGAAGGTATCTTACCTCCTAGTTGTATATTACAAAATAAATCTTTAAGATGCTCAATCATTTCTTCTTGTAGAGTTTTATAATAAATTGCAGTTAAGCCATCCGTCCCTGGAGCTTCAGCTGTTTTTAATTGTTTTATAGCAAAACTGACCTCCTCAACTGTTATCAATTGTTCCAAACTTTTCTTTTGAGTCGTTGAAATTTTTGAAACTCTTTTGTTTTCTAAATATTCATCTATAGTAATATTCTGTATATCATCTTTAGCATATAACTTAGTGTAATATTCCAAAAAGGCTTTTTTAATTAGATCTTGTTGATAAACTTCTTTATCAGCATATTCAGTACTATCAATAATTCGTGTCGATGCTTGTTTCCTCAAAGTATATGCCAACCACCTGCCCGGTTTGTTAGCATTGGAAAAGGTATTATGCTTTGCAAATTGTAAGTTAGTTGCCGTTTGGTCTGCTATAAGCATTTGAAATTGATCCTTCAAAAGATTTATAGCCATTTGTAATTTTCCATCTGTTGGTTTTTGTATCAGTTGTTGTTCTTTCTTTTTTATCTCAGATTCCAGTTGTAGTCTTTTCTTCTGCTGATTCTGTCTGTGTTTAAAGTTCATTTGAATTAGTACTCCCCGCATATATGCTTTACCTGCATCCCAAACTGTTTCAATAGGGGTACCTTTATTCAAGTTCAGTTTAAAAAACTCCTTTAGATGCTTTTTAAGTTCAATTATATTTTTTTCATATCTAAATAAATTCTCATTTACTCTCCAGGATCTTCTTTCTCTTTTGCCCATCTCAATTTCCATCCAGACCAGACTGTGGTCAGTCAAAGTCCTAGGAAATATCTTTATTTTCTTTACTTTAGAAAGTAAATTAGAAGTTAAGAGAAAAAAATCTATCCTGGAAAAGGATTTGTGCCTGTCTGAGTAAAAAGTAAAATCCAATTCATTTGGGTTTCGAACTCTCCAAATATCTTTCAATTCCAAATCCTCTTTCAGTTCAAAAAAAGCTTGTGGTAATTTATTCCCTATTTTGGCCGTAGTTTTTTTATCCATTCTAGGTTGAATTACTCCATTCCAGTTGCCCATTATTATAGTAGTTGAATAATCCCAATCCAAAATTTTTAGATGAAGCAACTTATAAAAATTTTCCTGCTGTTGATTTGGAGCATATATTCCGACCAACAAAATTGGTCCACTATCTGTAATAACTTCAATTGCAATATATCTTCCATCTTTATCTACTTCTATAGTTTTAGCTACAAGTCTCTTATTTATATATATCACCACTCCATTCTTCTTTTCCAAATTTGAAGCAACAAATTGCATTCCCAATTTTGAGTTTATCAAGTATTTCTGATCTTGCAATTTTATATGAGTCTCCTGTAAGCAAATAACATCATTATGAAATTGTCTCAAATAGTGAAATATCTTCCTTCTTTTTTGTGGAGAGTTCAATCCATTAACATTCCAAGACAAAAATTTAAGTGCCATTTGACCCTGTCTGAAGTTTTGAGAGCAATTGTTGAAGATTCTCTCCTACGGTAGTAATCTTCGGTTTAGCTCCTCCCATGACTTCAGCTTGTTGCTTATCTTTGGTTCTTTTTTCACGCTGTGGCTTAATATATTCTTGCTGCTGTTGCTTCATTTGTTTAGACATTGTTCTGGTTATACGTTGCTCTTCCATTTTGGATGTTGTCAACTCAAGAGCCATCGCCTCCTCTGTGATGGTTTTAGACATTTCTTCCAAAGGAGAAGCTTCAAATGGTGCAAAAGGGTCAACCACAACACCACCTACTGCTCCCATTAACTCTCTTGCCTCCCTTTGCGACTGCCTTATTTGTGCTTCTGTTTCTTGGTCAATCTCAGCTTGTAGTTGAGCTTCCTTATCTATTGGTGAAGATGTGCGTGGAGGAGGAGAGCCCGCTTTCAAAACGTTATAATAAAATTCTTCTGCTTTTTCAATAGTGTTAAGGCGGTATCTCACTCCTCGCAGCCTCAATATTACACCTATTGGAGCATCCCACCTGAATTGTATGTTCTGTCTTTTCAATTCTGCCACCAAAAATCCAAAATCCTTTCTATCTCTTAACATTTTGGGTGGTAATTCTTTAAAAACTCCAATCTCACTTCCATCAACTTGAACTGTTGTAACAAAGGAATTTTGCAAGATTTCATTTCTCATTCTTCTGTCTGTAATGTATATCACCACATCTCTAGGCAGTTGCCTTTGTACTGCCACATGAGAGTTAACTCTGTACACCTTGTCCATCTTACACAAAACCACATCTAGTTCTACTTTCAACATAATTGCCAGAGCCTCTGCACAAATTTTCCTAAGATCTTCCCTGGTATTCTCTTTTACACCCCTCAGTCTAATAGCATATTCCATTGATCGAAATTGCATCATAGTAATCTCAGTTTGCATTTTTTGTGTAACGTCTTCAATTTCAATCATTCTTGAATCAGAGGCTCTAAATTTGGTCTCCATCTCTGAGGCAAGATTATCCACTTTTTTGTCAATCTGCAACACTACCTCAGACAGGCCTTTAGCAACTATTTGAATATCCTGTTTAACTGCTTCATATTTCTCTTGAACAATTCCTTTGACCTCCTGCTCTGATCTTTGAATTTCTTTAATGATGCGGTCATAATAGCTTTCTTCCTTTGTCTGAGTTTGCAACTGCGCTGTTTGAGGCTGCTTCTGCTTATGAGTGGGGGAATCCCCCCCTGCTTGCTTCGTTGCCATTTTGCCTCTTACAGCTCTTCCTTTTCCACAAATTCTAACAACTTTTCCCAAAAAATTCTCCAGATTCAGTCAGGTCTAAAACAGTCAATTGATACTTTTTTTTCCTTATTTTCTTTTAAAGAAAAAAAGCTTTTCCTTCCAGCCGGATTTGTAACTGATAGAATGTAACCAGATACACAGCTCAAATTACTTTCGCTTTCAGCTGCTCTTCGCTAAAAGCAAGCGCCATTTTTTTCCCCCACACTTTCCTTTTCTGTTCCAAATTACTTTAATCATCCAAAAACTTCAGAGAAGAACTTTAAATACTTGCAGTTTAAAAGGAAGTCCAAAACTTTTTCTTTTATTGTTTGGTGATAAGAAAGCTGCCACGCTATCTTGCTCTGCGGTTTGCAGAGTTTCCCAGCTGTCCGGAGCTTCAGCGGCTTGGATAGGGAGTCCCACCCTGTTAACACCCCAGAAACACCAAAAAACACTCTGGGGGTCTCACAGGGGACTCTACCTTATGCCGCTGGCTCTCCTCACGACGTCCTCTTGGGTCGGAGTTTTTTCGAGCCATTTCAAACCTCCGAAACAGCTCTTTACAGGCAGCTGGGCTGGCGGTCTTCAAAGGACCGTCAGCGATGGTCCGCGGCAACCCCGGAAGCCCTTGTCTTCTTTTTTTTAATGAAAAATGTAAATAAAGATTTTTTTAAAAAAAATAGAATGTTATCATCAGCTGAAAGGAACTATGCTCAGATAGACAAGGAAGCCCTCACCATAGTGGCTGACATTAAGAAGTTCCACAATTTCTTATATGGATGAACCTTCACCATCTTTACAGACCACAAACCTCTGCTCAGTCTCATCACAGCAGACAAACAGACACTGCAGGTCCTGTCACCATGAATGTTACGACGGTCCATTTTCATGGCTGTATACTCGTACTGGCTAGTCCACAAGCTGGACAAGAAAATGGGCCACACCAACACTCTTAGCTGATTGCCTCTACAACAGACTGAGCCAGATCTGGCCCCAGCTTGTCATATTCTGGTGATCCAAGACCTGCCTGAAGCACCCCTATACGCAGGGGACATTGCAGCTGAAACAATCATGGACAAAACGCTTAGCTGCATTCTCAACTGAGTGTTAAGGTGATGGCCAGAGGCCTGGCCAGGCCCTGAGTTCCAGCACTACGCTTTGCAGAAAAATGAACTGTTGGCCCACAAGGAATGTGTGCTGTGGGGCAGCAGGGTCATCATTCCACCCAGTCTTTGCTCCAAGGTGCTGAATTGCAAACAGCACCCAGAAATTGTTCAGATGAAGGCTCTATCCAGGAGCTACTTGTGGTAGCCAGGCCTGGACAATGACATTGAGAATCAAGTAAGGAGTTACCAGGCCTGCCAAGAAACCCATCCAGAGATGCACCTGTTCCTGATAATAGTGAACAGTTATTCCAAGTGGTTGGCAGTGGCACCGGTCTCATCAATGACAATGACCAAAGTCATCCAAGAGTTGCACCAGCTGTTCACCATACGTGGCCTTCCAGATGTGATCATGTCCAACAACGGGGCACAATTCACAGCAGAAGAGTTTCAGTCATTCCTCAATGCCAACATAATTCAGCATGTAACATCTGCTCCATTCCATCCCACGACCAACAGTTAGGCCAAATGAATGGTCAGGACCACAAAGGAGGCGCTCAAGTGGATGACAACTGGAGACTGGAATCACCGCCTGGCGAACTTCCTCCTGTGTCAACACACAACTCCCTGTACAACTACAGGTCGCAGCCCAGCGGAGCTGAGGTGGGGCACCAGTTCACAATGAAACTCAACCGACTTCACCCAGACAGAATAGCAGCTGAGACAGCTCAGCGAACTCCCAAACCCGCCCCCTCCCCGATTGGTTAAGGCCTAGAGTATAAATAACCGGCAATTGCCTGCAGTTCCTCAGTTCCTTTTTGGAGTCAATAAATATTGTTGCAGCTATGCTGGTCTGGTTCTTGCCTACTGAAGCCCACTACACAATAGCTGACAAATTGGTTTGATGAGTACATGGATTTTTATAGGGTTCTCTGGGATGCTGCTAGGGGGTTGTGCAATGTAGTGAGCTTGGTGTCTTTTGCTATTCTAATGATGGTGGATTAATCCTGAAGGTCATGTCCTGTTCTTTGAATTTGGGTGGGAGGTGTAAATTTTAATCCCATCAACTGGAGCTGAGCATGTTTTGTTTATAAATAGACTGGCCTGGATTTCTTAATGAGCACAAAATACCATCTTTAAAGACTTCGGGCATCTGCTGAAGGCTGAAGGCTGATGTGAGACACACTTTCCAGAATGTTAATATCCGGAAGGCAGCTGGGCCTGATGGAATTCTGGGATGAGTTGTCAGGGACTGCGCTGCAGAGCTAGCTGAAGTGTTCATGGATATTTTCAATCTATCCCTGTCGCAGTGCTCTATCCCTACCTGCCTGAAGACATCTATTATAGTGCCAGTCCCTAAGCAGACAGTAGTGGTATCCCTTAATGATTATAGATCAGTAGCTTTAACATCTGTTGTCATGAAATGTTTTGAGAGGCTGGTGTTGAACTATATTAAGGCTAGTCTTCCATCTACTTTGGACCCATACCAATTTGCGTATGGGGTAATAGATCAACTGATGATGCTATGTCTCTTGTTGTCCATACTGTATTGAATAACTTGGAACAACAGGGGACATATGCAAGGCTGTTATTTGTGGATTATAGCTCTGCCTTTAACACCATTTTACCCAACAGGTTGTTTTTTAAAATGTCCAATTTGGGTATAAATCAGAGGATTTGCTTGTGGATAAGGGATTTTCTGACAGGTAGGCCACAGTCAGTAAGGATGGGATCTCATCATTCCTCTACTCTGATACTAAGCACAGGAGCCCCCCAGGGTTATGTGCTAAGACCTTTCCTTTATTCCTTGTACACACATGACTGCACCCCACTGTATAACACCAACGCAATTATTAAATTTGCGGATGACACAACAGTAGTGGGGCTCATTAATAAGAACAATGAGTCTGCTTACAGGAAGGAAGTACAAGGGCTGACATTGTGGTGTAATGAAATAATCTCACACTTAACACCACAAAAACTAAAGAACTTATAATTGACTTCAGGAGGAAGAGAGATGTACATCTACCACTGTACATAAATGGTGAGGAGGTGGAGAGGGTGGGTAGTTTTAAATTTCTGGGCACTTATATCTTAGAGGACCTCTCATGGACTATGAATGCTTAACATGCTTGTGAAGAAGGCACAGAAGAGGCTGTACTTCCTGAGAATGCTCAGAAAGATAAATCTATCACAGCATCTACTTCTGTCCTACTATTGCAGCACCATTGAGAGTGTCCTGACATATGGCATTCTTGCATGGTATGGGAGCAGCTCTGTAGCAGACAAAAAAGCTCTACAGAGAATCAATGAAACTGCCCAGAATATTATCGGACTCCAGCTACCATCCCTGGACAACATCTTTGAATCTCGCTGTTTGAGGAAGCTGCATAACATTCTCAGAGACTCTTCCCATTCTGCTTACAATCTTTTTGGACTGTTGCCTTCTGGCAGAAGATACAGAACAATTAAAACCCGGACCACACATTTTCTGAATAGTTTTTATCCCACAGCTATAATTGCACTCAACAATCAACTAAAGGGCCACCATCAGTGAGCTGTTGGATAGTATTACTTGGTCTGTTGTGTGGATGTTTGGGTGGTTTAGGGGTGGGAAATTGTGGTGGGTGGGAGTGTGTTTGGGGATTATGTGTGTGGGACCTAGTCTTTGGGTATCAAGTAAATTGTATTGTATACACATTGTAAACACATACAATGACAATGACAATAAAGTTCATTATTTGGGGCTGCTTTCTGCTTTTGTTAAGATTCTTTTCTCCATTTCTCCTTTGGGGGAATATAATATTCTGTCTCTTTTAATATTCCCCAAAATATTTCATTCTTAGGGGCAGGGGGGGCTTCCTACAACATCATGGAGTTTTCATCTAATCCAAGCGCATCCCATACTTTTCAATGGATACCACTTCCCAAACTAAGCATTACATCCAGGGGTGAAATCTAAAATTTGTTACTACTGGTTCTATGGGCATGGCTTGGTGGGGGGGGTGTAATGTGACTGGGTGAGCGTGACCTTTTTTTTTTTACTTTTAAAACCATTTTTTATATATAAAACCATGTAAAAAATTGCTTTCAAAAGGCTCTGACGATCCCAGCTGAGTTGCCTGATTAGCAGGCAACTCAGCTGGGATCGTCAGAGCTTGGAAAGCCAGAGCCATTTAAAAGAAAAAAAAATTTTCTTTTAAATAGTTCTGGTGATCTAAGCTGAGTTGCCTGATTAGCAGGCAACTCAGCTGGGATCATCAGAGCTTGGATCGTCAGAGCCATTTAAAAGAAAAAAAGGCTCTCATGATCACGTGGCTCAGCTGGGCATGGGGTGCGGGAGCGGGGATTTTTGCTACCGGTTCTCTGAACTGCCCACCGCCATCACTACCTACTTGCCCGAGCTGGTCCGAACCGGGAGCATTTCACCCCTGATCAAACTGATTGATAAATTACTATTTTGGTTTATGTTTGAGTCTCTAATGTTGGTCTTCCCTTGCAGAATTACAGTTAATTTAATTAACTGTTAATTTGCTGAGATTTTCTTGCATATGCTACCTAGAAGAGATGT
This sequence comes from Ptyas mucosa, assembly GCA_012654045.1. NCBI lineage: Eukaryota > Metazoa > Chordata > Lepidosauria > Squamata > Colubridae > Ptyas > Ptyas mucosa. The sequence goes on along the minus strand of WNWU01000016.1, from coordinate 39,845,582 downwards.
GGTCATGTAAAGACACTCTAGGAAGCTCCGCCTCCCCATATTAAAATATTCTTTATTCTTAATATTAAAAAGAAGCAGGATAGAATATTTCCCCAAGGCAAAATGGAGAAAAATCTTAATAAAGGCAGAAAGCAGCCCCAATCTTCCTGACATAGGAAAACAGCTTCAAACTAAGAAGCTTGAAGATGCTGACCTTTATGAATGTAGAGTTTGTATCCATTCAGAAAGATTAGGCCAATCTTTTCATAAACCAAACACCTTCAACCACAGATCCATCTGAGGGGATTAAGAATTTACATTACCCCACCCAATTTCTAAGGACAGGACATGATCTGTAGGACATAATATGATTAACCCACTACCATTGAAATAGTTAAAGTCACAAGGCTTACTACACTGCACAACTCCCTGGGACATCTCAAATTACAAAAACCCAGAACCCTATAAAGATCCATCCACTCACTCTGCCATTTTGTCAGCCACCCAAGAAACATGCTGCTGTCACTGAAGTTTCTGGAAATCATCACCGCTATGAGAGCAGGTGGCCATATCATATTAGGGGAGGGCGCATCTGCTGTCTTCAAGCGGTGGCGCACTCCGGCCCCCAATGCTCCTCTCATTCTCTGGGTTGCACAAATCCTCAGGGCCTGGGCCTTCGGCTGATGTTATGCAATGCCAGGTCCATAGTAAATAAAACCCCCTCATTTGTGATCTTGTTCGGGAGGGGGGAGCGGACCTGGCGGGTATTATGGAGACCTGGCTGGGCCAGGAGGGGGGTCTCCTTCGTTGAAATGTGCCCACCAGGTTTCCACGCATTCCATCAGCCGAGGTCACAAGGTAGGGGCAGGGGGGGTGGCGGTTATTATTAAAGAAGGTCTTGGTCTGAGGGAGGTCACTGTTCCATACCGTATGTGAGTCCCTCCTTTTGAAGGTGGGGTCGTGGGGTGCAGATGGGCCTGCTGGTTGCGTACCTGGCTCCCTACTGCGTGGTGGCGGCCCTGCCTGAACTGCTCAACGTAATAGCTGGGGTGGCGGTTGATACTCCCAGGCTTTTGGTCATGGGGGATTTTAACCTGCCGTCCATCAGTGAAGCATCTGAGACAGCTCGGAAGTTCATGGCTTCCATGATGGCTATGGACCTGACCCAGTTAGTTCATGGCCCTACTCACACGGGGGGAAACACTTGGTTTTCATCTCTGGTCAGTGGCTGAATGATCTTAATATAGGGGATATAGTGATTGAGCCCTTGTCATGGTTGGATCATTCTCTCCTTCACTTTGTCCTTTGAACCGCTACACCCCACCGCAGGGAAGCAGAATTGATGAGGTGGTTCCACCCCAGGTGCCTGATAGATCCAGATAGGTTCCAGATGGAGCTTGGGCCATTCCCTGAGGCTCTGGCTCACAACTCGACCAAAGACCTGGTGGCCGCCTGGGATAGGGCAGCCGCTGGAGCTTTGGACCGGGTCGTGCCTTTGCAGCCTCTGACTCAGCACCATTTTCACTTGGCTCTTTGGTTTACCAAGGAGCTGAGGGAGATGAAGCACCAAAAAAGACAGCTGGAGAGCAGTTGGAGGGCCAGCCTTTCCGAATCCGACCAAACACTGGTGAGGTCTCATATTAAGACCTACCTAGTGGCGATAAAAGCAGCAAAATTTAATTATTTTTCCACTCTTATTGTATCATCAGATAATTGCCCAGCCGCCCTGTTTAGGGTGACCCACTCCCTGCTCCATCTGGGAGTGTGGGAAGACCCCTTGAAGGGTCAGGCCAAGGACTTTGTACAGTATCTGTATGACAAAATCGCTCAAATTCAGGAAGACTTGGACTCTGACTGGGTAGATTTGGGAAGGGTGATGGAGGCAGGTCTTGAGAATGTTATCTGGGAGGAGTTTGATATTGTGACTCCTGAAGACGTGGACAGGATTCTGGTAGACTTAGCACGGCCACATGTTTATTGGACCCGTGTCCCTCCTGGTTGGTGCTGGCTTCTTGGGAGGTTACAAGAGACTGGCTCCAGGGGATTATTAATGCTTCATTGAGTGAGGGTGATTTTCCCGCCACCTTGAAAGAGGTGGTGGTGAGGCCTCTCTTTAAGAAGCATTCCCTGGACCCGGCAGTGTTAGTAAATTATCGTCCAGTCTCCAACCTTCGTTTTGTGGTGAAGGTTGTTGAGAGTGTGGTGGCGCGACAGCTTCCCCAGTACCTGGATGAAATGGTGTATCTAGATCCATTCCAGTTAGGTTCAGGCCTGGGTACAGCATGGAAATGGCATTGGTCGCATTGGTTGATGATCTCTGGAGGGCTCGGGACAGGGGCTGTTCCTCTGTCCTGATCCTATTAGACCTCTCAGTGGCTTTTAATACCATCGACCATGGTATCATACTGCGCCAGTTGGAAGAGTTGGGGGTGGGGAGCACCATGTTGTGGTGGGTCTCCTCCTTTCTCTCTGACCAGTCGCAGTCGGTGTTGGCAGGGGGCAGAGATCAACCCCGAGGCGCCTTGTGTGAGGGGTGCCACAAGGGTTGGTCCTCTCGCCCCTTTTGTTCAACATTTATATGAAGCCACTGGGTGAGATCATCAGTATGGGGGTGAAGTACCATCAGTACGCTGATGACATCCAGCTGTACATCTCCACCCTGGGCCACCCCAATGATGCCCTTGAAGTGATGTCCCAGTGGATCTGGATGGGGAGAAACAGACTCAGGCTCAACCCGTCCAAGACCGAGTGGGTGTGGTTTCTGGCATCCTGATATAGCCAGTTGGTGCCATCACTGACTACTGGGGGCAAATCGTTGGCCCCCTGGAGAGGGCTCACAACTTGGGTGTCCTCCTGGACACACGGCTGTCTTTAGAAGAACATCTGACGGCTGTGGCCAGGGGGACTTTTTATCAGGTTCGCCTGATTCGCCAGTTGTGTTCCTTTCTGGATCAGGACTCCTTATGCACAGTTACTCATGCCCTCATCACTTCCCACCTGGACTACTGCAATGCTCTCTACATGGGGCTCCCCTTGAGGAGTACCCGGAGGCTCCAACTGGTCCAGAATGCAGCCGCGTGGGTGGTTATGGGAGCAACATGGCATTCCCATGTAACACCTCTCCTGCGCAAGCTGCACTGGCTCCCGGTGGTCTTCCAGGTGCGCTTCAAGGTCTTGGTTACCACCTTTAGAGCGCTCCATGGCTCAGGACCTGAATACCTATGAGACCACCTTCTGCCACTGGTAACCTCTCACCAGCCAGTACGCTCCCACAGAGAGGGGCTCCTCAGGGTGCCGTCAGCCAAACAGTGTCGACTGGCGGCCCCCAGGGGGAGACCCTTCTCTGTGTGGGCACCTGCCCTTTGGAACGAACTCCTCCCGGAGATACGGAGGATCCCGGATTTACGTACTTTCCTCCATGCCCTCAAGACTTTTTTATTCCAACAAGCTGGGCTGGCCTAACTCTTTTTAATTGTTTAGTTTTAATTTGTTTTTAAAAACAGGGGTGTTTTAATTAATATGGGCCAAATTTATTTAATATGTTTTAAATTATTTTTTAATTTTTATATTGTATGTGTTTTATCTTGGCTGTTCACCGCCCTGAGTCCTTCGGGAGTAGGGCGGTATATAACTCTAAATAAACTGAAACTGAAACTGAAACAGCTACCGGCTCGGGAGAACCGAGCCAAACCAGGAGGACTCCACCACTGATATGTATGTTAGGAAAATACTATAATTTCAGAAGCTTTTTTTATAATAAGTACACAGACTTTTGTGTATGGTGTGCTTAAATTGTGGTATTTTGAAATGACTGATTTAAAATAGAGAAATTTTAAAATTAGTTCCAAAAATAATTCTCTAAATTTAGATTCACCCTGAATAAAGACCCTTCCTCTTTTTTTTAAAAACCACATGGAAATATTAAGCATTTGTCCGAAGTTTCAACAAATGCAAAACAGAGAAAATACAGTGATGATCCCTATAGGAAAGCATAATCTTCATTCTGGAACTTCTAGTTTCCTCCCAAGCAAAAAAAATCCATACATGAAACTTAGCTATATACTGTATTGCTACCCCAGGCCAAATGGGGAATTCCATGGAGAGTTGAATCAGTGTCTGAAGGCTGTTGAGGTTTGGGTAAGACAAAATAAATTCAGATCAATGTTTATACAGTAGAGGGTCATTGTTCCTATTAATTACTCTGGATGGGGCTGGGCTCTCCTTGAAGGAACTGGTTCATAATCTGGAGAGCCTCCTGCCATACAGTCTCTGCTTAAGCAGCAGATAGAGGCTGTGTCTAAGAGAATTTTTACCCAGCTCTAGCTGATGCATCAGTTATGACTCTACCTAGACTAAGAAACCTTGGCACCAATAACTCATCCCTTGTTCACCACTTGTACAGTTTTGTACTTTGTTCCAACTTGTACTGTAACATAGTCATACGGGCAGGTTTTGGAAATAGCCTGAAAGTGCATCTGGCACAAATTGTAGCAGTTAGATTTTTAATAGGATAATCCTGTCACCACTCCTAAGTCACTGGGTAGGCTACAAGAAGGCTTCCAGACCCACCTCAAAGTGCTTGTTACAATCTACAAAGTCAAGTAAGGTATAGCACTTCAGGCATCACTTGGCAAGGTTGCATCTACCTGCTTAATAAGAACTCAATCTGTGAGAAGGCCTGTTGAAAGTCCCCATTCCATGTGAAATTAGGGAAACATGAACTAGTTCACAGGTCTTGTTTTCTTTGACCCCCTTACTTTGGAATACCTTGTCTCTGGATGTCTATACAGATATCGCCCCTTTGACATTTTGCAAAGCTGAACAAACAGTCCTATTCTTTTTTTTTTAAAATCAGGATTATCAAAATCCTGATTTTCCAAAACTCTGAAAAACACACAAAAATAAGAAACAACTCAAAGAAAGGCATGAGATAAGAAAAAGTAATACAGCTAAACCTAATTTATACTAGCACCATTCTCCACACTGTCTATCTTTGCAAATTATCTTTGCTTTTACCAAATACCTGCAGCACTTCATACATTGTCTTCTGTTTTTTATCTCATGGTTTTGTGATTGTCATCAACTCTATCTAATCACAATGTTTGTGATCTTCTCTATCTTCTTAACTCATTTCTCCTTTGTTTGTTTTATGATTTGATTTTCCTTCGTTTTGTCTATGACTAAACTTTTCCACATTCATAATCTGGGACCCTTTCTTTTTATCTCCGAGTACTAATAAAGCATCTTTTCTGAAAAACAACTTTTTGAAACAGCTATTTTGAGCTAACTGTAATTGCATTTCCCCTTTGTTTCTTTCCTTCGTTTGCCCATCACTCATGATAAAATCTCATGGCCCAAAAAATTTTTCTGCCACACAAATTGAAAAGTACATTCAAACACATATTCATGATCATTATATTAAGCAACAGCAGATAAAATTACATCAATTTTGCAAACTTTTATTAATCAACAACTCCATTAGAGTATATGAATATTACACAGATATGTAAAATTCATTCGAAGATATAATTATCATTATGATCTCGATACATATATGGATATAATTAAGTGGTGTGCAAAACTCAACGACAGAATTCTGGTGGGCAAAAAAGGAACCAGAGCCCTTGTTCCTAATGATCTGGAAAACTCTAGTCTGTGTATTTAAGATCTATTAAGAATGACTGCAGTTTCTTGTAATTATTGCTTAAATTGTATGTGCTCAGAACTGTTCAGCTTCTCCAGCCTTTTGCTTTTCCCAGGTGCACGGGTTAAATATATACCGTATATACTCAAGTATAAACCGACTCGAATATAAGCCGAGGCCCCCAATTTTACCACAAAAACTGGGAAAACTTGTTGACTCGAGTATAAGCTGGGGGTGGGAAATGCAGCGGCTATTGGTAAATTTCAAAATAAAACAAGACTGGTCAAAAGTGCGAGGACCTGTCAGAAATCACTTTTTTCAGCCCTCTGGGTAGTCCTTTTGTGCATATGGACTACTCAGAGGACTGAAAAAGTAATTTTTGACTGGTCCTTGCACTTGTGACCAGTCCTCGAACTTACGACTGTCCTCACATTTTATGTTTTTGCCCTATCTTGTCACCATGGTGAAGAGAAGCAGTTGTGAAATGAGTGACACGATTGTTAAGAATGCTACAATGGGCATAAATGATGACCAGTCATAAGTGCGAAGACTGGTCAAAAGTGCGAGGACCTGTCAGAAATCACTTTTTTCAGCCCTCTGGGTAGTCCTTTTGTGCATATGGACTACTCAGAGGGCTGAAAAAGTAATTTTTGACTGGTCCTCACACTTGTGACCAGTCACAAACTTACAACTGTCCTCACATTTTACATTTTTGCCTTATCTTATCATCATTTTTCTCTTCCCCTCTCTTTCTCATTTTTTCTCTCTCCCCCTCTTTCTCTCTCTCCCACACTCTCTCTCTCATTCTCTTTCTCCCCCCCCCTTTCTCAAAGAGAGAGGTGGTAGGTTTGAGGAGAAAGATTGCTGTACAATAAAAAAGATGAAAGGGAAGAAAACCAATCCCAAACAAATATAAAGATATTAAGATAAAGAATGAATTGTAAAACTTTAAAGAATAAAAGAGAACAAATATGAATAAATAGCAATAATTAGAAACACACATACAAACATACAATGTATTTTCTTTGAACAGATTATTTGGCCAGTTCACAAATTTAAACAGTGTTTAGTCATTTCACTTAAATTTACAATTTAAGTTGTAAATCTATATTTCCTTTTTGCCATATTTATTCCTCATCTATTTTTTTAAAAAAACCAATATTACCCTTCATCCTCATCTCTAATCTTAATCAAATTCAATTTTTCACTTCTATTCTATATTATACCCCTTCCCATTGTCATCTATTTTTATATCCATCCTCACATTGGTTAATTATGTAATATTACAGTTGTTCAATACAAATTCAACATTTTAATATAAATCAATTAGTTATATAACTATCTCTTTTGTATATTAATCAATATGAACATGAATGTTCCAATTATTTCCATGCAATCCAATTTCTTACAAATCAATTACCAGTAATTATATTTACCAATAATAATAAACCAAATAATTTCCCACATATATTCTTCCAAACCACAACTTAACCATTTCTGCTTTCAACACAATATACAATTAATAATATCTCAATTATTACAATTCCCTATTTAAATAGAGCTTTTTTTTCTTTTGTGTTTTAAAATTTTGAACTCTCCTCTTTTGCCATTTGCCATAAATTTCCCATTGTTTGCACCTACCTTTTTTAATGAGGAAAAAGAAAAGAAATCTGCCTTTCCAAGGTTGCAAGAAAACAGCAAAGCCAACAACCTGCTTTAGTTCCATTTTCGTTTTCAGCTTGAATTGCACAAGGAGAAAATAAAATGTGCTCCAGCAGCACTCTTTGCAGCTAGCAAAATTAACCTATACTGAAGCTGAAAGGGGCTGTTTTTTCTATTTTTGCAGACACGGGTCTACTCATTTGTTTTCTTTTAACACTGATCAGCTGTAGGTCGGCCCTTTGAAGCCCCCCCCCCCCCCGGCAAGAATTTAAAGAGTATTTTTCCCTCTAGCCATCAGCTGGGACTCAGGAAGCAGCAATAGATTGGGAGTGGGCGGGGTAAACAAACCCTGTTCTCCCGCCGTTCCCTAGCTTGTCCTGCATTCTTTCTAAAAATTGGGACATTTTTAAAATCGGACTGGTCACCTTAGGAAAAAGGCATTTTTTTTCATGACTCAAATATAAGTCGAGTGGGGCTTTTTCAGCCTGAAAAACATGCTGAAAAGCTCGGCTTATATTAGAGTATATACGGTAATTAGAATTCCTAGCAATTGGCTGGAAACCCTGAGAGTTCAAACCTATCAGGAAGGCACAGATTTAGGGAAGTTTATTACACTAAATCCAGGAATTATTTCCAACAGAATTTGTGAGATGAGTTGTTACCTATATTTGTACAGACTGTCAGATCTGATTATGAATGGGGACATCATCAAGAAAAGTGTTGTTTCCTTAATTCTTATGTGTCCCGTAGTTATATTTGTTTTCTTTTTTATGGTTTCCTTTTCCTTTTTATGATTAAAGTCTTGCAGTTCCAGAAATCATTTTGCCTGATGTGATGAATTATTAAAGGAAAGGTCTGGAGAAACATATAGAATCTTTCCAGTAAAGAAGAATATTTGTAGCTCAGCGCTAAAATAGGGATCCTTGGTGCTCTCTGAGCTTGCTTGTTTTCTTGCAGACGTTTCATTGCCCAAAATAAGTAACATCATCAGTGGGTAATGAAATGTCTGCAACAAAACAAGCAGGTTCAGAGAGCACTAAGGACCCTTCAGCATCTTTTCAGGATTATCAATGACTGGCACTGAGTGTTTTTTCCTACCATTAAATTAAAGATTTATTGTGAAAGTTACCTTTCCATATCTGTATTTAAGTGTATATAATATCTCTCAAAACAACAATGACAACAACAAAATCTCAAAACATCATAATTCCCCCCCCTATATATATATACACACACACACACACACACACACACACACACACACATACATACACACACACACACATACAGTGAGGGGGGGTGGAGTTTCCTTCTTCTGGTGTTGCTAAGGTTGTTGCTCTGCTCATAATCCCTTCCCGTTTGTAACTGTTACAAATTTCAATTTTTTTCTTCACTTTCCTGCTTCATTCCTCAAATGCCTTTCTTCTATTTTGAGCTCCTCCACTTAGATCACCTTGTTTCCCTCCCTTTTGCTCATAATTGTTCTGTTTATTTGCTTTCTTTTGTTATTTCTTTCTTTAGTTTGCCTTTAGCTGTCCTTATCTTTATAATCACATCTTCCATATCTTAGTTATACCCCTATATCTAACCCTTTTTTTCCTCAGCCTTTCATCAAGAGAGGCAGCGAATGCATGGATATACCCATTTGCCTGCCCAAGGAATCCTTTGCCTATTTCCAAGCAAACTCCTTACAGTATTTAGAAGTAAAATGGATAGTGGAAATAACTTTGGCGCTGCCATTTTGCTTCCTGGCCATGTATTCACACCAGGTTCTTGGTGTGGGAAGCCCCTCCCCTCCCTTAGAAGAATGAAATATTTTGGGAAATATTAAAAAGGCAGGATAAAATACTTCCCCTAAAGAAGGAGTAAATAAAAAAATATTACGAGAGGCAGAAACCACCCTCAGTTTCCCTGCCCCAAGCAGAAACTGAGGAGGCCAGCTTTTAGAAATGCAGATTTGGTAATCCATTCAAGACAGGATATTTTGAAACAAAGGCAGAATGGTAGGATTAGAAGCAGCCCCTCACCTAAGATCCAACACAATAGGACAAAAGCTGTTAGCCACAATAGGAATTGCCCAACACCCTTTCAGAACACAAGCCCCTTCATTGCAGGACCCCCAGGTGAAGTCCAAACTTCACTTGGGAGCTCAGATAAACAATAAGCCAGAGGTTGACCAGATTAGCTCAGAAAAATAAATTAAAAAAATAAAATAAAATAAAATAAATAAATAAATAAGAAAGCACCTAGGATTTGCCTTTCCTCTTTTGCCCATAGAGCCAGGTATGACCCCTACATGACCTGCATAGAAATCTGACAACAGCCAATAGAATATTAAAGGACATGTTCTTGCATAGGAACAGGAAGCTCAAATACAAAGCCCAAAAGAAGGTATAAAAACCCATCCACTCTCAACTCCATTTTGTCACTTGCCCAGAATCACATGTGGTTCTGCTTCATCAATAAACCTTTATTTATTTATTAGTCGCATTTCTTTATTTCTTTATTTCCAATCAGCCTCCATGTTTCCAGTGTCTTTCTCTCAGCTTGGAACCCAACCAGATGGATATTTCTTCCCACATTGAGGAAGAAACATTGCAAACGTATTTCCAATTCTTTTCCATGTGAAGTGAAAGTAGTGATTGAAGGTATAGAAGCATCTGTGATCCATTCTTCCTTTCCTATTTAGCCTGCACTGCATTTCCTGGTCATGCTTGTTTGTGGCAATGTACATTTTGATAAAGAATTCTCTTTTCTTTCAAATTTCTCTTTGGATAGCAAAGAAATGACAAAAATAAGGTTAATCAAAATACCTAGCATTAGAGCCATAGTGAGAAAAAGTCATCTCCTAGAAAAGTATGCCTCAAAAAAATAAGAAAGCTTCAAAACAATCTATAATGAAAATCAATTACCTGCAATAGAATATATTAACAAGGAAAATAATTTATGGTGGGCAGAAATGTTGTTTGTCATCGCAACTTGGTGGAGTGTTTTTGTTTCTGTAGTTTGTTTTCTGTGATAGTGAAAACAGCTGCTGGAAAATAAAATCAGTAGTAGGGAAGAGTGAAATTGTGAAAGGGGAGGAGAGAGTGAAATAATCCTTTTTCTTCCTGCCATTTGTCCATTTAAAATCACACCTTTCATACCATAAACTGCTTTTTCATTCAGGGAGAGGAATGTTTATCTTTCCCAGACGGGAAATAGAGCAGCTGAGAAGAGAATATGAACATAGCAAAAATGCAATACAATAAATTAAGATCCATCATCTGTTAGAGGCACATATGCTATCATTAACAGATTGTTAAAAGCAAGATAGCTTTACAAAGCAGACCGAATGGTTTTTGCAAGCATTGTTTACATTCCCCAATTTCAAGACAAGCAGCACCTAATTAGCTTTGACTTAGAGTCAAGCAGGGTGAGTCCTGATTAGTACTTGCCTAGGGGGTAGCTGACAAATCCAGAAATAACAGAATAACAGAGTTGGAAGAGACCTTGGAGGTCTTCTAGTTCAACCCCCTCTCAGTCAGGAAACCTTATACCATTTCAGACAAATGGTTCTCCAATCTCTTAAAAGCCTCCAGTGTTGGAGCACTCACAACTTCTGGAGGTAAGCCATTCCATTGGTTAATTGTTCTCATTGTTAGAAAATTTCTCCTTAGTTCTAGGTTGCTTCTTCCCTTAATTAATTTCCATCCATTGCCTTCAGGTTGCGCCCCTCTTCTTTATGGCAGCACCTTAGATATTGGAACACTGCTATCATGTCACCCCTTAGTCCTTCTTTTCATTAAAGTAGACATACCCAATTCCAGCAACTAAAACATATTTACTCCCATTTTGTAACTCTTGGCACATTCACAGGTCATGCTGTCAAAATTTGGTGGTAATTGCTGGTCTCCTTTCTTGGTGACACCATCTCATTATGCAATCCTACAATGCTGAGAGATCTAAATAAATAAAGGCATAAAAGTCTTTCCCAAAAGTTGTTTATATTTTGAAACATTTTGTGTATTTGTCCTGTTGCTAAATAGGTTAAACAGATGTAGGAAGTTAGCACTCACCCCTCTCCTAGAAGAATGAAATATTTTAGGAAATATTAAAAAGGCAGAATATTATATTTCCTTGGATGAGAAATGGAGAAACATGTTTTAAAGACAAAGCAGCTCCCTGCAGCTTCCTGACTCCCCACACCTTTTTCAATGGGCCAGAGGCAAAAATTCATTTTCCCCACCTTTGTCAATGGGCCATTAAGGCCTCAGCCAAGGTCACTCATTCCCCTCCACACCTTTTTCAATAGACCATCATCTGCAACATATAGGACCCATCCAGCAACAGAAATTCCCCACATAGCACTTGGGAAGATTACATCAGCCAGCAAAGCTAGCTAAGACCCCCGCCCCCTGGGAGTCTCACAACCAATCAGGATACATTTCTTATACAGGAACAGGAAACTCTGACGTGGGGCCCAACAGGAGACATAAAACCAAGGCACTCCCAGCATCTGCCCCCCCCTTTTTTTTCTACTCAGGAACTCAAGCCATGTGATTCTGCTCAGGAACTCAAACCATGTCATTCCTGTCCACCATTAAACCATTTTTCAAGCAGTCTCCATGTTTCCAGTGTCTTTTTCCCCACTTGGAACTGAACCCAGATGGACATTTCTTCCAACACAGAAAAAAAGAGCAAACCTCCAGGGTTCACTATGCATGTTTTATCAGGATGATGACTGAGAAAGAAAATATGATTGTGAGAGTTGGTACAATGTAGAATAACTATAAAGTTGGCCTATTTATAAACTGGCAAAAGTTTCTGTTCAGGCATGCTTGCACTTATTCCAATGATGCAAATATTTTCACCTCCATAATTTTCCAGTAGCATTTTGTATGCTGCACATCAGACTTGTAATTTTGAGTTCAAAATAAAACTTTATTCCAATGCTTCTCAACCTTGGCAGTTGAAGATGTGTGGACTTCAACTCCCAGAATTCCCCAGCCAGCTCTGGCATGACATTCAACTGCAGAAATAGAGGTGGTCCATCTGCCTTGTGCATTATCCCCAGGAAATTATCCAAGAAGCAAAACAGATAGAACTGCAGGCAGAGTTGTGCATCAGCTTGCATTGTGACCAGTGCAGAAGAGTGACAGATGAGCGCAGGCCAAAGAATCAGAGCAGAAGGGAAGAAAGCCATGGGAAATTTATGGGGAATCACAAAATAAATTTCAGCATTATTTTTAACTGCTTACGCAACCAAAATTATCAAGCTGGGGATATGGAAGTCCTGGATGGCCTCTGTTGCCATACTTTTGATTATGAATCTTACTGCATCACGCACTTCCTCTGCCTTTAATGATGCATTGCTTTTCTTCCAGCCAGTCTGCAGCAAGGATAAAGAGGGAGAGGAAGAGAGACAGACCACACTAGTCAAAGACGGATAATTCTCATTCACACTGATGACACCACTGTGTTATTTTTCATACCTCCTCTGACCTTAATTATCAGAAGTCTCCAACCACACTGCCTGGGCAGGAAAAAGAACTCAAGTCTTACAGGATTGGCAGAATGGAAGAGAGAGGCAGCTATAGGCATCTGGAAAGGAGCTGTCAGCCTTCATTATTAATATCCCACTGTTAATATTTAATGTCATAAAAATGCTCCCTCCACAGCAGAATCATCAGACATGCAGGGGTCATACCAAGTAGAAGGCAGGAGATTCAGGGTCCCTGTTCTTCTGCTTCATTCCAAGACTGCTAAAGATGATCTAGATGGAGATAAGATAATGGATAACTGAAGAAGGCATATGTAACAAATAATGGGATAGGAATAAAAGAAAAAAATGTTTCTTTGCCTTTGGGGAAAGAACTCATCACTTCGAACTCATCACATTCTTCCTGTAAGTTACTTCCTTTATACAAAATGCTTTTCAATATTTATACAAAATCACATATGTGTTTTAAGCCTGGTTGACAGTAGTCATGCGTAGCCCTTATTCTTCCACCACTTGCTCACCACTCCAGTATTTCCTCCTGTTGAAAGAAATATCCTTCTGGGTTCAGCTCCAAATGGGGAAAAAGACACTGGAAACATGGAGACTGCTTGGAAAGATGGTTTAATGGTGGACAAGATCACATGGTTTGAGTTCCTAAACAGAAAAAGGGCTGCGATACAACGAGTCCCTGAGTTTTATGCTCTCTCTGGCTTTGAACTTCCTGGGGCCCCGAAAGAGTATCCTGATTGGTTGTCAGACTCCCAAGGGGTGGGGGGTCTTAGCTAGCCTTGCTGGCTGATGTAATCTTCCCAGGTGCCATGTGCTGAGTTTCTGTTGCTAAATGGGTCCCATTGTGTTGCAGATGATGGTCCATTGACAAAGATTGAGTTTCTGCCTCTGGCCCATTAACAAAAGGGTGGGGGCAGGAAGGTGGGAGCTGTTTTGTCTTTAAACATGCTTCTCCATTTCTCATACAGGGAAACATAATATTCTGCCTTTTTAATATTTCCTAAAATATTTCATTCTTCTAGGAAAGGAGTGGGTGCTAACTTCCTACAATCCCTAATTATTATTTTTTTCAAAACGTGAGTTTTGAAACATTTTCTTGGCAAAAGATTAAAATTGATCAGGTCAGGGAGGCTTGATCGGTGCTTTTAATTGTTCTGATGCAAAGGGGAAGGCATTGATAGAGGCAACAGAAAAGGATTCCTTCAGTAGCTCCCAAAAGGAGAGTTTTCAACCATGAAGGTCTAGCAGCCAGGGGAAAAGTTTTGGTAAGAATTTTACAGTATCCAATTTTTATGCCAATTAATTTCAGATTTCAGATATCACTTTCTGTGAGCTTCCAGTCAGGTTTCAAGCAAGCACACATCCCAAAAAAATTTCACAGCCATGGTTTTCCTTTAAATTACAGGCTGCCCATTTCATGGGTTGGTTACTGAACCTGCCCTAGCTCTTACTTTAGTGCATCCAGGATTAGTGAGTCCAAATTGAGGTTAGTCTGTGCAATCCAGGCTTTTTTTAAAAAAAATTACACACAATGAGCTCTGGGACTTCTACTCATGAAACCATCAGCGCAACATATCTTGCTTTATTGGGCAACTGAGTAGCATCATTTGTGAGTCACGGTCTGTGCTTGGGTGTTGGAAATCACTTTTCTGCTATCTCTTCAAGTGAGGGAATTGCCCCCTCCCCCATGGAATTAGCAGGGAGATATAACTACTTGGGCTTTTAGTGCTACAGAGCAAAAATCAACCTAGGAGAAGCTTTGTGTGGAGGTAAGTGAAGGGAATAGTTTCAGTCTAATTCTGAATGGTGTGTCTCTCTGTGTGTGCATGTGTATGCAGCTACTCTTATAATACAGGCAATATAAACATTTTGGACATATTTCTCCTCCCCACCAGACAGAAATCTAAGGTATACAGAACTTGCTGTGGCAAACACTCCCAAATACAATTCTTACAATAAACTAATTACAATTTAAATGAGACAAGAAAGAAAACCTTACAATGAATTTCCACCCTCCCCATAGTCTTTCCAGCTGTCTTCTAGGATTGAAAAGAATCTTTTAGTCTTTACTTGTCCATCTCAGGGTCTTTTCTTTCATATCTGCTGGGTAGCATGCTTGGTGGTAAGGCTGATCAGTCAGGCTTGGGAAGGTCTGCTCCACTCTGGTTGCTGTGATGACTTTCTATGGAGGCTGGATTCAAATCCAATTCCTGGCTCAAACAGATGGAAGGTCTCCTCTGGAGGCAGCATCTAGATCCAAGTGCTCTGCTTTCACAGGTTGTAGAGTCATTTGTGTAGGGCTGAAAGACATGAGAACAGGGTCCCCTCCCCCCTTTTGTGGGTAATCTTCCAGGAAAGACATTGTAACAGGATTAGAAATGGGGAGGGTAGATAGCTTGCAGGCAGAGTTTGAAAAGAAACAACAACACAGTATTGCAGTTACTAAACAGATAAAGCAGTTTCAACAAAATGGAGACACAACAGATGAGAAAGAAAAAACTGGATTCACATACTTCAGGAAAGAGATGAACAGGTAAACCCATTTAAACACATACAGTAAATGCAAGACAGATTTTTTTCTTTTCTTGTAAATGAACTTAAAAATTTTCCTCATAAACTTGAATTGTTACTTTAAGATACAGAGAGGGAAGGAGAAAAAAATAGAAATAAAATAAAAATCTCTCTTTACTCTGTTCTTGTTGGCCAGACAAACACAGGGCAAAGGCTCTTTCTTTCTTTCTTTTTTTCTTTCTCTCTCCCATTTTTCATTGCTTCAACCTTCTTTTTTTCTCTCTAACAATTTCAAATTCTTGTCTCTAGGGATCAGATACATTTTACAGTTACAATTACCTTGAGGGCGCACAAAGACTTACACATACACACATAAAAAACAAGGCGGACAAAGAGAGGAAAACAGAACTCTGAGATTTACACACACACTGATCATTCCCGCCATAAATCTCAGTTAAATTAGGGAATGAACAAATCTTAAAAATACCACATGGTTGCATAGAAGACAGAGAGACAAACAAACAAACAAACAAAAAATGCAACATTCCTATTTATACATTTCCCTTCTCTTTTAAGTACCTTTATTTAGCCAAATTTGTCTCCCAGTGCCATCTTTTATCAGCGCCCATTTTCTACACAATTTCCAGGCTTTCCTTTTACTCATGCCAGCTAATACTGGCATCTGCCTGGCATCCAGGCCACAATTAACTCTTCCAGGGGATTTTCCTCTGCCCTCAAGCTACAGCTTCCCATGATCCTTGAAATGTAAGGCTCACTTTGGCTTAAGTTTAAATTTAAGTTTATTAAATTTTTATACTGCCCTTCTCCTGAAGGACTCAGGGCGGTGTACAGCCAAGATAAAAACCAACACTATAAAAGTTAAAAACAATTTAAAATAACCCATTAAAATAATATTCTAGGCCAGCCCTGCTTGATGGAATAGTAGCGTTTTAAGGGCGCAGTGAACGGTACGAAGGTCGGAAATCCAACGAATCTCAGGCAGCTCGTTCCAGAGGGCAGGTGCCCCCACAGAGAAGGCTCTCCCCCTGGGGGTCACCAGTTGACACTATCTAACTGATGGCACCCTGAGGAGACCCTCTCTGTGGGAGCATACTGGTCAGTGGGAGGCTATCGGAGGCAGAAGGCAGTCTCGTAAATAGCCAGGCTATCTAACCTCATCTGGTTTTCAGGGGGAAAAAATCTGGGAAGGACTTCGATTCCATTGTGAAGTATGGGCCACCTTCCTTTTAGAGAATTCTGCTAGGTTTTCAGATCAAAAGAAGCGATCTGGGAGGACTTGGCTGCCTCTCCAGCGAGTACTAGCACCTCCCCATATCTATACAGACATACTCAAGAGTTTCTCTCTTTAATGGCACCGGAGACTTTCTTTTCCTTTTATTACTCTTTTACTTTCACTCAATACCTGCTCAGCTTCCATTCCCTTTGAACACAAAGTCCCACATTCGGCGACCCCCCCCCCCTCGCTTTCTCTATCCTACCGGTCACGGCTCGGTGGAGCTAGCGATAGGCAGAGGTGTGGCTAGAGGTCGCTCAAAGAGGTGGAATCAGACTGTTTTCCAGGTGGAATCCCCCACACACATACACTTCCTCCTTCCCTAACAGAAGGTCCTGTGCTCTGGCAAAACCCCCATGCTCTCCAGACTGTTGGTCTTTCTGCAGTTAGGAAATGCACAGAGGAAGCAAGATCCAGCTGTGATTGGGAGAAGGGCCCTCATACACACACAGGCATACACACATTTCCCATGCTTTTCCATGCTTTAAAATTAAAATTTAGAGGTACTCACCTTCTTTCCAAGCAGCCTTTGTGCTCAACACTCAAAACCCCTTTAAAACCTAGTTCCAAATGGCCAAGATCCACGAAAACATACCCACAGACTCAATGGGTCTGCTGCTAGCAAGGGAGGCTTACCTGGGCCAGGTCCATTGTCATGAGTATTTTCAAGGTTGCTGCGGCTACATGATTAGCCACAAAAGAGGTATGGCCTCAATCAACCCATCTGCTGTAAGCAATTACCTGCAAGCCTTCCCCGCCCTAAATAATTGCAGGTTTGCTCACAATATAAGCAAGCACCTTTCGGCTTGGGCCTCGACAACTGGTCGGGCCTGAGCCAGCTAGTGTTCACTGCTGGAAGAAGATTGCAGAGCCCAGCACGATGCTGTAGAAGGGAGGAGATGCAGATAAGGACTCCAGACGCCGGCTGCTGAGATACTCCCACAGATGCTTGTGTTTTTGCTGTTTTTAAGCACACAAGCCAATGGTTAGGTTGTGCTGGAAATTCTTCTCCACACAGACCCTCAAGCCATGTTGGTGCTTGAACTGCTTTTATTCTCAGGTGACTTTTTTATTGTGAAGTCTACGCTGCTGCCCTTCGTTTGCCTTGATGATGTGTCAATGCCAAAGACATCCACCTTTGTATTAACCTTTGTTTCTTGTGAACTGTTTTTAGTATTGTGGAGAGGAATCTAGGGAGATAGCCTGGCTTCACATACCCAGATAAGACTTTGCTTTTAATGTGGTTTTTAAAGGCACAGTGTTTTTTTAAGTATTTTAAATTAAATTATATATTTATTCAAGGCTCCTTTGTCGGCTTTATTTCAATCCCAGTGCTTTTGCCCATGAGCTGGTTCGCAGTCCGGGGTACCCCTCAACTCCACACCCCACATCCATTGGTTAGGTTAGCTTGGAGTCCCATCTGGGTCGCCAAATTGTTGGAAGAAATATCCTTCTGGGTTCAGCTCCAAATGGGGAAAAAGACACTGGAAACATGGAAACTGCTTGGAAAGATGGTTTAATGGTGGACAGGATCACATGGTTTGAGTTCCTAAACAGAAAAAGGGCTGAGATACAGCGAGTCCCTGGGTTTTATGCTCTCTCTGGCTTTGAACTTCCTGGGACTCCGAAAGAGTATCCTGATTGGTTGTCAGACTCCCAAGGGGTGTGGGGTCTTAGCTAGCCTTGGGGGCTGATGTAATCTTCCCAGGTGCCATGTGCTGAGTTTCTGTTGCTAAATGGGTCCCATTGTGTTGCAGATGATAGTCCATTGACAATTATTGAGTTTCTGCCTCTGGCCCATTAACAAAAGGGTGTGGGCAGGAAGGTAGGAGCTGTTTTGTCTTTAAACATGCTTCTCCATTTCTCATACAGGGAAACATAATATTCTGCCTTTTTAATATTTCCTAAAATATTTCATTCTTCTAGGAAAGGGATGGATGCTAACTTCCTACACTCCTTTAAGCCTCAACTCTAGCAAAATGCATGAAGTGAAAGAAAGGTGTAGGGGTTTTAATGATGCCACTTCCTTTTACCCATTTTCTCTAGTATCAGAAATAGTGACTTTCAAGAGAAAGTGTTGCCATTTTATTTCATGGTATCTTGTCAGAGTTTTATTAGATATTATGCTTCAGTTCTTATAACTGAAGTTCATGCAAACTGGCAAGATTATATTGGATGATGGAAAAGTGAAATAAAAGCATGCACTCTTCAGGGCAATTTCTGTTTTTTACAATTATGAAGTAAAGGGGCCAATTACAGTTTCTTCATGTTACCAGTTTGGCAAAGGCCACACTACAATTAATACATTTATACAACACACACCGATTAATTAAGGGAACTGTGCCATGTAAATAAGGGCTAAAGAAAATTTCTGAATAAAGAGAAGAAGAATGTCATTTGAAATGTGTGCAACTTCATAGGAAAAAGGGGGAATGAAGAAAAACTGCTTCACATGCCATACCTCTGTTTGCAAATGGCACCAACATAACTAAGGAGAGTAACTGCATTCACGTATCCCCTGAACTGAATCCAAACCTCCAGACACAGCTGTTCCCAACATGAATCCTATCACCCTGCTTTTGTCTCCTTGATGCTGGAGTTTGCTTTTGAGACATCAAAAGAGACATTGACATAGTAAAACAGAGATTGTTACAAACTGAGTGCAGTTTACAATCCCAAATCCTGTCTGGGGTGGGGAGTTATTCAAATCTACCTCATAAAAGGTGGGGAAGTAACAATAACAAGATGCAGCAGGAACCAACCTCATTCATTACTCAGTTTTGGCATAGGAAAAGAAGACTGCAAAGCCTCTACCATGGTACTTCTGAAGCCTTTGTTTCACAGGCAGGGAGAGGAAAGAAATGCATTTGCTTTTATTTGACTGGGTTTTGGGATACACATCTAAAACAAAACTGCCCTTTCTGCTTCAAAGAAAGATTGCCTGCAATTGCCATTAGTACTGTGCAAGTTGCTTCCCTCCAAACAGAGGCTGAGTAGTGCATCACCTTCCTTGGCTTAATGCCCAGGAGCTTCAATCCATTTCACAGTATCGGGACTTTCCTGTTTGTTCCATGCTCTGCTTTTCCAGCATGTCGCTAAACTGCCTTTCAGCATTCATCCCTTTAAAACATTTCTCCTCTGGGCACAGATTCAGATCCAGTCCCC
Organism: Ptyas mucosa; assembly: GCA_012654045.1. Taxonomy (NCBI): domain Eukaryota; kingdom Metazoa; phylum Chordata; class Lepidosauria; order Squamata; family Colubridae; genus Ptyas; species Ptyas mucosa. Next base: position 39,825,836 of record WNWU01000016.1, on the reverse strand, counting down.
AAAGCTCTCACAGTAATTGAGGGGCGAGTGCTAAGAGATATACAAGTCAAATATTATAATGGCAGTATATTAAAACTTTCACAAAATATGCAGTAGTTGTGTTAAACTTTCTATATTGGGTTTGCGCTGTCGCCTTATTCTGGAATGCCATATATAGCAACACAGTGGATTGTGCCTGCTCATGAGTCATTTGTTGGACCTTGGACCTGCCATGCTGGACAACAGGTTTTGGAACACTTCTGATCAAGTGAACATTCCAGATGTGTGTTTTATAATCTCTGTGACATTTCCAAAGTTTGTATCTTTTATTTCTGCAGGATCTGTTTTTATTGCTATCCCCATTTTCACTATTGGAACCAACTCTACAAGTTAAAATACTTGCCCACAGACAATATTTTACTGATGTTTTAATGGGAGGTGAATTCAGCAGATCCCCAGTGTGAAAATACAGAACTCATTCCAGTTTATGGAAAAAGGGAAGCTCTGAGCTTCAAATAAGAGCAGCAGGATTACTTTGTTAGATAATTATAGTAAACATTTACTGGTAAATGTAATGGTAAAGCCCCTCAAATTTAGAAATCAGAATCAAAGCCAGGACATGCCCTTTAACTATCCCATTTTATTGCCTGAATCACTAGGGAGCTCAGCATACTAAGATTTGCAAATGAAGTGTTTGATATTGGCTGGGACATTAAATTACTTATCTGGTACTATAAAATGCATGGGTATAGTATATCATCCTTGCACAGAAATTTCATCTCACCATTTCCTAGTTAACTCTTCCAATTTCACATTGTAACAGAAAGTACATTAAAGCTTGAGGGAAAGACTTGCGTTATATTGGTGTGATATACGTTTCTTAATTTTTGATGGGGTGGAATGCTCTCTCCATAGTAATTCCTTTGAAGGGATGTTTCCTTAAAGTCTTGTACCTACAAAAGTACATATAATGACATCTTGTCTTAGATTTGATGTTGTAAAGGGTTGTGAAGGCTCTCAACTTTTGGTTACTGTACAAGTTTTCATAAGCACTCACAAGTTGATTTGCTGAGGAACCATTTTATGTTGCACTACAGTTTTGTAAATAGTTTTGAGAAAAGTATCACATATTTTTTCTTACTTAGAACTTAGAATAGTAAGTTGCCTGCCTGCCTGCCTGCCTGACTGACTGACTGACTGACTGACTGACTGACTGGCTGACTGACTGACTGACTGACTGACTTCCTTGATTTTGCTGGCATGGGTTTATTTGTTTGTTTGTTTGTTAAATTTATTTGCCCCCATCTTAACACAGGGTAATTCTATGAACACAGGGTGCATAAAATCATCATCCTATTCAATATTTTACAACAATAGAATCATATTTTTTGTTCTCAGTGACATCTAAAGCAGCATATTGTATGAATGCATGCAGGAAAAATTTCAATACTTTGTGTGGGTCACTAGGGGCCACATATGATATGCAGGCTTCAGCTAGATATGTATCATATATCTTATATATAAGGAATAACCCTTATAAGAGCCACCTTTCTACATTTGATACTGATCAAACTTTCATGTAGGCTAGTGTTGCTATTGTTAAATCGGGGGAGGCAATGAAGAGGCAGGATGACAGACAGTAACTTCAGCTCTTTATTTAAGTAAGTGACTTCTGCCAAGGCTTAGCCAGCAGCGCTCCATTTTAAAGGGAGCTGTCCCACCGATTCAGCCACTGACAACACTTTACTTTCCCTCTGTTTGAATCCACCAATCAGTGGTGGGCCGCATTTGAATCCACCAATCAGTGGTGGGCATGCAAATGTCCAGCTAAACCCGGACGTGAGTGAAGCCTACATCCCTGGCTTCACTTGCTATTTACATATGTAACACCCCTCCCCTCTGGAATAGTCTTACCCAATCATCGGGGTCTATAACACATAGTCACGTAAGTAGGCGGGGTGTTGATGGTTCCTACCTGATCTGCATGGTTCATTTGAGTTAGCAGTGGTGGCCTGGGTAGTCAGGCCTGATGCCGCTCCCACTCCCTGGCATGGAACCTTTCTGTGGGTGTGGCAGACCCAGCCTGGCTTACTTCCCTGGAGTCTCGTCGCTGGACGCTTGGCTCTACAGGTGGGTGTGTGGTTTCTCTCGGGCTTGAGAGGAGGTCCCCTGTGTCTGGGTAATGTAGGCTGCAATCTATGTTTGTTTTGTATCCTGCTTGGGGAAGGGCACTGTCTCTTCCTATGGTTGTTTCACGTTCAGCTTGGGGCTGATTATTTTCAAACTTCTTAGGCTCAAGTTCCCTATTCATCCCCAGAGTTGGTCTATGTGCCTTCTCCAAACTTTTCCATCCTCTAGTTCTACCTGGTATGACTTGGGACCCGTAATGTTAATTATTTTTGCCTTTAACCAGGCAGGGGTCCCTGCATAATTGTGAGCATATACTAGATCCCCTACCTGAAAGTTCCTGACCTTACTGGTATAATCAATGGGGGTGTCTGTGCTATAATTGGGGTGCAGTCTGTCTAATGGGGATCTTAGCTTTCTTCCCATGAGTAGCTCAACTGGATTCCTATTCGTGGTCGCGCTAGGGGTTATATGTTGCATTAATAAGAATTTGTCTATTTTGGTTTGCCAATCCCCAGGGCCCATTTGTGCTAGTGTTTCTTTGGTCGCTCTAACCATTCGTTCAACCTGCCCATTACTGGCCAGTGAATATGGTACGACTAATGCGTGCCGTATGCCCTGTTCAGCTAAAAACACCTCGAATTGTCTTGCGGTGAATTGTGCCCCATTATCTGATACCAAGACATCGGGTAACCCATGAGTAGAAAATACCTTCCTTAACACCCTAATTACTTCCTCGGCCACTTTGCTGGGCATCAAATTGACTTCTAACCATTTCGAGTATGCATATACAATGATCAAGAATATTTGCCTCCTACCAAGGCAGCATTTAACATCCAGCTGCCTGCAATTACTGCAAGTTCTAATCTCACCAGGCTCAAGGTTGACTCAGCCTTCCATCCTTTCTAAGGTGGGTAAAATGAGGACCCGGTTTGTGGGGGCAATAAACTGACTTTGTATAAATATACAAAAGTATGAAGGCTATTGCTTAACACCTTGTAAGCCGCCCTGAGTCTCCGGAGAAGGGTGGCATATAAATATAAATAAATAAATAATAAATAAATAAATAAATTTGGCCTTGACTTCCGATGGCTCCGCGGCTCGTCGACAACGCCTAGAAATGGGCACCCGCTTCCTCGTTCTGTAAAAGCTCCCAAACAGCTGACAAACGCTGTCAGGAAGCTTGGAAAAGCTCTCCCTGGGCAAAGGGGAGAGTGAAGAGCAGGCTGGTGGGGGTAGAGTTCCCCAAAGCCCCCCAGAAAAAATTCTGGGGTGCGAAGAAGGGGAACTCCCCAGAAACCAGCCAAGAAGCTCTGGACCTGGAACGACTCTGCCTTGATGCAGAGCGAGACAACGTGACCACACCAGCATTTAAAATCATCTTTGGAGTAAAAAAAAAAAGTATTAAGATTTATTTTTAATTTTATTTTAAACTGTAACTAAGAAGCTGGCTGAACAGAGCAGGAGAGCAGGAATGGATTGTACAATCTTTAACTCCGCTTGAAAACTTTGAAGGGGGAAAAATGGCGCTTAGTGAAAGTGATTGTTAGCGCTTGTTACATTTGTAGCAGACAAAGAGCCATGAAGAACGTTTAGAGCTGACTTGGAAAAGTTGGAATAATGGCTCAAGATGGACCTGCAGGATCATGGTTTTTGGACTTAAAAGATACTCAAATTGGATTTGCAAAGATTTTTCAAGAGCTTTCAGACTTGATTATTTCTAATATTTTGGCTTTAACTCAAAAGAAGTCTGACAATGAAATGTGGTTGGGGAATCCAGAGGATGTTATACAGCAAAGTTCACAGAAGGAGACACAAGATGCAGGGACCTGTATGTTGGGGGACATGGCTCAAATGGAAGTTCTGGTGGGCATCCCTAATTTGTTTATAGAAGAATTGCAATTGAACAAATCAACGCAAGTGGAAGAACTATTTGGCAATTGGAGGTTTGATACACAAAGGAATAGCCTGCTGGACGATATAAGTAAGAAACGGCGGAACCAGGATTATAAATTCAAGCTAAGGCAGCAGATTATTAAACTGAAGGGGACTTTTATGATATATCAGCCTCAGGGCAAGTTTAAGAAGTTAGGAGGGCCTGAAGGAATATGGAAAGAATTATGGCAAATAAAGGATTGGAAGAAATTTAAGAACAAGATGAAAGACTTTTAATAATGACGGCTTCAAAGGTTATGGATGTTTTATAGGCAAAAATGGATAATGTTCTTTTGTTTCTCTTCTCCTTTTCTCTATTATTATAATGCCTAAAGTTAAAAATAATTTACCCTCCGGAAGGTTGGGGATTTATATTTATTATGATTTAAGAAGTTTTACTGATGTTTAATTTTAATGTTAAAAAGGTGGTTTATAATTTTAGCTTATTATAAGAAAGATGGTTAATAACTTTAGTTTTATTATTGTTGGAAAAGTAAAATTCGAAATGTATAATTTTAAAGCTATTTTTTTTCTTAAAAAAGGTTTAAGGGATTTGTTTTTATTTTTTATTTTGTCAAAAATGCTTAATTTTAACAAGTTAAAAGATGGATAATAATTTTAGTTTTGCTATTGTTATAAATGTATAATTTTAAAGTTATCTTAAAAAAAAAACATGTCAGGCTTGCTTCCTTCAAATACCAGAAAGAAAACTCCAGAATCCATTGTTATGATAAATCTGTACTTTTACTGGCAAATAAAGTGAACGCAACCAAGCGAAGCTGAAACTAAGGATTTTACCCGCGAACTTGCATATACAAATCATCCCCTCCCATTGTCCATCGTAAATCATCCAATCCACAGGTCTTCTAGGGGTCAGGTGGAAGCACGTCTGCCTGCATCATCAATCAGGAATGTCACGACGGTTGGCCCAATAACAGTGGTTTCAATTTCCCCTTCTAAGCATACTAGCCTCTAAGTAACTTTCATTTTCTGCACCCCCCACAGCCCACACACCCCCTCCCCCTTTCTATGGCAGCCAAGCAGGAAAGTGGAGGCTGACATTCGGCCCCTCTGCAGCAGAGACGTTAGTCCTAAATAGGGAAAGAGAAAACAACAAAGAGAAACAACATAACACAGATATTAGGGTTTATCAGGATACTTGGTGTGAAACAATTGTACTTTCTTCGGTGCCCGGACATCACGTTTGTTCACCCATTCAGCTTGCGATAACGGGAAATGTTTCCAGGCCACCAGGTATTGCACTTTACCATGGTATTTTCTAGAGTCCAGGATCTCTTTAACCTCAAAATGTTGCTCTCCCTCTATTAAAATGGGGACGGGTGCAGGGGCTTGACCTGGATGCAAAGGAGATAGGTGCTCTGGTTTTAACAAGCTAACATGGAACACAGGGGGGATCCGTCTCAAAGTTTTTGGTAGCTCCAACTCAACTGTGACTGCATTAATAAGTCTAGTGATGGGGAATGGACCTATATACTTCGGCCCCAGCTTTTTAGATTTTTGAGAGGTCTGCAAATACTTGGTGGAAAGGTAAACCCTATCGCCTACTTTATAGATCTGTGGCAAACACCTTTTTTTGTCAGCTTGAGATTTATGAGCTTGGTGGGCCTCATCTAACACTTTTCGAGTTACAGCCCAAGTACTTCTGAGTTGTTCAATCCACTCAATCAAAGAAGGATTCTGTGGGTCCCCCTGAGGCAGCTCAGGGATAGGAACAAAGTCTTGGCCCGATGCTACCTTAAATGGAGTGAACCCAGTGCTGCTATGAATGGAGTTATTATAGGCCACCTCAGCGAATGGCAACAAATCTACCCAATCGTCTTGTTGGTAATTTATGTAACACCTCAGGTTCTGTTCTAGTACGCCATTGGTTCTTTCACAAGCCCCATTCGTCTGGGGGTGGTGGGCGGAACTTAAGCCCTGGGCGGAGCCTATCAACTTTAGAAATTCCTTCCAAAATTTGGACGTAAATTGTACACCCCTGTCAGAAATTATCCGTTTAGGAGATCCATGCAATCGGTAAACATGTCGAATGAACAATTTCGCAAGGGTTTTAGCTGAAGGGATTTTGGAACAAGGGATGAAGTGCACTTGTTTGGAAAATAAGTCCGTCACTACCCAAATGACTGTGCACCCCTCACTCTCTGGTAAGTCCACAATAAAATCTATGGATATCTCCTTCCAGGGTGCGCTCGGTCTTGCCACACTTTGAAGTAAACCCGGGGTTTTCCCTGGAGGTCTTTTAGCGGAAGCACACACCGGGCAGCTTGCCACGTAAGCTTCTATGTCCTTTTTGAGTGCAGGCCACCAGAATTGTCTCTTGACGAGTTGCAAAGTTTTAACAAAACCAAAATGTCCCGCCATTTTGGCGTCATGAGTGTACTGCAACACTGTTGTTCTTAAGCTGGCAGGAGCATACAATTTAGCCCCAATCCAGGGTAGTCCATCACGGAGAGTGCATTCATTTGAGTGATTTTGAAACCATTCGTCCGTTCTCAGGGCTTCACGTAGTTTTTGCAGCAAATTGCCCGAGAGGGACGGATCAGACCTCATTTGTGCTCTAGTCGTTACTGACGCTGCTAGTTGTGTTGAAGGGATGATAGGACGCACCACCTCCTTCTTTGTGCTGTTGTATTGAGGAAGTCTGGAGAGTGCATCTGCCATGAAATTCTTCCCTCCAGGAAGATATCGCAGGGTGAAATTAAACCGGTTGAAGTGTTGGGCCCAACGAACTTGTTTTGGTGATAGTTTACGCGGGGTCTTCAACACTTCTAGATTTTTATGGTCAGTCCAAACCTCGAACGGATGCGTAGCCCCCTCCAGAAAGTGTCTCCATGTTAACAAAGCCCAGTGCACCACAAAAGCTTCCTTTTCCCATATGGCCCATCTCCTTTCGGTTTCGGACAGTTTCCAAGAAGTGTAAGCACAGGGTTGCAAATTCCCTTTGGCATTCTTTTGCAGAAGAACTGCCCCCACGGCCACGTCACTGGCATCCGCCTGTACTACGAAAGGTTCTTCCATGTTCGGGTGTTTGAGAACTGGTTCAGCAGCAAACAGGCGTTTCAACTTTTCAAATGCTGCTTGGCACTCCATAGTCCATTCAAGAGACCGGGAGGGTTTTGGTTTTAATTCCCCCTTTGTCTTTAGAAGATTGGTTATGGGTAGTGCGATTTTTGCGAAAGAGGGGATAAATTGTCTATAAAAGTTAGCAAATCCCAGGAAACTCTGCAGTTGCTTGCGGGTACGTGGCGCGGCCCATTCCATTACCGCCTTGACTTTTCCAGGATCCATCTCTATTCCCTCATGCGATATGTGATACCCCAGGTAGTCAATTTTGCTTTGGTGGAACTCACACTTAGAAAGTTTGGCATATAGTTCAGCAGCCCTGAGTTTTTTCAGGACAGTTCGCAGCAATTTGACATGATCATTCATGTTCTCGGAGTAGATAAGAATGTCATTCAAGTAGACCAACACTCCTTTGTATAGGTGCTCATGCAGTACTTCATTGATCAATTGCATGAACACAGCAGGGGCTCCCTGTAGTCCAAAAGGGAGCACCCTAAATTGGAAACATCCCAAGGGGCAATTAAATGCAGTTTTCCATTCATCCCCTTCTCTAATTCTCACTCGATAGTAGGCCTCTTGTAAGTCCAATTTGGTAAAAATTTTCCCCTTCCCTAAGTGGGCTAACATGTCTTTCATAAGTGGTAAGGGGTAAACGTTTTCCACACAAATTGTGTTCAGGTTCTGGTAGTCGACTACGAGCCTAAAAGAACCATCCTTCTTTTCTCGGAACATTACTGGCGCCGCCACCCTGGGTCGGGCTGGTTGTATAAAACCCCGCTCTAAATTTTTATCAATGAAATTTTGCAGTTCCTCCAGTTCTCGCGGGGTCATGGAGTATATTTTTGGTTTAGGGAGCTTCACCCCGGGCAGAATTTCAATGATACAGTCCGTAGTTCTATGGGGGGGTAGGGTATCTGAAGCCTTTTCGCTAAAAACTTCACAAAGATCCCAGTACTCTTTTGGAATCTTTTCCTCCCCCTCAATGTGACCAATGGCCACTTCTGCCTTTTCGGGTTTTGTCCCATTCTCCAGAGGGATTTCTTTCTTTCCTCGTTCGGGATTTTTGGTGCGAAAGCGCAAAACCCCCATCTTCCAATTAACCCCTGGGTTCCATCTACGGAGCCAGGGTAGTCCAAGTAGGAGGGGCCGTTCCATGCCAGGGGCCACGATGAACCTGAGGGTCTCTATGTGATTCCCCAACTGCATCTCAATCGTTTCAGTCGCAAAGGTGGCTGGACCCCCTCCCGCAATCGATCTGTCCAGTTGACAGAATGCAATGGGTCTTCTTAATGTTTTAAGTCTTAGGCCCATTTTCTCCACCACTTTCGGGCTGATTATGCACCTAGTGCACCCAGAGTCTAATAATGCTAATACCTGCGCCCGTGTCCCTGTGGACGGTACCCTTAGTTCTATGGGGATGAGCATAGGGTTCTCGGTATGACTCACCAGGTCACTGGAGTCGGAATCGGAGTCCGTTCCGTTGTCCTCGGTGGTGGTCGGCGCTCCCAGCTCACCCTGGTTACGGGGAGCGAACTCAACGACTTCTCCTTCCAGCGCGGTTGCGCGAGCTTTCGTGGGCACTTTGTCTGCCTTCTTAGGAACCGGGGCAGGAGACCTTGGCATTGGTTTAGAGAAGCACTCAGCAGCCCGATGGCCTTCTTTCCCACACTTGAAACATGTGAAGGGCTTCGATTTGGGTTTGAATTCCGCTCTCCCCACGGCCATCTTTGGTGCTCCTCTACGATAAGTAGAGGATGACGGGTCTCTCACGCCGCTTCCTCGCAGTCGACTTCGGGCCAGCTCGATTTCCACATCTTCGGCCACTATATACCAACACTGCAAGTCTTCAGGGACCCCCCAGGCTCTGCAGTCTTTGTATATTTCTTCATTTAGCCCATCCTTGAAACTCTCTAATAAGGCCGCCTCTGACCACCCTGTCATGTAAGGTGCCAGCTCACGAAACTCTTGGGTATATTCTGCCACCGACCTGCGGCCCTGCTGGATACCCTTCATTCTGAGCCTCGCCTTCCGCTCAGCTAGGTGATCTTCAAAACGCCTTCTAAGGGCCGTCATAAACTGATTGTAATTTCTCAGCAGGGGGGAGTTGTTATTGTGGAGGACCACCATCCAATTAGCTGCTACTCCCTCTAGCACGTTCGTGACGCATCTCACTCGGGCTGCATCTGACTAGTAATCTTCCCCCCAATCTTGCATGTGGTTCCAGACTTGGGTCAGGAAAAGCCCCAGGTTTTTAGGTTTCCATCATATTTTCCAGTCAAGGGGGGGATTTTTGGTTTTTTCCGTTGGCGGGGGGGGGGACTGGAAAGGCTGGGGCCCCTTGGGCTGCTGCATCTCTCACTTGGCCCCCAGAGGTTTGAACCATTTCTCCTCTAGATTCTTCTTCTTCTTCTTCCCCCCCGCACACTCTTTCTCTTGGCTCTTCCCTGGGGTAATCTCTTCCCTTCCCCACAGGGAGCCCATAAGACTCACGGTTTTTCCAGCTTTCTTCAACGTCGCGAATGAGCTGTAATGCCTGTGCCATCATGAGGCTTTCCTTTTGCTCCTGCATCCACACAGCTTCCTCCCATCGGGGTCTGGAGCTGGTTACTCCCCAGGGGTTCCTCCCTTGTTCCGGCATCCTTCCCACTCCTACCGACCATCTCGCAATATCGGATTCCTCCCTCAGCTGCAATTCTTCCATTCGTTCGGCTGTCTCCCGTTCTGTTTGAAGTGAGGTCATGGTTGAGCCGTATGCTCCCATCTGTTCCTCTTCAAACTCCTGGTCAGACATAATTTTGGGTTCAGCCCCCTCGGTGTTTGTCTGGGATGGCTGGGAAAATGTGTTTCAGCTTAATGTCAGGCTTGCTTCCTTCAAATACCAGGAAAGAAAACTCCAGAATCCATTGTTATGATAAATCTGTAGTTTTACTGGCAAATAAAGTGAACGCAACCAAGCGAAGCTGAAACTAAGGATTTTACCCGCGAACCTGCATATACAAATCATCCCCTCCCATTGTCCATCGTAAATCATCCAATCCACAGGTCTTCTAGGGGTCAGGTGGAAGCACGTCTGCCGGCATCATCAATCAGGAATGTCACGACGGTTGGCCCGATAACAGTGGTTTCGATTTCCCCTTCTAAGCATACTAGCCTCTAAGTAACTTTCATTTTCTGCACCCCCCACAGCCCACACACCCCTTCCCCCTTTCTATGGCAGCCAAGCAGGAAAGCGGAGGCTGACACATGTATAATTCTAACAAGTACAAAGGTTTTAAGGGTTTGCCTTTCTTTTTTCCTTTTCCTTTTTTTTCTTTTTTCTTTTTTGTGCAAAATGCTTAACTTTAAAGTTAAAAAGAAGGATAATAATTTTAGTATTATTTTTAAAAAAATACTGTACAATTTTAATAAGTATAAAGGATGGATAATAATTAAGGTTTTAATATAGATGTTGGAAAAGAAGGTGTTGGTGAAAGGCAGGATATCTGTTTGGGATTCTGTCTTTGGTTTTCCTTTCCTTTTCTTTTTTTTCTCGCTTTTTTTCTTTTATTATTGGTGTTTTTATTTTCTTTTATCAAGGTTACTCATATTTTTAGGGAGGTTGATAAAGTTTAATTAGGGGAGTTAAAGGATTTAAGGGAAATTTTGAACTTTTCTTTAGTATGTTAGCATATTTTAGTATATGTTTATGTTTGTTATTGTAATACCCTGTTACTGCTTGGGGAGGTCAAGGTTGGGGAAGGGAGGGTTGGGGGTGAGGGAGAAAAGATTTTATATAAATGTAAACACAACAGGAAAATTTGAAATGTAATAATGATAGTGTAATGTGTTTAGTATTAAGAATATGAAGGGGGTGGGGGGAGGGGGAGAAATGTTTAATTTTGTTTATAAAACTTTTTTAATAAAAAAAAAAAGAATGTTTGGCCTTGGACTGGTCCCACTAGATCTATGTGCAATCTCGACCATGGGCCCCTTGGTTTGTCCCACTCTCTTATGGGTACCCGGGATGGCGCTGGTCTAGATTCCTGACAGGAGGTGCATGTTGCCACCCACTCTGTAACATCCCCATCCATGTTGGGCCACCACACGTAACTCCTAGCCAGAGCCTTCATGCGTACTATCCTGGGGTGACCCACATGCAGTGCTTCTAACACCTGTTCCCTTAGCTTTTGTGGAATTACCACCCTGTTTCCCCACAATAGGCACCCCTTCTGTACTGACAATTCCCATTTCTTATTTACAAATGGTTTGTATTCCTCCCCCCAGGGTTCCTCTGGCCAACTTCTCAACATCCAGTTCAAAACCCTTGACAGGACTCTATTGCTGTCAAGCAATGGACAGCTATGTCCATTGCTGTCAGTGGAATGTCTGTGGAGTTCTCTATGAGTAGAACGGGTGCTACTGGTGCTGGGTCTTTGACGACGTCCAGAAGGGGGCACCAGCTGAGGGTGTCTGCATGTCCGATGTCCTTGCCCGGTCGATGTATTAATTGGTAATTGTAAGCCACTAAGAAAATTGTCCACCTTGTCATCCTTGATGATAATGTGTTTGGTGTTGGCTGGTCTCCCGCAATAAGTCCCAGTAGTGGTTTATGATCAGTGACTACAATAAAGTCCCTTCCATACAAATATTCGTGGAAACACTTAACCCCCACTACCATGGCCAGCGCTTCCTTATCTAATTGACCATAATTCCTTTCTGCTGATGACAGTGTCTTTGAGTAGAACACAAGAAGTGTTTCTGTTCCATTTGGCATCTTATGGCTGAGCACTGCACCTACTCCAAATGGTGATGCGTCACATGTTAGTATTAGGGGCAGTGTTTCATTATACTGAATGAGAAAACTCTGTGCTGATAATAAGTTCTTTATTGCTGTGAAGGCAGCAGCTTCCTTTCATCCCCACTTCCAGCTGGCTTTCTTATATAACAGTCTATGTAATGGTTCAGCCACCATCGCCTTCTGTGGCAAGAAAATCCTATAAAAATTTAAAAGTCCAAGAAACACTTGCAACTCCGTCTGATTTTGTGGTGTGAGAGCTTCCTTAATAGCTTTTATCTTACTTTGAGTGAGGTGTATCCCTGACCCATCAGTGACATATCCTAAGAATTCAACCTTAGGCACGGCTATTTTACATTTTTCCTTATTTACCTTCAACCCAGTTTCTTTAAATCGCCTTAAGGTTTCCCTTACTCTCCATAATAATTCTTCTTTGCCGTCCCCTGATATGAGGACATCATCAAAGTATGGAACTACTCCAGGAATGCCTTGCAACAAGCATTCCATTATACTTTGGAATAGCCCGGGGGCCACGATTACCCCAAATTGTAATTGGTAGCATTTTAATGCCCTGCAGTGAGTTACAATTGTTTGTGCTTCTGCCGTAGTGTCATCTACCAGCAGCTGCTGATATGCTTGTGCCAAATCAAGCTTTGCAAAAATTTTCCCTGGTCCCAGCGAATGTAACAGATGTTGAACCACTGGGACTGGGTATATGTGTTGTTGTAGGGCTTTATTAAGGGTACATTTATAGTCAGTGCAGATGCGAACAGACCATCTGGTTTCATTGGGGTGACTATCAGGGTCTCCCATTTAGTGTTGTCTACGGGCTCTAAGATCCTTTGTGCAATTAGCTTGTCTAGCTGGGCATCTATCTTGGGCCGGAGAGCAAGGGAAACCCTCCTAGGCTTCATTCTAATAGGAGCTACATTGGGGTCAAGGTTAAAAGATATGGGTTTCCTCATGTACTTGCCCAAAGTCCCATTGAACACCTCTGCAAACTCCTTCATTAAGTCTTCAATGTCATCATCGTGGATGACATGGATGCTCGTCATGCCCAGGCCCAGGCCTCGAACCACTCCAACCCCAGCAGGCTCGGTAGGTCATTGTCCACGATGGTCATCTGCAATTGGCCAGAGAATTCTTTGAAGCTGATTTGGAAAGAGCCACTTCCCAGCACGGGAATCCAGTTCCCTTGGTAGTCTTTTAATATCATCCTTTAGGGTTTTAGCTGTGTCTTTCTCGCACCAGGGACTGCTTCCTTGATTGTTTGCCAGGATATGATGGTCAGGTATGATCCCGTGTCCACTTCCATCTTGCATGGGTGTTCTTCGATGCGTACCTCGACGTGGATATTTTTTCCTTTGTTGCTGCTGGAATGGCTGATAGTCGTCTGATGGGCTTCCTTGGTGTCTCCAGTTTTCTCTTTTCGGCAGCTGCTCCTTTGGAACTGTGCTCTCCTGGGTCTGTCTGGGTTCTCAGTCTGCCACGTGGACTGTCGAGGTCTGTACATGGCTGGCTGGCTGGCTGGCTGGCTCGACATGCTCTGGTGATGTGCCCAGATTGCTTCTTGCAACGTTGGCCACAGCACAGTCTGCAGGTCAGTGGGTTCTGAAATGGCTTCGGCCATGTCAAGGACTTCAGGTCCACAGTAGCTGAGGAAAAGTGCCCGTTTTCTATTGTCTGAGAGTCCTAGCAGGTCGTTGGCTTCCAGGAAACAATGGAATTGAAGCATGTATTTCTTCCATGTTTCCTTAGCCGGATTGAATGGAGCTGGTGGAGTGTAAGACATCATCCTGGAATCGATGCAGTGGTTCAGCTGCTGGATAATGGTGAATGCCACGTGTTGCTCCTTCTGTTCAGCCTGAGTCCTTCGTCCTTTTCATTCCCACCTTCGTCGCCAGTGTTAGATCATGGGAGGCAATGAAGAGGCAGGATGACAGACAGTAACTTCAGTTCTTTATTTAAGTAAGTGACTTCTGCCAAGACTTAGCCAGCAGTGCTCCCTTTTAAAGGGAGCTGTCCCACCAATTCAGCTACTGACAATGCTTTACTTTCCCTCCATTTGAATCCACCAATCAGTGGCGGACCCCGTTTGAATCCACCAATCAGCGGTGGGCATGCAAATGTCCAGCTAAACCTGGACCTGAGTGAAGCCTACATCCCTGGCTTCACTTGCTATTTACATATGTAACAGTTACTTATGAACAAAGATCCTCCAAGTGCCTCTTGTGCAAAAAATAATGTGAAAAGAAAAGTGAAATGAAATGTATTACGACTGTTTCTCTCTCAGCTCTTTAGCAGATTTGGGCATCTCAAAATCTGAAATACTACATAACCTTTTGTTGAAAATCTGTAGCTATAACTTCTACAAATCACTACTTTCTCAAATCATCATAGCTTAAAGATCAAAATCTGCAAAGATAATATAAGCCTTATTCATTCCCTATTAAATAATCTTTATTATTACTTTTTAAAAAATGTATGCCTTTGAGTCAGTATTGACTCCTGGTAACTACCTGCAGTTTTCTTGGCAAGGATTTTTTAGAAGTTGTTTGTCATTGCCTCCTTCCTGGGGCTGAGAGAAAGCGACTAGTGCAAAATAACCCTGCTGACTTTATGTCTAAAGTGGGACTAGAAATCCTGGTCTCTTGGGTTTCTAGCCTGCTACCTTAACCCCTATACCAAATTGCTTCTCTGTATTATTGTAATCACATATTATTTCCAGGACCATTATTCAAAAAACAAATTGCTGAAGTAAGGCATTAACAGATTAAATTCATTGCTTTCTCATAATGAGTGTGACCCCCTTGCTTTTCACTTACTGGCACAACAGATCTCCACTAAGAATCAATTCCAAGTTCACCATCTGATATTCTTTTATTAGAGATGGACTGGATAAAATCTGGGCAAAGCATTATGGACAAATTCAAACTCTATCCTAAATCAGCGTGAATGGAAAAGAAAATTATTTTTTACAGAAATTGTAGTGGCCTCCATACAGTGGTGGGTGGCTCCAGGTTCACCCCGGTTTGGGTGAATCGGTAGTGGTGGTGGCGGGAGGCTCTGCCCACCCACCCAGACATCATCAAAAATGCTCTGTGCATGCAATAATGAACTGGTAGTGCCGGGATTTGAAACCCACTACTGCCTCCATAGCATCCATAATGCTAAACTACAACAGCAGAGTTCATAGATTGTGCTAACCCAGGGGTCCTCAAACTGCCCCCCAGGATGTGGCCCACTAAAGCAATTTATCCAGCCCTCGTGTCATTCAGTATAGGAAGTCAATCCCTGGGGCCAGGGGACAAGTGCGCAGTGTAGACCCTGCCAGCAAGGGGGTTTTTTTCTTTCCTTTTTTTTAAAGCTTGCTTTACAACAGCTCCCCCTTCCCTTCCCCTTGCTCAAAGGGGTGTCAAATCTGGAGCATTTTTAGGAAAAAAAGAAAGAAAAAGCGAGGAGGGGGATCAGGCACGGATATGCCAGGATTCAGCCAGCGTGGAGGCTTGCGGCCTTGAATGCAGGGGGAACTTACTAGGGCTCCAGCTCTTTTTCTTAAGGGGGGGGCAACTAGTGATTGGTCCAGAGACAAAACAGCAACTGTGTGCTCTCGGGGAAGGGAGCACATGGAAGGGAGTGAGGGTAAAAGGGGTACTCCTTGGGGGGAGAGAAAAGCGGAGCACTGGACTGAACTCAGAACCTGGCTTTTAATTGAACACACACACACACACGGTGCTCTTCCTGTTTTGCTGCTTTGCTGCACCCGGAGGGTTTGGTTGGGGTCTTGAATTAGACCCTGGGAGGGTGGGCAAGGGGGAGGCGACACTTCCCGGCGAATGCAGCAAGTGTGCCCATTGCAACAGAGAGGCAGGCAGCCCTCTTCTTTTTTTTTTTTATTGAAAAAGTTTTACAAATACAAATTTTCCCCCTTCCCCCCCCCACCCTAACCCAGCATTATAAAATACATATAAAGACAATATATAATTCCATCCCAACCCCACCCTAACCCTCCCCCTCCACCCTCTTCCCTCCCCCCCTTGACTTCCATTATATGCAATACTAATATTCCCAAACAATATATATGTTATTCAACCTTCCATATCTTTTTTTCTATATTTACTAACCTAATCATCAATCCTTCTCAGCTAAAAGCGACATAATATTTTCTAGTCTGATACTTATTCTGTATGTAGTCAATGCATAATTTCCATTCCTGTATATATTTCTCATGCGTCTGATCTTTTAAAAAAGCTGAAATCTTCACCATTTCTGCAAATCCAGCCATCTTCTGAGTCCATTGGTCAACAGTCGGTAAGACATCACTCTTCCAATATTGGGCAATCAACAACCTAGCTGCTGTCACCATATACAAAATCAGTTTTGTCTCACCCAATGTAAAGTCTTTAACTATACCCAATAAAAAAAATTGCGGAGAAAATTGTATTTTTTTCTTTAAAACATTTTGCATAACCCACCATATTTTTATCCAAAAAGCCCTCACCTTTTTGCAAGTCCACCATATATGATAATATGTAGCATCTAAACAATCACATCTCCAACATTTTGGCTGCACATTAGGGTACATACAAGACAGTTTCTTGGGGTCTAAATGCCATCTATAAAACATTTTATAAAAATTTTCTCATAGATTTTGTGACTGTGTAAATTTAACATTCTGAACCCATATTTTTTCCCATGTTTCCATCATAACTGGTTGAGAGAAATTTTGTGCCCATTTAATCATACAATCTTTAACTAACTCATTTTCTGAATCCCTTTCTAACAGAACATTATAAACTCTCTTAATATGCATTGGACCTGTCCACTTTATCTGTTCAAACAATTCTACTTCATATTCCATTAAACCAGTTTGTTGATCTTCTTTCCATCTCATCTGTAATTGATTGTACTGCAACCAAGTCAACGATTTCCCTTCTTCCAACAGCATATCCAAAGTCTTCAGTCGCCACCTGCCCTCTTCAAAGTAAAGTAACTCTTTGTATAAGAAACCCCCGAGTGACTTAATATTTGTATTCCACATGGTATCAGCAAGATCCAGCCAGAACGGAATCTTATAATCCCAATTAATTCGGTGCTTCCTCCAGACTCTCAACAAGGCATTTCTAAGTAGATGACTATTAAACACTTTGTCCACTTTATTATCATAAAATAAATATGCATGCCATCCCCAAACAAGGTCATGACTTTCTATATTCAACAATTCAGTCTTAGTTTTCCCAAACCAATCACTTAATTGTATCAATGCAGTTGCTTCATAGTATAATCGAAGGTTTGGAAGTTTAAGACCACCTCTCTCGCGAGTATCTTGCATTATTTTCAGTTTGACTCTTGGTTTTTTATCATTCCAAATAAATTTATTCAGTCCTTTTTGCCATTCTAGCAATGGTTTATCTGATTTAAGCACCTGTATCATTTGAAATAAAAAGATAAATCTAGGTAAAACATTCATCTTTACTGCTGATATTCTTCCGAGCAATGATAACTGCAGTTTCTTCCAATTTTGCATGTCTTTTTGTATCTTTTGCCACAAAACCTCATAGTTATTTTGAAACAGTTTAACATTTGAATCTGCGATTTGTACTCCTAAATATTTGACCTTTGAGACAATTTCAAAACCTGCCATTCTTTCCAGTTCCTTTTTTTTACTCTCTGTCAAATTTTTGACAATCATTTTAGTTTTCTTCTGGTTCAGCCTAAAACCAGATACCATGCCATAATCTTCTATAATATCTTTCATCTGAATTATTGAGTCCATAGGTTGTGATAGGGTAACAACCAGATCATCTGCAAATGCCTTAGATCTATAGTCCTCTTGCCTTATAGCTATTCCAGTCAAAGAGTTCGAGTCCCGTATTGCATTAAGTAAGACTTCTAAAGTTAAAATAAATAATAGCGGGGATAATGGACAGCCTTGTCTGGTGCCTTTTTGTATGTTGAAATTCGATGTAAGACATCCATTTATAATAAGTTGTGCATATTGCTCTTGATAAATTGCACCAATCGCTTGTATAAACCGCTCCCCCAAATCCATTTTTTCCAAAGTCTTAATTATAAAGTTCCAATTCACTCGATCAAAGGCTTTTTCCGCATCCAAAAAAAGCAGCACTGCAGAGATCTGTTTATTCTTATCTAGATAGTCCATTAAATCTATAACTTGCCTAACATTCTCTTTCATATATCTGCCTTCAATAAATCCTGCTTGGTCATGATGAATTACCTTTTGGATAACTGGCATCAATCTGTTGGCTAATACTTTTGCAAAGATTTTATAGTCTGTGTTTAATAAAGATATTGGTCTATAATTTTCTGGTTTCTTAAGAGCTGATTCTTCTTTCAGAATCAATGAGACAAAAGCTGTTTTCCATGAGGAAGGTATCTTACCTCCTAATTGTATATTACAAAATAAGTCTTTAAGATGCTCAATCATTTCTTCTTGTAGAGTTTTGTAGTAAATTGCAGTTAAGCCATCCATCCCTGGAGCTTTAGCTGTTTTTAATTGTTTTATAGCGAAACTGATCTCCTCAACTGTTATCAATTGTTCCAAACTTTTCTTTTGAGTCGTTGAGATTTTTGAAACTCTTTTATTTTCTAAATATTCATCTATAGTAGTATTCTGTATATCATCTTTAGCATATAACTTAGTATAATATTCCAAAAAGGCTTTTTTAATTAGATCTTGTTGATAAACTTCTTTATCAGCATATTCAGTACTATCAATAATTCGTGTAGATGCTTGTTTCCTCAAAGTATAGCCCTCTTCTTGTTGCATACCATTTTCAAAGCCCTGGGTGGAAGGAGGGGAGGGGTGGGAGGATCAACCAGGGTGGGATGTGGGGCAGAGAAGGGTGAGGAATTGTCCTGCATTGCAAACCCAGCCTGGCTCCATCATCTCCTGCCGGGCTGGGAAGAGTGCAGTCTCCAAATGAAAGCCATGTGTGTTGCGTTGCAAGTAATGTGCAGCAGAGACAGAAAGGAGAAAGAAGGGGAAGCCGGGCAGTCGAGGGGGCATCCCCAGTTTGCAAGAGCTGTTTCCAATCTGGGCTTGGGGTGACCCTGCACGCGCCTCCTTGCTCCTGCCTGGGGTTGCCAGCTTGACTCACGGCGGCTGGGGGTGTGGGATGGCTGTCAGCCTTGCACAACGATGCCAGGGCAGTGGGTAGGTAAGTGCCTTGATAGGTGAGTAGGTAGGGGGCTTCTCCCCCAGGGAAGATGCATTCCGGCTCTTCTTTCCCCTTCACTGGTTTGGCTGCAATCTCGCCCACTGCCTCTGCGCCTCCTTACTCCTCCCCCACCCTTGCAGGGGAGAAAAAATGGGGGCAGGTGGAAGGGATTTCCCTTCCTGGATGCTCTGTGAAAAGGGGGTTCTCTTCCTTGCCAAGTGCCCCACCCTGGATTTCTGGCATCCTCTGCCAGAGCCAGGGAAATCTCTGCCTTTGCAAGAGAGCTAGAAACGATCGCCCCTTTTGCAAGCAGGAAATCTTGCCACAGGGATTACAGCCAGGGATTTTCCCTCTTCTCCTCCTTCCTTTCACTGTCTTGCCCCGCATCTGGAGCTCCCTTCCTTGCATGGAGACCTGGCTTAAGTGGAAAAGTCTTGAGGCTTCTTTCTGAGCTGCCTGCCATGATGGCTGCTTTTGCAGTGACCTGGGTGTCGCCCCATGGAATCCTCAGCATTGGGATCTCGGCAAAGGGTTTGCCTTGCGTTAGAAGAGATTGGTTGTTTGGAAAGGGATCTGGTACTGCATCCAGTCGGTCACCAAGGTGAGCAACCTCCAGTATTGTTTCACACCTTTGAGGGAGGGAATAGCTGAATCGGCTATCATGCTTTTACAGGTCTATTGCAGTTTCAATTATTCTGACAGGTTTGAAGGATTGATCCTGTAATGTGGGACATTGGTCCCTCGGCACATTAAATCTTGGTGGATCTGAGATTCAAGGGCCTTACTGCCTGCCAGTGAGGTTCTACCTTTGGGGCCTAACAAATGCAGCCAGAACTTGTTCTTCATTTTAAATATTGTATTATTATTTCATGTTTTTTTGCACTACAAATAAGATATGTAGACATAGGAATTCATTCATGTTTTTTTCAAACTATAGTCCGGCCCCCCAACAGTCTGAGGGACCATGAATTGGCCCCCTGTTTAAAAAGTTTGAGGACCCCTGCACTAATCCAAAAGCAAATGGCATTAGAGCATGGGAATCCAATCTGTATCTGATTTGGAAAATCAAGGTAAGTGTGCTGCACTTGGGACTAACCCTTATAATCTCCAGATTCCCAAAGTGGTTTCAAGTTGAAACATGGTTGTGCCCTGAATATAAATTACGCACACATTTGTGTTTTGGGGATAGGATCCTAAATACATTCTAGAGTGCAGCATTTTGTATATTTATGAAACCATTTTGGAAATGTGCCAAATACCATGTCTATTTGTGAATATATACAGGTATATACAGTAGGTCACTATTGTCTATAATAATTAGAAGCATCTTTTCAGTTTCAGAATGCAGTCTTCACCAGCTCTCTTGAAAAGATGATAATGCTTGAACCTGGGATTCAGAAATAGTTAAGTATTTGTTAAGAGAGTTAATTGAGATGAAATTTCATTTATTCATCTGAAGTTATGAAAAAAATAGCCTGGCCGGAACATGATGCATCTTACTACTATTGGCTTCTGAGATGACAGAAGAACTTATTCGATTCATCTGTTTCTATTAAAATACAGTCACGGTAAAAGTATATAACAGTGGGTACATCTATGAATCCCTATTGTTCCTGGAAAACTTCGCAGAGCAAGAACAAAAAGCTATTGCCATGCAGTACATACTATCTCTGGTCTATCTTTATTGAGACAATCAGAAGTGCTAAAGCATATATCACACAACTCACAAGGTATATCCCAAACCTGAAAGAAATGGAACATAAAAGCGGAAAGTGCTGCATCAAGTTAACCAAAGAATAAAAGCTTTAAAGAAGAATACATGGCATTACTCCCTTTGAAGCACACTTGAGCAATAGGCTTGAAATAAGAATTCCATGTCTTTCCTGGCATAACTTGCCAGTCTAATTAAAATTTTCATTGCTAAAAAGTATTTCAAATCCAGTTTATAAAATGATGTGCATTTCTATCTCCTCTGCTGTTCTTAAATGCAGGGGCTCAAAAGTCTTCTGCTTTTTCTCTCCAAGAGGCCTTTGGAGCCACCTGAGAAAAAGAAGCAGACAGTAAGGCCCTGCCATCTCCATTTGCTGCTTTTCTCCCTTGCTGGACTGAACCTCATCATAGGGTTCTATGATAATTTGCTGCAGCCAACTCACCACAGTCAACTTGCAGTGGGACAACTCGCCATGGCCAAGCTGCTGCAGGACAACTCACTGCAGGATAAGAGTTATACTAATATCAAAGAAATGTTGGAATAGAATAATTAAAGGATGCAAAAGGAGGGACAGAATGAAATGTGAATGCCAAAATTAAAATATTTTTTATTTATTTTAAATAATTAAATTGAATTGTTAAATTGTCCTGCAGCAAATTGTACCATTCTGCTTTATAGAGAATAAAACTAGAAGTCTATCTGTTTGAGGTGATGGCATTTATTATTTTGGAATCCTCTGCCTAGCAAGTTCAAGATCTGAGCAAGCTCCAGGAGGCCATGACTCCTGTATATTACAGGAGTATATTACAGATGCTTTGAGGGAATCCTGGTCATCTAATTATTTCTCGGAGACCTGAAGAAATCAAATTATTTATTTGAATCTGAAGAAATCTATATTCTGAACTATGAGAAAGTCTTTGATGTTCTTGCTTTCCTTCCACATAATCATTTCATTTTCTTTTTAAATTGTAATCAGAGCTGTAGATTTTCCCAGTACAGCAGGGTGTCAAACTCAATTTCATTAAGGGCCACATCAGCATTATGGTTGCCCTCAAAGAGCCAATTGAATGTAAGACTATGGCGATAGGATAGGATAGGATAGGATAGGATAGGATAGGATAGGATAGGATAGGAGGGGGCAAGGGAATGGCAATAGGGCTGCTGATGGCCAAGTGCTAAGGCTGGACCCTCCCTCCCTCCTTCCTTCCTCCCTCCCTCCTTCCTCCCTCCCTCCCTCTCTTTTTCCCTCCCTCCTTCCCTGCCTCCCTCCTCCTTATTCCCATCTCCTTCCTTCCTCTCCCTTTCTTTCTTTTTCTTCCTTTCTTCCTTCCTTTCCTTCCTTTCTTCCTCCCTCCCCTCCTTCCTTTCCTGCCTCCCCCTTTCTCATTCCATCTCCTTCCTTCCTTCCTCCTTTTCTTTCTTTCTTTCTTTCTTTCTTTCTTTCTTTCTTATTTATTTATTTATTTATATTTTATTTTATTTATTTTGTCACATTTCTATGCCGCCCAACTCCCAAGGGACTCTGGGTGGCTTACAACAAAGAATAAAACAATGCGAACAATCCCATAAAAAAGTTAAAAGAAAAAAATTAAAACATTAAAACTTTAAAAATGTTAAAACACATGCACTCCAATTCATGGCCGGGTCTTGCAAGATCATTATAATGAGATCAACGGCCCCAGGCCTGCCAGAAAAGCCAGGTCTTCACCGCTTTGTGGAAGGCCAATAGGGTGGGGGCGATCCGGACCTCAGGAGGTAATTGGTTCCAGAGAGCCGGGGCAGCCACAGAGAAGGCCCTCCCCAGCAGGCCCGCCAGCCGACATTGTTTAACTGACGGGACCTGGAGAAGACTGACTCTGTGGGATCTTACCGGTTGCTGGTAAGCTATGCGGCAGAAGGCGGTCTCGAAGATAACATGGCACTGAGCCATGTAGGGCTTTAAAGGTAATAACCAACACCTTGAATTGTGACCAGAGACCAATAGGGAGCCAGTGCAGCTCACGGAGAATTGGTGTAATGTGGGTGTACCTAGGTGCACCCACGACAGCTCGCGCGGCTGCATTCTGGACCAACTGTAGTCTCCGAACACTTTTCAAAGGTAGTCCCATGTAGACCGTGTTGCAATAATCCAACCGTGAGGTGACAAGGGCATGAGTGACTGTGAGGAGAGCCTCCTGAACCAAGTAGGGTCGCAATTGGTGCACCAGACGAACTTGTGCAAAGGTCCTCCTAGCTACAGCTGTCAGATGTTCCAGTCTCAGCTGTGAGTCTAGAAGGACACCCAAATTGTGAGCTTGTTCTGAGGGGGGCACTTTCTCACACACACACCCCAGAACCAAGGATGGACAATCAACATAGTCTTTAGGTGACAATACCCAGAGCCATTCGGTCTTGTCTGGGTTAAGTCTGAGCCTGTTGACTCTCATCCAGATTCTCACAGCCTCCAGGCACCGGCACATCACATCTACTGCCTCACTGAACTGATGAGGGGTGGAGATATACAGCTGGGTATCATCAGCATATTGCTGATATCCCATCCCGTGTTGTCGGATGATTTCACCCTGTGGTTTCATGTAGATGTTAAATAGGAGGGGAGAGAGGACCAAGCCCTGAGGCACCCTGCAGATGAGGGGCCTAGGGGTCGACCTCTGTCCTCCTACCAGCACCGACTGTGATCGACCAAAGAGATAGGAGGCGAACCACCGCAACACGGTGCCTCCCACTCCTAGCTCCCTTAATCGCCCCAGACGGATACCATGGTCAATGGTATCGAAAGCCATTGAGAGATCAAGTAGCACCAAGATAGAGGAATGACCCCTGTCTCGGGCTCACCAGAAATCATCCATCAGCGTGACCAAGGCAGTTTCCATTCTATAGCCAGGTCTGAAACCGGACTGAAAAGGGTCCAGATAATCCGTTTCATCCAATGACCACAGGAGCTGAAGTGCCACTACCTTCTTTACAACCTTTCCCACAAAGGGTAGGTTGGAAACTGGATGAAAGTTTTTTAATTCTGCTGGGTCCAGGGAAGGCTTCTTGAGGAGGGCCCTTACAACTGCTTCCTCTCGGCCTTTGACAGTCCGCAATCACAGGCACGCCCAAGAAACACGCTCAAGACGCTCAGCCGAGGAGAATCCTGGTTTATTCTGTGACAACAGCTCTTTTCCCAAGCCGGAATGCAAAGCAATTCAAAGACATGGCTATTGGGAGGTTAGCCCATCGGGCTTTTATGGGCTAGCAACACAGGGCGTGGCTTTCCATGCCTTTTTAAATCCCCCGCCAGTCGTTTCCCGGTCGCATAGTGTCGACGTCATCATCCTGCCTCCCGTTTCCCTCCGGTGTCGCCGTCTTCACGGAGTGCTGGGTGGTTTCCACAGCTGGCGCGACCCCAGTAAACCCCGTGCTCAAAAACTCCTAGTCGCAAGGATCTCTCACCAGCACCCGTGAGCCCTATAATTCCCCCCCCCCCTTTTGTGAAGCGTGGTTTGCACTGGCGTTTTCAGGTCTCTGATGTCGAGTGCTGCTTGACGCTCGACACTTCCTTTAAGGGCTGTGGGAAGGACCCCTCCCTCAAGGACGCATTAACTAAAGCCTGTAGCCAACCTTGTGTCATCTCCCTGCTGGCCGAAACCAGCCAGGAGGGGCATGGGTCCAACAAACAAGTAGAGGAACTCATCGTCCCTACAGCCTTGTCCACTTCCTCAGGAGTCACTGGCTCCTTCTTTTCCTTCTTTCTTTCTTTTTCTTTCTTTTTCTTTCTTTCCTTCCTCCCTCCCCTCCTTCCTTTCCTGCCTCCCTCCTTTTCATTCGCATCTCCTTTCTTCCTTCCTTCCTTCCTTCCTTCCCTCCCTCCCTCTTTCTTTCCTTCCTCCCTTCCCCCTTTCATTCCTTCCTTCATCCCTCCCTCCATTCCTTCCTTTCCTGCCTCTCTCCTTTTCATTCCCATCTCCTTCCTTCCTTCCTTCCCTCCCTCCCTCCCTCCCTCCTCCTTTCCTTCCTCCCTTCCCCCTTTCATTCCTTCCTTCCTTCCTTCATCCCTCCCTCCCCCTCTTTCTCATTCCCATCTCCATCCTTCCTTCCTTTCTCCTTTCCCCCTCCCTCTCTCCACACCGAGGAAGGGATGAGGAAGGAGAAGGAGAGTGAGAGGGTGGCAGTGCTGCCTGTGGCTGTGGCTTTCCCATGTGGCGATAGGACAGGAGGTACAGTGGGAACCATCCTGATGAAAGGGAAACATTTGTGGGCTGTGGGACCAGTAGACAAAGCCGGGCTGGTGAGCAGGCTATGGAGGTGGTGGATCTGCTGGTGGCGGGTGCAGCACTGCTGCTGGGGCTCTACGTGCTGCTTTACTACAATTTCGTGGTGGCCACCCAGTGCCAGAACACAGTCAGCCTGTGGGGCAAGTCAGTGCTCATCACAGGCCTTCTGCGTGCCAGCCCCCCGCCCTGCTTCCTCCTCCATCCAGGGGGAACACCAGCCATCTGCATGCCAGCCCCTCGCCATCTCCAGGGTGGCTCCATGGACCAGATCTAACCACATTGCGGGTTGGATCTGACCCGTGGGCCTTGAGTTTGACATATCAGCATTATAAGTAGCCTGTCAACTCTGAAGCAAACCTGGCTGAAGCGATCTTATAGACCTCATAGTTGCCACGAAGCCTGAGAGGGGGAAGGGAGGAGAGAAGTAGATAGCCCAGCTACAGTCAAAACAAAAAGTTTTCCTGTGGGAACCAAGATCATTGTAACAGATGGCTGTTGAAGAAGGAGAGGAGCCTGCCATCCATCTCCATTGGACAATATGATTGGTGACACCTGGAAGGGGGGATTTTTACTTTTTAATTAGGTGAAAAACTGTGGGACCTGTTAGAGTTGGTTTTCACCAGCTGTTCCAATATGATGTATCCAATGTTTATTGGGTAAATATGATCTTTGAGGAATCTACCTGCCTCGGAGTTCTACTTTTTTTTTTATTAAAACAAACTTTATTAAACATAAAAAGATAAAATATCAAATCAAGTACATACAAAATACATTTATATTCACCCCATAAAATAAAAAAACAATTCAAAACAAAATAGATAGATAGATAGATAGATAGATAGATAGATAGAGATAGAGATAGAGATAGAGATAGAGATAGAGATAGAGATAGAGATAGAGAAAGTGACTTATTACATCATTTATCTTATTGATGGTGCTTGTTGTTAATTTTATTTTCTTGTTTTCTTGTAAAATTTTACATTTACTCTCCTTTCTTTTGACTTGTCCAATCGTACCATCTATTCCATACAGTATAATATTTTGAGTCTACCTTGTCTTTTAACTCAAATGTTAATTTAGCCATTTCTGCACAATTGTAAATTTTTTGGATTACTAGATGATCTGTTGGCAATTGATCCATTTTCCAATGTTGTGCTAATGCCAGTCTGGCTGCCATAATTATATGTAATATTAAATATTTTGTTTCTTTGGTTTCCTATGGTTTCCTTTGATCATGCCTAATAGAAAAATTTTTGGTTTCAACTCTATTTCCTCTGTTGTTATTTCTGTTAGCCAAGTTTTTATTTTTTCCCAGTATTTCCTAATTTCTGGGCAAAGCCACCAGACATAAAAGAATGTGCCCTGTGCTTGTCTACATTTCCAACAAGTTGGATTTAAGTTCTGATACATCTTCGCTAACCTCGAAGGGGCCAGATACCATCTATACCACATTTTATACTGATTCTCTCTATAAACTACTGATTTTGTCATGATATAATTAGTTTCCCATGCATTTTCCCAGTCTTCTAATTGTATGTTATGTCCAATGTTTTTTGCCCATGCTATCATTTGTCCTTTTACTAATTCCTCTGTTAGGTCGAATTCCAATAAGTATTTGTAAATTTTTGAAATTAATTTTTCTTCCTTGGCTTCTAACAATTTATCTAATTGGTTCGGTTTTAGTTCAATTCCTCCTTCCTCTTGATCCTTCTTATATCTTATTTTTATCAGTAAATAGCGCCACCAGTCTATCAATATTCCTTGTTCTCTAAGTTCTTCTTGTGTTTTTAATACTCCCTGGGAATCTAATATTTCCTTATCATTTTTTGTATTGCTAGTGTGTTGGGGTGTATTTGCGCCTCTATTGTGGATAACCATCCGGAAACTCTTATATAATGTTTGTTTTTAATTTCTCGCCATGTACAGATTAGTGAATCTCTTAGTATATGATTACTGAAGTTTTTATATGTTTTGTTCCCGGTGCTCCATAAGAAGACGTGCCACCCCATCATCAAATCATGTCCTTCTAGTTTTAATAGTCTTTGATTTTCCAAATTCACCCATTCTCTAATCCATGTCAGACTTGTTGCTTTGTAATATGTTTCCCATGCTGGTAAACCAAATCCACCTAGATTTTTTATCTAATTTTACTGGAATTGTTTGAAATAAATAAAGGAGTCTCGCCAATATGTTCATTTTTATTGCTGAAATCCTCCCTAATAGAGATAATTTCAATTTCCCCCATTTTTCTAAATCTTCATTTATTTTTTGAACTAACATTCCATAATTGTTCTCCTTTATGGTTGCACATTTGGCTGTCAAATTTATACCTAAATATTTCATCTTTTTTACCACCTGTAATCCTAATTGATTAACTAATTCTTCTATTTGTTTTGCTGTTATATTTTTCGTTAAAATTTTAGTCTTATCTTTGTTAATTTTTAAACCCGCCACTTTTCCAAATTTTTCCATCTCTTTTATTAAAATTGGTCCTGTTTTTAATGGTTCTTCTATGAAGAATACAAGGTCATCAGCAAATGCTTGGACCTTGTATTCTTCTTGTTTTACATTTAGTCCTTTTATTCCTTTATTTGACCTAATTCTTATAAGTAAATTTTCCAATGTTAAAATAAACAGTAAAGGTGAGAATGGACATCCCTGCTGTACTCCCTTATTTATTTCAATGAATTTAGTAGAGTCTCCATTTACTAATATACTTGCTTTTTGTTTTCTATATATAGAGGCTATCATTTTTTCAAATCTCTCCCCAAATTTCATGTTTTTAATTTGCTGAGTCATAAATTGCCAATTAACCTGATCGAGAAACACCAGTGCTACCTCCCTCTCCCTCATAATATTCTAATACGTTGATTACTGTTCTTATATTGTTTTTTATCTGTCTCATTGGTAAGAAACTGTTTTGATCTGGGTGTATTCTATAATTCAATAATTTTTTTCATTCTGTTTGCCATTATATTCATGAAGATTTTATAATCAGTGTTTAATAGAGAGATCGATCTATATTTTTTTAATTTGCGTTGTATCTGCTCCTTCCTTCGGTATCAGTGAGATGTATGCCTCTCTCCATAAGTCTGGTAGCTTTGCCTCTGTCAATGCTTCATTATATGTTTCTAGTAGAATCCAATTCAGTGTCTCTCCTAATTCTTTATAAAATTCGATTGGTAGACCATCTGTCCCTGAGGTTTTGTTGTTTTTTTGCTTCCTAATCGCTTCCTTTAGCTCTTCTATGGTAATATCCCTATTTAGTATTTCTTTTTCTTCCTCTGACAATGCTGACATTCCCTCCCCACTCAGATATTGATTTATTTCTTCGGTTGTCACTTTGTCTTTCTCGTAAAGTTCTTGAAAGAATTGAGTTGCTATCTCCTTTTTCTTTTCTAAACTCTGTTGCATTTTACCCTTTTTGTCCTGTAATTGTTGGATTCTTTTATCCCTTTCTTTTCTTAATCTATAAGCCAACCACCTCCCTGGTTTATTTGCATGCTCAAAGTGGTTCTGTTTTATATATTTCAATGCCATTATATATTTTTCCTGATCTAATATGTTCAATTTATGTTTAACTGACATCCATTTACTTCTAATTTGCTCATCCCCAGGGTTGTCTTGTAATTTTCCTTCTCAATTTTTAATCTCTTCTTGTACCTTATTATATTCTTTTTCCTTCTCCTTTTTTCGTTTTACATTATAAGCTATCATCAATCCTCCCACATAAACCTTTGTTGTATCCCATAAATTCTGAAGGGAGGTGTGATATTTTGTATTATCTTTAAAGAACAATTTTAATTCCATTTCCATTTGTTCAATATATTCTTTTTCTTTCAATATCTGTGTATTCATCATCCATCTACTCTTTTTCCTCTCCTGTCCTTTCCATAGCAGCATTACTGGATTACGGTCAGCCCAATTATTTGATATTATTTCAACTTTTTCTACTTCTTGTATCAATATGTTAGTTACCGATGCCATATCAATTCTAGACCAGAATTTATGGGGATTCGAATAATATGTAAACATTTTTACCTCAGGGTTATAAAATCTCCAACTATCAACTAAATTTAATTCCTCTACTAAATCAATAAAAGTTCTGGGTAGTATATTTTTCTTTTTTTTATTGCTCCGATCACTTTTGTAATCCTTTCTTACATCAACAATTGCATTAAAATCGCCAATCAAACATACATTCTCCATTTTTTGTTCTATTATTTCTTCATGTACTTTTTTGTAAAATTCCATTTGTCCACTATTTGGCGCATATATAATCACTAATAAAATACTTTTATATTTAAATTTTACCTCTATCATCAATATTCTTTCTATTAAGTCTGCATATTTCAAGTTGCTCTCTATTCCTTCTTTAACATACACTACTGGACTTCTGGTGGCATCGTAGGCATTGAAGATGCTCCTATGTGAGCGCCAGCCCCACGATCACATAAGGCCGCTAGAACAGCGCAAATCAGCTGTCTAGCAGTTTGAAAACTTTCTCCCAGGCAAAGGGGAGGAAGAGAACCGACAGGCGTAGGTAGAGCCCCCCCAAGATCCCCAGGAACAATTCTGGGGCTTGAAGGGTGAGGGCTCCCTGGAAGCCCATCAGACCTCCAGACCCAGGATGTTTCTGCTTTAAGCAGAAGAAGATGCCACGACCACCCCTGCAAACAACACTTGGAATAAACATCAGACCTGGAAGCAGGCAGATCAAAGCCAGGAGAGATCAGATTTGCAAGTATCTAACATTAGCTCCAAATGTGTATTACTTCCTTCCTTCTGAACTATTAAGTGAAGAAAGTGAAAGCAAGATGGTGATTGAGTTCTAATGGGGTGTGGAAAGTGAAAGTTAAAAGGAAAGTTTTGTTTAGTGCTGGCAGCCCCTGTTTAAAAGTAGAAATTCTTGCATTGAAAGAAAGAAGATTTAAGGCTAAAAAGATTGCAGTAGGAATTTTAAAAAATGACTGATACCATTTAAGGACTGGAAATTTTTGGATTTGGTGGATTTTTTCTGGTTGCTGATTAAAAATAAACTGAAGATTAAAGATGGCTTCAAAACAAATAAAGACTGTTCTTCCTAAAAGTGCTGAGAGTTCCCCAACTCAAATGTCCAAACTGCAATCTCTCTCTGCTCCAATGGAACCACCAATTTTAACACTTGAAATGTTGCAGGAA
Source organism: Ptyas mucosa (assembly GCA_012654045.1). NCBI lineage: Eukaryota > Metazoa > Chordata > Lepidosauria > Squamata > Colubridae > Ptyas > Ptyas mucosa. The sequence continues at coordinate 39,795,608 of WNWU01000016.1, read as the reverse complement.
GTCCTTAATGCTACAGAGAAAAAGATTGCTTCTGTGTTTGAAAATAAAATGCAGAAGGTTGCTGAGGAGATGGGTGAAATTAGAGACTTTATCAAACTCGAAATCAGCAAATTAGAGAAGATATTATTATGGCAATTCAAGGTCTGGCAAGCCATATTGAATTATTGGATGAGAAAGTGGAAGAAATTAAGCAATCTAATGACAATCTGGAAAATAAAATGGGAGAAGTTCAAAATAAGATGGAAAGAGCAGAGGCAGATGTAACAATGATACAATACAGAAACATGGAATTTTGTGGAAATTGGGATCGTAGAAAACACCCAGGAGCATAGAAGAATCCAAGGCAGATGCATAAACAAACATCTTGAATGTATTTAATCATGTAACAAAACATTAACTATTTACGAAGGCTTTCTTAATGTTCATTTTAGTATGGGGGCACACAGCATGTGTGACCACCCTGATCAAAGATCATCTCTCACTGAGAACAAACGTAAGAAGAGAGCTTGGTGGAAAGGTTAGAGGGGGTTTTATACCCAGTGTAAGCCCCTCCTTTCCACAAAGGGATGGAGACACTTTCTGCCTCCACTAGTGTCTGAATGACACATGTGCCAATGGCTTGCAAATACTTGACAGTTCCCCTCCTTGCGAGCCAATGGCATGCAAACATACAAATGCAATGTACAACAGATTTTACCATGTGAGACATAACTTTTTACACAGATCTTTGTGCCTATCCGCTGGTAGAGGTTTTGTGAAAATATCAGCCGTTTGATATTTGGTCTGACAATGTAATAAAGATATAAACCCCATCTCTACTAGTTGCCTAACATTTTGATAGCGGATATCAATATGTCTGGACCTCTTTCCCACCACATAGGCTTTGGCAATGCCTATGGCCCCGGTATTGTCTTCTATAATTTGGATGGGCAAAATTGGTGGTGTCCAGATGCTAGAAATTAAGGCATCAAACCATATCAGATCGTTTCCTGCCTCTGACAGGCATGCATATTCGGCCTCAGCGGTGGAGCACGAAACAAATTTCTGTTGCCCCACATGCCAATGGATGGGTGCTCCATTTAATAGTACCAAGAAGCCTGAAGTACTCCTACGTGTCTTGGTATCACCGGCCCAGTCCGCATCTGCGAAGCATTTTAATTGGGCCTTGTCTCTATTCTCAGGTTCCAAGCGAAGCACGTAATCTGCTGTGGTCTTGAGATACCTTAATAGCTTTTTAATGGCCAACCAGTGGAACTGGGTAGGATGTTCCACTTGTCTGGCTAGCAGGTTTACGGCCAGGGCAATGTCTGGACGGCTCCAGTTACTTATATATAGTAATGAGCCGACCACTGATCTAAATAGAGTATTATTTTGGAACTCTGGGCTATCCTTGTGTGCCAATCCATAATAGTCAGTCTGCATTGGGATAGCCGTTGGCTTGCTATCTTCCATTTTACATTTCACCAAGAGTTCCTCTATCTTCTCCTTTTGGGAGAGAGCAAAACCTTTTGGTGTAGTGATGATTTTTACGCCTAGGTACTTGTCCACATATCCTAAAGATTTTAGAGTGAACTTTTTTTGTAGGGTCCTGGCAAATATAGTACATCCCCCCTTGTCAGGCCCTATATATAAAAGGTCATCGACATACACTAGGACTTTCTCCAGCCCCCCTTTGGTATTCCTTGTGAAGGTACATTTATCAGCTGGAGATGGATGGAAACCCAGTGATTTGAGAGTTTTGGTCAGGCATTTGTACCACAGTACAATAAGAGGTGTGAAGGAAAACAAACAAGAGAATTTGAGGGGGATTCTTGCAGAAGCATTTGCTCAGATAATGGGAGATCAAAAGGCAAATCTTGATTGGCAAATTGACTAAATCTATTGGGTCATCTCCTGGGTTGCCAGACAGAAACATTTACCAAGAGACGTTGTAGTCTATTTTTTTTTAAAAAAATCTTATTTATATGCCACCCTTCTCCGGAGACTCAGGGTGGCTTACAATGCGTTAAGCAATAGCCTTCATACTTTTGTATATTTTATACAAAGTCAGCTTATTGCCCCCACAAACCGGGTCCTCATTTTTACCCTCCTTAGAAAGGATGGAAGGCTGAGTCAACCTTGAGCCTGGTGAGATTCGAACTTACAGTAATTGCAGGCAGCTGGATTTTAAATGCTGCCTTATAGGAGGCATTAGCCTCCTACGCCACTCAGGCTTTTACCACAAGGAAGATACGTAATGAAATTTTACAAGCCACCTTTAAAAACAAACTTCAAGTGGATGGGCAGGAGGTTTTAACAATGAAAGAAATCCCCCCTAAAATGCTGAGAGCCAGAAGGGAGTATGCCTTTCTGGTGGAAGAACTGAGAAACCGTCAGATACAATACAGATGGGAGGTTCCAGCTGGACTAGTGGTGAACTATTCAGGAGAAAGATATCGTCTCAACTCAGTATGGAAGGCAAGAGATTTTTATACTAGCGTGCTAAAGGCTGGACGTCCACAATCTCCAGATGTTAGAAGGAAGACGGAAGCAGAGGGGGCAAGAAAGGGGGAGAATGAAGAATTGTTGGCTCAAGCCCAAGGGGGAGTTTTGATTACTCAAGAAGATTTAATACAAATTTTGACTACTACCCAAGCTTTGAATGTATTAGATATCACAGAAGAGCCTAAGGATCAAAGACAGACACGAGCAGCAACTAAGCATAAAGAGGAATTAAAAGCGCAACAATTCCGGAAGACAACTCAAGAAATGACAAAAGCAGAAGCAGTGGGAGGAGCCAGGCCAAAAAGCAAAATGCATGAAGATTTTCAGCAGATGCTTCATGTGTTTCAGAGTGCCAAGAATGGCAACTAGATTTTTAACCTGGAATGTTAATGGCTTAAACGCACCACAAAAGAGGAGGAAAATATTTCATTATCTGAAACACAAAAACAAAGTAATTTGTTTACAAGAAACTCACATTAGAATGAAAGATCAAAAATATTTAATAAATGCAAGGTTAGGTACACATTTTGTTGCATCTGCTCCAGAGAAGAAAAATGGTATAGTTATATATGTTAAAAATGATTTAATTGCTAAACTAATTGAAGCAGATGATCAAGGAAGATTTATAGCAATTGAACTTTTAATAAAAGGAGAAAAAGTACTCTTAATTGGTGTATATGCACCGTACCAACAACAGGAAAAATTCTACAAGCTTTTACATTCCAACCTATTACAATGGGATTACAAATCATGCATTTTATTGGGTGATTGGAATGGAGTTTTGGACACTAAAAAAGATAAGAGGGGGCTCTTGCAAAATATCTCAACGCACACAAGATTACCAAAATCTTTTTTTGAAATGATGGATGATATGGAGTTGAGAGATATTTGGCAAGAGAGGAATCCTGAAGAAAAAGATTTTACCTTCTTTTCCGATAGACATCAATCTTTTTCTAGGATTGATTTTATACTAATTACCAATGATCTTTTTTCTAGGGTGAAGAAAACAAAGATATGTCCAAGAGTTTTAACGGACCATAGTCCAGTTTGGATGGAACTGGAGTATGGAAAGGGACCTAAGAGGTCCTGGAGGTTAAATGAAAATTTGTTTAGATATGAGGAAAATGTAAAAGAATGTTAAAAATTTATGAAATAATTCTTCATCATGAATTAAGGGTACATCTATGGAAATGGTTTGGGATGCAAGTAAAGCATATATGAGAGGTATTTTGATATATTTGAATAATAAATATAGACACAAACAGGAGAAAAAAAGGAAGGACTTAGAAGAGGAAATTTAAAAAAAGAACAAGCTTTGATATTGAATCCAGCAGACAAGAACACAAAAGAGGCAATTAACTTATTGCGAGGGCAGACCAGGTAGCAACTAACTTGCAATATGCCAAACACAATACCTTGTGCAATGCTAATAAACCAGGTAGATGGTTAGCATATCAGTTAAGGAAAAAACAAAAGCTACAGACTATAGAGAAAATAGGATATAAAGATAAAGAGATTTATCAGCAAAATATGATTAAAAAAGCATTTTCAGAATTTTATACTAGATTGTATGCTAGTGATAAAATTCAAGGTATAGACATAGATAGATACTTACAGAAAGAGAATATTCCTATAATTACAAAAAAACAAAGGGAGGGTTTAAATCAACCGATAACTTCTGAGGAAATTATGTTTTCAATTAAGCAGCTGAAAGTGGGTAAAGCCCCTGGGACAGATGGTTTGATAGCCGTCTACTACAAAAATTTGCAGTTGGAAATGGTGGGACCACTTAAGGAATTATTTACTAATATACAACTTGGAGGAGATGTACCTCCATCTTGGAGGACAGCTTTTATTTCTCTGATTCCAAAGGAGGACCAAGACCATACCCAGCCCAAAAACTATAGGCCTATATCACTTTTAAATACAGATTATAAAATCTTTGCTAAAATATTAGCAAATAGGTTAATGACAGTTATGCAACAAATGATTCATGATGATCAAACTAGCTTTATAAGTGGTAGACAAATGAAAAGTAATGTAAGGCGAGTTGTTAATCTATTAGAGTATTATTTTTTAAAAAATTATTTATATGCCGCCCTTCTCTGGAGACTCAGAACGGCTTACAATGCATTAAGCAATAGCCTTCATACTTTTGTATATTTATACAAAGTCAGCTTATTGCCCCCACAACCAGGTCCTCTTTTACCCACCTTAGAAAGGATGGAAGGCTAAGTCAATCTTGAGTCTGGTGAGAATTGAACTCGCAGTAATTGCAGGCAGCTGGATGCTAAATGCTGCCTTAGTAGGAGGCATTAGCCTCCTACGCCACTCAGGCTCTTTTAGGGGAAGAACAACCAAGTCCCAGCGGTCCTAATATTTCTTGATGCAGAGAAAGCATTTGATCAACTGAATTGGAATTTTTTATTGAAAATAATAGAAAAGATGCAATTTGGAGAATATTTTACATAATTTATTAAGGCAATATACCAGAAACAAACTGCAAATAATAATTAATGGTAGTTTAACAGATACTTTTAACATAGAAAAAGGAACAAGACAAGGATGTCCCTTGTCTCCATTATTGTTTATTTTGACTTTGGAACACTTGTTGAATAAAATACGTGGGTCAGATAAAACAAGGGGAATCAAAATCAGGCAGCATGAGTATAAATTACGAGCATTTGCTGATGACTTGGTTGTTACTTTAACCCAACCATTACAATAGGTTGTAGGATTAATGGATATAATTAACCAATATGGACAAGTATCTGGATTTAAAATAAATGTGGGGAAAATGAAGATAATAACTAAAAATATGACTATAAATCAAAAAGAAGAATTAGAAAGATTAACAGGATTTGAAATAGTTAAAAAAGTTAAGTATCTAGGGGTTTATATTACGACATCAAATGTAAATTTTTTAAGTATAATTATGATCCGTTGTAGCAAAAAATACAGAGGGGGGGGAGGGAGGGATGGGGGGAAATGGTTGTAATCTTTGATAAAACTTTTTAATTAAAAAAAACAAAAAAAACCCCATACACTACTATTCCTCTTTGCTTTTCTTCTGCTAGTGTTACAAAAGATTTACCTAATTTTTTGCATTGTAAATATTTTTCATCTTGTTTTCTTATATGTACTTCTTGGAGGCACACAATATCCATTTGTTGTTTCACAGCTTTTTAAAAAAAATTGATGTCTTTTGGCTGGGGAATTAAGGCCATTTATGTTCAATGATAAAATTTTTAGATTTCATTCCATTCCTTAATGGATGTCCTATATGCTTTTTCTATTACTTCCTGTCCTTTCTCTTGGCCCTTGTTCTCACTCCTTCTTCCTCTTGTATTTCTCCTTCTTCCTCTTTATCTCCCTCTTCTAGTACTTTTTCTTGTTCCTCTTGTCTCTGTTTCCCTTTAGTGCTCCTTTCCAATTCCTCCCTTTTATTATTTATTCCTTCTATGCCCATCACTTGGTCGTGCAGACTCTGTGCTTTATTTTGCGAGTCCACTTTTATTTTTTTTCCCTGCCACGACACCAAAATTCCTTCCGGTGTTATCCATCTGAACAGTATATGCTGCTTATTTAATAATGTGGCCAAGAACCAATATTCCTTTCTCAGTTCCCTTATTCTCTTAGGGACTTGCTTTAATGTGATTATTTCCTTGCTTCTGTAGAACATCGGTTCATTTTTCGTTATTTTGTAAACAATGTCTCTTACTTTTTGTCTCACAAATCTTACGTGGACCTCCCTTGGTAATTTATATTGTCTAGCATAATTTGTGTGGACTCTATAGACTTCGTCCAACTCATTTATTATTTCATCCTTATCACGCTGGAGAGCCTCCACAATCACTTCTGCCATCACTAATGTTAGATCCTCCTCTCTTATCTTCCGCCACATTCTGAAAGCGTAGGTAAAATGCAGCCCTCTCCATCTCCAGATGTACCACAGTATTTTCCAATTCTTTATTAAGTCCCATCATTTTTTGATCCAAAGATTCCAATTTTTCTTCCGTCTGCTCTGTTTTCTTTTCTATAGCTATTATTATTTGTTGATCATTTTTTTTGTATAATTTCTTGTATTGAGTCCATCTTTTCATCTATCTTTTGAATGTCACTTTTTACTTCTCTTTTAATCTCATCCATATCTCTCCTAAGATTCTTGGTCATACATTCCTGCATTTTAATCATGGTCTCCTGAATTGTTATAAGTGTAGCCTGCATAGTTGGCATGCTTAAAGTGGGAAGTTGCTTGTCTGATGGGAACAGTCCTTCTATTGTCCTCTGTGCTGCAGGGGAAGCCGATGATCCAATCAGTGTTGAAGTAGTTTTCTTTCCCGTTTTCACAGTGGTTGTGGTGGTACTAGTCATTTCCTTTAATATTTTATACTGTTCCCCTAAGATTCCGTCTATCTTCTCCCAAATCACCATTTACTTTAAAATTCAATTTCCTTCTCTCCCTTCTCTATCCTCTTAATATAGTATAATACTAACTTAGTTAATAAAATTATATTAAAAAGAAAAATTCATAAATATCTTAATTAATACTCTAATTACTAAAATTCTTATATGATTACTAAATACTAATTAATTTAATCCCATGATGGCGAACCTATGGCACAGGTGGCACGCGGAGCCATATTAGTGGGCATGCCAGCTCAGCTCTGGGGCGCATGCGCCCGCCAGCCAGCTGATTTTCAGGCCTTCTGGGCCCACCAGAAGTAGGGAAACAGGCTGTTTCCTGCCTCTGGAGGGACTGGGGTGGGTGGGGAAGGCCCGTTTTTCTTTCATACCTGGCTCCAGATCCTGTCTATTTATCTGGGAAAAGCAAAAACAGCCTTTCACACTCCCTTGGAGGCCCTACGGAGGCTGAAAGGGCCCATTTCCTGACTTCCGGTGGGACAGGAAGTGATGTTTTTTGCTGTTCCCCGGCCTCCAAAGACTCCTAGAGAGGCTCCTAGAGATTCCTAGAGAGGCTCCTAGAGACTCCTAGAGAGGTTCTGGAGGCTGGGGACAGCAAAAAATGTCACTTCCTATCCCACTTTCAGCCTCCGTAGGGCCTCCAAGGGAGTGGGAAAGGCTGTTTTTGCCCTTCCCAGATAGACAGGATCTGGAGCCAGGTAAGAAAGAAAAACGGGCCTACCAGGCCATCATGTGCCAGGAGGGGGGGAGGGGGGTTGCGCGCACATGCATGTGGGCACGTGCGCGCACGACCCTCCCCCGCCCCCCTCTCCTGGCACGCGATGGCAAAAAGGTTAACCATCACTGATTTAATCAATTGAAAAGATCTAGTATTAACTTTAAATAGTTACTTTAAATATTCAATAAGATAATAAAAAGTAGATGTACAGAAAGGAGAGAAATTAAAAATAGGAAAAGGAAGAGAGAAAGCACAACTATAAGTAATTAATAAGTAATTAGGAAGTAGTAATTTGCTAATATTAAATTTCCTCTATAGGTAACTAAATATCTCGAAATATAGGTTATGTATATAAATAGCTATAAATATAATTATAAATGTATATAAATATATATAGATAATAATAATTTGCTAATAATTAATTATGAATATCAAATAAATACAAAAAATACAAAAGTTCCTCTAACAATGAATAAATATGTCAATATGTAAGCTATATATCTAAAAGTTCACAATATTTCCAGCGTTTGTGTGTTCTTTAAAAAAGTTCAGATGTACTTCAAATATAGTCTTTCTTTCTTTCACACTTTCAGTTTTCACTCACAAGTAGTTAAATATGGCGATCTCTAATCAGCACTGTCACTCTTATGCGTCTTTTACTTTTTGCCAATCCACATTTCTCCTTCCGTTGGAGCAGCTAAGATAGGGATAGAAATAGAACCTAGTATTCAGTTCACTTCTCTTTCCCAGCTTCCTGGAACACCCATTTTCCTCAATCGATATTTCACTCCTCTGGTGTTTTTTCTGCTGGTCTGAAATTTGCCTCCTCACTTTTGCTCTCCTTGTTAATTGCCTCCCGTTTACAATCTGAGTCTTTCTTTTCTGCCCGCTGCATCTCCAAAATCCAAATTCTTCTTCTTCTCCAACTATCTGAACAAGTTTAAAAACTTTATTTTTCTGCTTTCACTGTCAATTCTCGCACCGTACTCACTCTCTGCTTCCCGTTGTTTTCGATCGGGGCGTCAAGCCTCTGAGTCAGCCATGCCGGCTGTCTTCTTCCATGCTTGGATTAAGGGAGTTCTACTTTCAATGGGTGTGTTACTCGAACGCTGACATTAAACCAACTCTACTAACTTTGCACTTCAACCAGAGCTGCTCAATTTTGATCATGTGACCATGGGAATGCTAAAAAGGTCATAACTGTGACAAATGATTATAAGTCACCTTTTTTAGTACCATTGTAAATCTGAATGGTCACTAAATGAATTTTGGGGGTTTTTTTACTTCAAGTTTTTTATTTTTTTATTTTTTACAAACATATCAATGTGTGAACAGTGTGGCACCTGAGTGTCATACATTTTGATACAAATAAAATAGTATTAATCATATTTGCTTCATTTAACAAGCTTATATAATTCTAATACAAACATTTATGTTAAATTAAAATCATCATTTGCTTGTTCAATTTATAATCCTTCATTATTTAGTTATTCAATATTTTAAATATGTTATTTTTATGTCAATCACCATATTCTGCATGTCATACATTTTAATACAAATAAAATAATTTTAATCATATTTGTTTTATTTAGCAAACATACACATATTCATATTGAATTATAATCTTTCATTATTTATTTAATCAATAGTTCAATATATTATTATTTTTATGCCAGTCGCCATATTAAGTATACTTAGCAATACCGTCATTCAAATTCTAATTTCCCCTCTTATTATTACTTCTCCTTATTATATAAGAATGTGTATTCTATTAATCCAACTCTCTCTAGTTTCCATCCCTATTCTAACTTTGATTATGCCACTACTGTATTTAAACATATTCCCTTTCTAACCATAATTTCTTGTCCGCTTTAAAGCTTTAATTGTTCATTTCTTAGCTTGCCTCTTGGATCTTTATTTCTGTCTGCTTCCACATCTTGGCTACTCATTTTAAACATTTATCCCTTCTCTGCCCTTCTCAGTTGTCTAGTTTCCAAAATATCTACTCTTGCCCCTATATCTCTCACATAAGAATCTTCCTGGTTCTCTGTTTCCTTTTTTAATTCCCTTAGAATCTTCTCCCCTTGGCTTATGTCATGAATCCTTATTATTTTTGTTATTATCTCCCAGTGGTAAAATGTAAAATTTGTTACTACTGGTTCTGTGGGCGTGGCTTAGTAAGTGTAATGTGACTGGGTGGGTGTGGCCAACTTTTTTTTTTTTACTTTTAAAACCATTTTTCTACAACCTTTAAAAGCCTCTGGTGATCAGGCAACTCGGGCAATCCGGTCCGAACTGGGAACATTTCACCCGTTATCACCTCCTTATCATCTTTTTTCATTTGTTTTGTCTGTTCTATTTTTTCATCTACTCTTTTAGTTGGCTCCTCCTCTTCCTGGATGTCTTGATCACTCATTGTCCTTTGTGTTATATTTCCAAGCATTCCATCCATGCTCTCTATTCAGTTCATAATCTCCTTAAAATGTCTTATGAGTGTCTCCCTTGTACTTTGAATTGCCGACACTGTCTCTTCCCAAATTCCACTCCTTTCTCCTTGAAGAAGCATCTCGTTAAATTTTATTGTCCTTCTTTTGTTCAATAATCCAAAGACCATATATTCAAGTGACCTATAGTCACTTTTCAAAAACTCAAAAATTCTTAGTTCTTTGTATCCCATATTTGATCAACCTGTTCCTCTGGATAGTCTCATAAATTTTCCAGAACCTCCTTAGGTCTCTCTATAAATTCAGTCTTGTACTGTAATCTTCAGGAATCATTTTAATGATAATGTCTTTCTTGTTATCTAGACCTTCATCTTGAGACTAACACATTAGGCTAGTCAACTATTATTTTGTGATACATTTATTTTATTTTGCAGATTCACTTTCATCAAAAAAGGCATTATTTCAGGGGTGAAATGCTCCCGGTTTGGACCGGCTCGGGCGAGTAGGTAGCGATGGCGGCGGGCAGTTCAGAGAACCGGTAGCAAAAATCCCTTTCCCCCCCAGCCTCCAGCTTGCTTACCTTCGCACGCCTGCCTTGCTTCGCTTGCTCTAATCCCTGCAATCAATTGCATCAACAAGCAACTGAATCTCCCTGCCTGCAATCAAGCTCATCGGTGAGCAGCCCTATCTGCCTGCCTGCCTGCCTGCCTGCCTGCCTCAATTGGATAAGTTTTTTTTCCCCTTTGGGAGCTTTTAAAAAAATAGTTAATTGAGGTTTTTTTTTAGTTGTTCTTTTTTTAGACCTAGCCATTTAACGTTTAGGAAGTTTTAAATTTAGCTGCTTTTATATAAAAATAAACGTAAACATAAAATAAAATAATATTTGTGCAGCTTTCTGAGATTTTGTGTGTTTCTGTAGTGTTTCACTCTAACTACACAAACACACAAAATCTCACAAAGCTATATGTGGAATTTTGTGTGTGTGAAGTATGAAAGTTGGTTTTTTGGACTTTTTGTGGCTGTGTGATGTTCCTGCTTGTTGCAGGGGCCATTTTGTGTCTATCACAGCTGCTTTTACATTGTGGGTGAGCCAGTTGTGTTGTGTTGTGTTTTGTAGGTTAAAAAAGGGCAAAGAAGTGACGTCGACTTGGCCACGCCCACCTGACCAACAAGCCATGCCCACCCAGTCACTTGACCACCAAGCCCCACCCACTAGTTAAGCCACTCCCACAGAACCAGTAGCGAAAAATTTTAGATTTCACCCTTGCATTATTTGGTAACCAAGATTGGAGTAGGAAATTATGACACTTTATATGTTTCTAGTGCTTCAATGGAGGATTGCTTCAATAATTCAGACAAAGCAGAATTTTTGTACGCAAGCAAGCACATACATTAATATTCATATATGAAGATGATGCATTGACCAGGGCTGGCTTGTATAATGTGTATTTGTGTATGTATATATGTATGTATGTAGGTAGGTAGGTATGCAACGATTCTGTATATTTGCCAGGATATATGCAAAATGACACTGTAGTCTTTTAAAGCACTTCAGCAGCATGTTTAGGCTTTGCATCACGAGAGGTGAGGAATCAAATAGGTGAAAACAAGAGCATTTTTCTTGGCAGGTAGGGATAAATAAGCAATTAAATTTGCTACTATATAATATAGAGCTGTCCAACTAAATTCTAGCAAAATTTAATTGACTAAAAGTCCAAATATCTCACTGACTTTCCAAAACCTTCATTATTCACAGGCTTTTATGGGCAAAGTTCTAGCCCCTTATCTGTAGGAAATCACATAATGGTAATATTTTTGATTTTATGGAAATTATTTAACAATTTAGAAACCTTCCAAATTTCACTGCATGAAAAATAGAATGCCTTGTAAACTTCCTGCTCAATACTGTATTGTATGAAATGCGTATTTAAAGTGCTAAATGTATTGGGATTCAGCCACAACCTATGTGATATGACAATGTTTTGCCATAAAGGAGCCTAACCAGGAGAGTAATATCTTACTGCACCAATATAGTTGGACATATAGCTACGAAGAGTGAAAATATCCAAGTTTATATTTCTGATACTAAATTTGGATTGCATTTTTTACATTGATCTGCATTTCAGTATAAAATACTGGATTTCAAATGGACAGTTGCTTGCTTTCTATCACTATACTAATGATATTCACAACAAGCCCCAAAATAGTCAAAGGCTGCAATTGTATGCAAAATTTCTTGAGAAAGGCTTTCTGAACTCACAGGTTAAACATGCTTAAGAAACCATTATAGAGCAAAACATGGAAATTACTGTGTGGATTTCTATACATAACAGGTTTTGTTGTTTCTATTGCCAAAGCCAGAGGTGGAATTCTACCGGTTTGCACCTATTCGCTAGAACTGGTAGTTAATTTTCTAAGCAGTTTGGAGAACCGGTTGTTAGATGAAATCTCCTTTTGGTTTTTTCCACTTTACAGGATTAATCCTGTAAAGAATTACAACATTCTGGTGTTGTTTCTAGCCTAATCTTTATCGCCCTGCTTACAGAAACTGCCTCTCCGTTAACCCTTATTACATTCTTGGCAGTACACCTAGACATACTGTCGCCTGAGCTTCTCTGGAGTTTTTTTTTTTTTCTTTGCTGGTACTTTGCTTGACTTTCTTAAAGGTGAAGGGTTGCTTTAAGCTTTTTACACTGCTGTTGGGAGGAAATACTCCCCTGTTGGAGTTCTTCCAGCCAGGATGCAACAATCAGCACTTTGAAGAAATAATTGAAGAATGAAGCAGAGCTGCCGGAAAGAAGCTTTTAATGACAAGGAACCAACATGAGTGACATTCAGCAAGGCTTCTTGGCTAGCTAGAAAGATTGACATTCAATCGTGAGTTTACATACCCTTTCTGAGTTTTGGTCTAAAACTCGTTTTTGGTGAAGTTTAATTCTGTGCTTGGTGATGTTTAATCCTGTGTTTATTGATGGGATAATTTTCCCTATTCAGCTTTGAAGGAAAAATGTTAATCTCTATTCCTGAAAAGAAGCAGCTTCAGAAATCTGGCTAGTTCCTGTGTCTATTTATTCTGGTAATTTGTTTAACAAGCAACAGCTACTGTGTTTGCTCCTTTGCATCATTCTAGTGTTAATTGCTTTCTTTGTCGTTAGGCTTATCTCAAGTGCTTTTTGTATCTGGGAAAGGGGTCTTTCTTCACTACTTTAGTGGTTCTTGGCACTGTCCTTTTGGGGTGTACTTCCAAGAGGCAGGATCAAGCTTGGCACTGATTTTTTTACTGCCTTTCTGGGGGACATGTGCTCTTTCCTTAAATCTTGATGATTTCCTTAGGATATCTTATGAGGGGTGTTAGACCAGCTGGTATCTTTAAGTGGTGCAAATGGATCTAAGGATTGCTTCTCCTGGGTGTGCTCTTTCTGGAGAGCTTAAATGACCTCTCTCTAAAGGGTTTCACTTTGTGAGCAAGAGTTGGCTATTGATAGTTATCATTGCAGTTTAACTATTTTAATTCCTCAAGGTGCTCTGGCACCCTGCCTGATTTGTAATTCCAGCTTGCAGGTATTTCTAATCTAATGATTGATATTTAGGGCAGCTTTTTGCAAGCAAAGAAGCTTTTTGTATTTTTGTACAGGTAATCCTTGACTTACATCAGTTCATTTAGTGACCATTCAAAGTTACAATGGCACTGAAAAAAGTGACTTATGACTGTTTTTCACATTTACGACCATTGCAGTATCCTCATGGTCATGAGAGGCCAGGCAAGGTGAAGTGCCCCTCAACATGAGTGACAAGTTGGCCATGCCCACCCAGTCAGATGACCACCAAGCCACACCCACAGAACCAGTAGTAAAAAAAATTGAATCCCACCACTGGCCAAAGTGCAGAATTATTTTTGGCTCTTATCAGACAGTGTAATTAAATTTATTAGCCTTACTATTTCAATACTATGCACGTTTTCTATGTTAACTGTAGAACAGTGAAACATTGATGGCTTCATATAGACACAAATTCTTTTCTTAAAACCACTTTCAAAGCAGTGGTTAAAACAGAGACATAGAAAGGGAATTTCTACATCTTCAATGAAAAGTACAAAATATTTTGAATCAACTTGTTGAAACAAAATCCTATTGGAAAGCAAACGGCATTTACTGTTTATTTGTTCTTGGGCAGAGCCTGACCTGCTACATATGTGAAGCAGTTCTTTCATTCAAGCAACAAATTCCAAAGAACTGCACTCAATGTGTAGTTCTCAATGGTACTACATCTATATCAGTGGTGGGTTTCAAAAATTTTTACTACTGGAAAAATAGATAGAAAGGGTGTGGCTTGGTGGGTGTGGCATGGCTTGGTGGACGTGGCTTGGTGGGCATGGCAGGGGAAGGATACTGTAAAATCTCCATTTCCTCCCAATCAGCTGGGACGTGTGAGGTAGAGAATAGATGGGGGCGGGACCAGTCAGAATTTTTACTACTGGTTCTCCAAACTACTCAAAATTTCTGCTACCAGTTCTTCAGAATTGGTCAGAACCTGCTGAAACCCACCTCTGAGCTATATGAATTATATAAGATTCTGTATTGGGACCAGTGTTCTTCAAAATCTTCATAAACGATTTACCATATTTTTCAGACTATAAGACGCACCGAAGTATAAAACATACAAGATTTCGAAGAGAAAAACAAGGAAAAAAATAGTTTTTGGCCTCCAGATGTCTGGGTTTTGCCCTTCCCAGCCTCCAGAAGCACTCTGCAGGCCTCCCAAACCTTCTGCATGTCCCGTTTTTGGGCTCCCAAACCCCCCCCCATGCATCACATTTTTGTCCTCCCCAGCCCCCAGGAGCACTCTGCAGGCCTCCCATACCCGCTGCACATCCCGTTTTTGCGAAAAACGGGGTGCATGGGGCGTGGTTTCGGGAGGCCAAAAATGGTTGTATTTGGTGTATAAGATACACCAACATTTCCACCCTCTTTTGGGGGGAACATGCATCTTATACTCCAAAAAGTATGGTAGATGAGGGGTTAGAAGGGGAGGTCATCAAATTTACATCAGTTTTGGAGAAAATGCTAACATTTTGGAAACCAGATTCAAGATTCAGAAGAATCTTGAAAGACTTGAGCATTGGGTCCTAGCCAACAAGATGCAATTCAGTGATGAAAAGGTAGGGTCCTGCATTAAGGCAGGAAACCAAATGACAGGTATAGAATAGGTGGTACCTGGCTCAACAGTAGTAACTGTGAGAAATGTCTAAGTAGTATGGATATTAAGTAGTATGATCTAGAGCAGAGGTCCCCCACGCCTGGGCCATGGCCCAATACCAGGCCATTACCTATTTGCAATCAGGCTATGGGCTGATGCACCTGCCATGCACACAAAACTCAACTCGTGAGTAGTGGGCCAGCTCACACACATACAAACACAGCTCAACTTATGCGAGCAGCAAGTTGTCACGAACCCACATATACACTAGCCCGCTACTCACATAAGTTGAGCTGTGTGCATGCATATGCATGCTGGCCCATCGCTTGTGGAGCCCAGTTCTCCTCTCCCCCCTCAACTGGGCCACCAAGCCACCAAGTTTGGGGGACCACTGATCTAGAGAGGTCCTACTACTTATATATGAGGCAACAGTTTGCTGCAGCTGCCAAAAAAGCCAATGCATCAACAAAGGGATAGCATCAAGATCATGAGAAGTGACAGTACTACTTTATGCTGCACAAGTGAAGCCATTCTGGAATACTGCATCCAATTCCTATTACCATGATTTTAAAAAGATGCTGAGACCCTAGAAAAAGTACAGAGAGAGCAACACAGATGATAAGGAGTCTGAAGGCTAAATCATATGATGAACACTAAGGGAATTACATATATCTAACCTAACCTCTAAACCTAAAAGAAGGTTTAGGGGTGACGTGATAGCTGTCTTCTGGTATTATGGGGCTGTCACAGGGGAGAGGGGGTCAATTCTCCAAAACACCTGAGGGCAGACAAAAAGCAAGAGATTTAAACTTGTTAAAGAGACTTTAAAGAGAGACTTCTCCCTGTCCCACAAAGGGCAAAGGAGCCGCAGAGGGCCAGTGAAGTGGGTGTCAGCCCTGGATCCATCATTGGTCAGATTTTACAGGCCTGCCACAGCAGAGTAGAGAAGGGAGTAAATCAAAACATTTTTTCACATGAGATTAAGGTCGGGCTGCTGGCACCCATAGGGGAGTGAACAAATTTTGGTGGCAGTTGAGACAGGGGATTGATTGGGCCATGTGATGTGAATGTCACCAGACAGGGCAGGATGTGAGATCTAGTATGGGAAAATTCAGGATTTCAGATTTGGGTTTTCCCCAGATGTGTCAATATGATTTCTCAAATAAAATCTTACTTTGATGGACTTTGTCTCGTAGTTCTGAATTGCAATGAGGAGTTAGTTGAAAAGCTGACATTAATTTCTTTTTAAAGAAGAAAAAATTCCAGTGGCTTCCCACAAAGCGGTGCCGCTGTCTGGAATCCTGAGCCCCAGCTGCACTTTGATCTACTGGGAAGTGCAAAAACTCGGGGAAGATGGAGCAAAGAATGGAGATCCCGAGGGAGCCACCAGTTCCATTTCAGAGGATATTTGTGGGGCCATCTGCTATCCATCAGCAGCGGTTGCCGAAGCTGAAGCAGTGGAGGCCGAGCTCTGGAGAGATGCCTGGCCCAAGGAGCCAGCACTGTGGCAGTCCCCACAGATCAGCCTGGTCCTGACGGGTGAGGGAACTGGATCACCAGCCCCACTAGGATTGGAAACTGTTCGACGAACCCGTAGTAAAAATGGTTTAAAAAGTAAAGAAAACGGTTCCGACGATCACAGCTATGCCGCATGATCATGGGAACCTCTTTTTTTACTTTTTTAAAGCATTTTTTACTATCTATTTGTCCGAACCAATAGTAAAAAAATGTTTTACAAAAGTAAAAAAAAAAAGGTTCCAACAATCATGCGGCACAGCTGATTGTCAATTGGCTTCCCCCTTCCTTGTCTCGCCTGCCTGCAAAAGAAAACTCCCTGAGGATAATGGTGCCAGCAGATGCGTGAGAAAGGCACAGTGGGGATGGTCCCAGAGGGGGTCCTAAAGAGGACTTGGGGATGTCCCCTCCACCCTCACCAGCCCAATAGCCTCTTGGTAGTATTTCCCTCAGGCCTGCAAGCAGCCAGTTTGAGATAAAAGGGGAGATGAGAGGCTCCAGTACACTCAGGACGCACTGACAGCCATTTGTCAGTGGGAAACCTGCACAGGTGAATGTTGCCATCTCAGAGGCAATTCAAATGTTTTTCTTTTCCCACCAGGAAGAAGCTTGCTTGAGGGACCAAGTATGTCCCCTCCCCCCCACACTTAAAGTGTCCTCTGCATGCCCTGGAAGCCTGCAGGGACTTATCTAATTCTCCACAGAAAAGCGTGCGTTCCTCTCAACTCACACCCAAGAAGGAACTCCTCTGCTGCACAATCCTTTCTCGACCAAGGTGCACTTTGCCTATGCTCAGAGACTGTTGCCTGCACCAGGAGCAATAGGATTCCCACCAGAAGTTCTCACCCTCGGTGCGAGACTTCGCTTTCATGCCACCAGGCTGCCCAGCTGCCCAGCTGCCCAGTGAGCAGATGTGGCCACAGATGCAACTCCTTCACACGCCACTCTGGGCTGTCAGCCACAGATGCTGAAGTGCCTGCCAGTCAGGGTGGCCCCCAGGTGAGAGGGGGGGAAGGCGGTGCAGGGAGGCAATGGTCTCTCACCACTGCCCGCCTCTTGGAGGTGGACCATGGGCAAGAGGAGGCTAAAGGCCACCATTTTTGATGACCAAAGGTGACAGCCCAGCCATCTGAACAGCAAGCTGGATGGTCTGTTGTGACTCCGTCTGTCAGAGAAGATAACACAGAAGGGCGGCATTGCTTCGTGGAGGTGCTTAGAGATTCCCGCAGGAACAGGGATTTGCTCCATTTTGAAGCCTGTAACATCCGACATATTTTGCTGCAGAGTGACCCATTTTTCCCCTTTTCTACTAAAACGCGCTGAACTTTTTCTCTTCGTTATCCAGAGAAGGCTAAAATACTATGTGGTTAAAAAATATGCATTTCTTTGTGTTCCTTCCATTGCAAACTACTGGGTCTCAAACTTAAAAGATACTCCACTGCCCAAACCCAATCGCACATATAAAAACAATGGGAGAAGCCTGCATTCACAAGCCTCTCTGTGGTTAATGTATTTCTGTGCCCACTTTTGCACACATCCATCAACTAACCACAGGGATGAAATCACACAATATAGTTCTATATTGAGTCTGTGGTTTCAAGTGTCTTGAAAACCTAATGGAAAGCAAAGTGAGATTAGGTTTTTGGATTGATAGCTTCAAACCAATTAATAAAGAGCTTTGCTATGGAAGACATGAGACAGTAGTAGATTGACTTTTGCCACCCACTTATCAAGAAACAAGCCAATCATGGCTTAACGTAGCTTCCAGTGTGAATCCAACCCATGTAGTTTATCAGCCAGTGCCATGTGAACCCAGAAAATTAGGTTGAGTAAACCATGAAACTGCTAAGTCTTGCTTGTATTGTGCTAAATAATAGCATGAATGAATGTTTGAATCCCTGCTAACCACAATTTGCTTTCTGCAAATTGTTTCTGAGCATTCTGCCAACCATAGTAAGTTTTCAGTTATTATTCTTTGAATTCTTGGTGGCTGTTAATGCAATTAATTAACAGCCATTGTTGTAAAAGACTGGTTTATTCAGTAAACTAAGGTTTGAATGGACTTTGTGTGTGCTGCGTTCTTTGGGGTCTGTAGCTGGGGCAGAACAGTAGTGTTCATGCAACTCATTAATGAGGTGCTGCATGAGCACCTATACAAAGCAGTTCCAGTATATTTGGCTGATATTCTTAACTTTAGCGAAACTATGGAGGAACATGTCAAACTAGTATGCCAAGTTTTGAGAAAACTCCCAGCCGCTACATTCTATGCTAAGCTGTCAAAATGTGAGTTCCACAAGACCTCTCTAGACTACCTGGGCTACCGAGTGTCAAACGAGGGAGTTGAAATGTACCCAGGAAAAGTTAAGGCAGTACTGGATTGGCAGCCCCCTCATACCCACAAGCAGCTTCAAAGCTTCTGAGGCTTTGCAAATTTTTACTGGCAGTTCATTCCCACGTTCACTGAAATAGCTCTGCTGCTTACGGAGCTATTAAAGACTAAAAGAATCAGCCCAAAGCCCCAAGCCAACCAACCCTTAAACTGTACCCTTGACTGAACGAGCATTTGAAAAGTTAAAGGGACTATTTTCCAAGGAACCAATCCTACAACACCCTGACCCTGAATGGCCATTTGTGGTGCAGGCCAATGCTAGTGATGTCACAGTTGCCTCAGTACTTCTACAAGAGAATTCTCAGGGCCAACCTATCTATCCAAAAAATTCACAGACACAGAACGGCGATGGGCCATATAGGAGAAAGAGACCTATGTGGTCAGATGGGCTCTCCTCTCTTGGCGACACTTTTTAGAAGGCAGCAGCATGCCCTTTGAGGTCTGGACCAGCCACAAGAACCTAGAGGCATTAAAGAACTCTTGAAAGTTATCCCCTAAACAAGTCCGCTAGGCACAATACTTCTAACGGTTCAACTTTGTTCTAAAACACATTCCAGGAGAAAAAAACCAGTTAGCTGATACTTTATCAAGAAAACCCCAGTTCAACAGCCGATGGGAGGAAATAGTGCATGCAGTCATACCCCTTTGCAACCAGCAGCTCAAGTCACTACTAGAAGCCAAGCCCAGAATTGAGACGACCCAAAACAGGACCCAATGACCGCAGCCCTTAAGTCCACACTCCCCATTGATCCATGGATTAAGGACAATCAAGGCACCCTCTGCAGGATGGGTTAGCTTGGAAGAGATCTAAACTGTATGTCCCAGGCAGCCTAAGGCTACGGGTACTATAGCAGTCACAATTTCTGGTTGGCTGGCCACTTTGGGTTTTTGAAAACCTTTCACTTGGCAAGGAGACAATTTTGGTGGCCAAAAATGAAAGTAGACATGGAAGACTATGTAAAAAGCTGCTCCACTTGTGCAGCCATGAAAATGAGACCAGGAAAAAATCCTGGTTTACTCCAACTGGTAGTTGACCCCAGCTGACAATGAGAGGAGATCGCCATAGATTTTATAGTTGAACTCCCCAAGAGCGGAGGGAACACTGTCATTTGGACAGTGATAGATTTATTCTCTAAGCAAGCTCATTTCATTGCTTGCTCTGGATTACCCTCAGCTAAAAAACTGACATGAATGTTCATCAAGCATATCTATAGACTGCATGGAATGCCTTGCCAAGTCATTTTTAACCAGGGAAATTCTGACTGCAATTCACAGCGAAGTTCTGAAAGGAGTTCCTATGATCCATTGGATCCTCTCAAGAACTGAGCTCAGCTTTTCATCCGAGCATGAACGGAGCCGTGAAATGAGCAAATGCAATGGTGGACCAGTACCTGAGATGCTATGTACATTACCAACAAGACAATTGGACAGATTTGCTACCATTCGCGGAAGTAGCATACAACAATGTGGTTCCACAGCAGCACAGGACTAACCCCTTTCCAAATCACTAGAGGAATCGACTTCATCCCTGAGTTACCCAGACAGCCTCCATCCTCAATGACCCTAACCAAGTGGATGGACTCATTAAAACAGGAGTGGGAAAATACTAAATGAGCCCTCACCCAAGCCTCAGAGAAGTACAAATGGCAAGCAGACAAACACCAATCTTTTCAAGCCCCCTTTAAAGTGGGAGACCAGGTCTATCTGTCCACTAAGTACCTTAGGCTAAGATTACCTACCAAGAAACTGAATCCAAAATTCCTAGGACCGTTCCCCATAGTGAAAGTAATAAATCCAGTAACTGTACAGCTTAACCTTCCCCACGTGTTAGGGAAGGTGCACCCAGTGTTTCATAGCAGCTTGCTGAAACTAGCAACTAGCTTGGAGATAAGACCAAGAGATCAACCAGCTCCCAGGCCAATTGTAGTACAAGGGGAAGCACATTATGAAGTGAATAAAATATTGGACTCTAGAATGCACAGGGGTTGGTTACAGTATTTAATCCATTGGAAGAGGTACTCTTTGTCTGACGCCACTTAGGTGAAAAGCTGGGATGTGAAAGCAGATAGATTGGAGAAGCAGTTTTATGAAAAATTCCCTGATAAGCCCAAGAGGCCCCCTGGAGGGGGAAGAGGTGGCTAGACAGAGTTTAGACCCTGGTCCCTAACCCCCTGTCACTTGTCTCTTTTCAGGACATTCTCATCGCTTGAGGGGAGATAGCCTGTCAGCCCTGGATCCATCTTTGGTCAAACTTTAGTGGGCTGCCACAGTGGGAACAGCAGAGTAGAGAAGGGAATAAATCATAACAACATTTTTTCACATGAGATCAAGATCAGGCTGCTGGCACTTGGAGGGGAGTGAATGATTTTAGCGGCAGCTGAGACAGGTGATTGATTGGGCCATGTGATGTGAATGTCATTGGACAGGGCAGGGTGTGAGATCTAGTGTGGGTGGGGGAAAACATGGGATTTCAGATTTGGGTTTTCCCCAGATGTGCCAATATGACTTCTCAAATAAAATCTTACTTTGATGGACTTTGTCTTGGAGTTCTGAATTGCAATGAGGAGTTAGTTGGGACGCTGACAGTGGGTGCAGAAATGTGGCTGTCCCCAATTGTCCTAGACCTTCTCCAAGATCTTTAAGGTCTTTTCCAGCCCTGTGATTCTATGAAATATAAAGCAAAATACTGTGTATAAAATAGTCAAATACAGTTTACCAGTACATGTTCCAAAGCAAACTTACTTGTCATCAAATTAATAGATTTGCATATGGATTCTCCTCTAAGCTGCTAACATAAATTAATGTTCCCCAAACAACAATCTCTGTATATAAAAGCGTGAATATTATAATGTGATAGCTATGGGCAATACCAATTGGATAGTCTTACTATAAGTAACATAATACTTCCTAACCTTTGCGGAAAAATTATATAACATTTTTGAAAAAGTGAGTTTTGTATAGTCAGTGCATCTTTTTTTTCAGGGCCAACATTTCTCTGCAAGTGAGAAAACTACCCCCACAAAGTAAATGCTATTAGGTAGCAGTGGGAATCTCCCAATCCATCATCCTTCTGCTTCTCTTGGAAATTGTCTTCCATATATTTTATTAATCTTCATTACCTCTCCCATCTGTCCTTCCTTCCTGAATTTGAGAAAATTTTGAATAGCAGATATTATATGACTATGAGTAAAGAAATTAAGAAAAACCTTGTGCCACTAATCTTGCCTTATATTGTACCTCATTGCTGGGTAATACTTTCTTTTTCTTTGCCCATTTACATCCTACAGCTTTGCAACCTTGTGGCAAAGTCATATGTAGATGTGAACACTTTATGTTCACCCATGGATTGCATTTCTTTGTTCATGGCTTCTTTCCACTTTACTTGTTCAATTTTGGGTAATGCCAATACTTCCCAATAGTTTCTTGGCTCATACCATACATTACACACTTTAACCTCACTAGCAGAATACCTCTCAGGT
The DNA here is from genome assembly GCA_012654045.1 of Ptyas mucosa. Lineage (NCBI taxonomy): Eukaryota > Metazoa > Chordata > Lepidosauria > Squamata > Colubridae > Ptyas > Ptyas mucosa. The sequence goes on along the minus strand of WNWU01000016.1, from coordinate 39,772,958 downwards.
GGAATCCCCTTGTTCCATCGCTCTGACCTGCGTGGCATTGACTGCTCTTGTGTTTCAACCATCTCTTTGCTTCAGATCTGAGTCATCTCATGATTCCTTTTCTTGTTCTTTTTCAGTTCCTCCTCCCTGAACACTGACACTATCACTAAGTGACTTACTGTCACTATGTGGGTCACCATCAGTAAGTGGATCATTCCATAAATTGGCATCAATTCTGTTCCAATTTTGCTCTGCAAAGCTAGCAGACCTGGAAATCATTATTATTTTGCTCCCATCACTAAAGCAATAGCTCTTTGAGCCAGGCTCATAGCCTGTAAACTTGAGCTTTCTAGCCTTTGTTGACCTTTTTTCCCAATTGCTTTTGGAATATGTATCCATGCATTGCTTCCAAACACCCTTAAATGTGCCAGAGATGGCTTTCTCCCATATAGCACAGCATATGGAGTATCATTAATTGAGAAACTCCACAGCCTATTGATTAAATAATTAGCAATCAACATGGGTTCACCCCAATATGACCTGCTCAGAACAGAATCCTCCATCAGTGAGTCCTTCATGGTTTGTAACACACCATTCTGTCTCTCAACTACACCATTCTCAGCTGCTGTGTATGGATTTGTGCATCTGTGTTTTATTCCTAACTGTCCCAACCATTGTTGAAAACTTGTTGACATGAATTCTGAACCTCTGTCAGTTTGCAGCTGACATACCTGTTGTTTATACCTCCTTTCTATGAATCTTACCCATTGCTTAAATTTCTGTAGCACTTCTATTTTACTATTTTACTTTAGTAAATAGCAGAACCCAAACCTGCTGTAGTCATCTACAATTACCAGAGCATACTTTGCTCCTCCCAAACTGGATTGCATTGGTCCAACCAAATCTGCATGTGCCAGCTCTAGAGCTTTTGTTGTCTGCCTTGTGCTACTTTTGCTTACTGGGAATGCCTTGGACTTTGATGATTTACATACTGCACAGTCCAAGTATGCCTTACACCCTTTTAAGTTTAATCCTTCTCCAAACTGTTGCATCTTTTGCAAAACTCTGAAGCTGGCATGGCCAAGCTTTCTGTGCAAGAGATGAACACATGAATCATGTTGTGCCACATTTCCAAATGTTTGGGCACATTAAACCTTTTGTCCCTGCAACGCATAAAGATCATCCTGTTTTATGCCCTGTGCACATACACTCCCATTTCGTTTTATGAGACGCTTCCCATTTACAAATGTGGACTCAAACCTTGTTTGTCTAGACTAGAGACACTCAGTAAATTATGCTCCATTTCAGGCACACATAATATGGTACTAAACTTTTCCTCCAGACATGGAATCAGCACACTGCCTTTTCCAGTGATTTTCGCCTTCTGGCCATTTGCTAAGGCTACTGTATCACCTCCAGCTGGATCCATTCTAAAAAAACAATTTAGAATTATTAACAATTGTTTGACTTGCCCCACTGTCTATTAACCATTTGTCTCTGCTCCTAAAATAGCTAACGTTGCCAACAGCAGCTTGTCCACTGGTGTTTTTCTTCCTTGCAAACAGTCTTTCTTTAAATGAGTCTTATCACCACAAATGAAACACCTCCAGTGTTGCTGTCCTGTTTCTTGCTTTTTAGAAAATCTTTGCTGGGCTGTAATCCAATCTCTGCAGACATTCTGTCTGTTGCTTTTCTCTCTCTGCTCCTTGGGCCCCTACCTCAGGAATTTCTTCTTGTGGCTTCTTCTAAAATGGTGTTTGTTTTTTTCAGACATCAAACAGGCTTTAAGGGTTTCCATTCGTAATTCCTGTTTTGGTTTGCACTCAAAAACAGCTGAAACAATGTCCCACATTTCATCAAGACTATTTAACACCAACAGTTCCTTCTGAGACTCAGGGATCTTCATTCCACGCTGTTCCAATTCAATAAATAAAGTTTGCATATGCAGCAAATGCCCCTCCACACTCTATTGTGGTTGCAACCGGGCTCTGTATAATTGTCTTGATAATTGCACAATATTATATGCTGATGCACTCACATGCACACTTCTCAATTTCAGCCATTTTTGCAGTTTTTAAATCAACTACATTCAAGAATTGTTCATCTTCTAAACTTAAAATGATATAGGCCAGTGCATTAACATGCTGCCTTTGATCTGCAGCTGTTAATGGTGCCTGGGGTGGATTAATAACAATATCCCAGAGTTCCTTAGCCTTCAGGAAGCATTCCATCTTTGCAGCACAAATAATATAATTCTTCTGTCCCAATTGAGGAGAGACCTCTCCTCAAAATCAACAGCCATCCTGCAAGTCTTCTTAGCCTTGTTCTCTTTTCCTTATAACACAGGCTGTCCTTCAACTTAATTACAGTTCAGTTTTTATTGTGTGCTTGGAGTGGTCTGGGCCCATAACCTGTTTGCAGAGTTTGCAGCAATCCAACCAGCACACAAGTAAAGAATTGAGCAGGATTCATTTATATAAAAAACTTCTTTATATACAGTAATATAAAGCATGATGCATGTATACAATACCCATGCAGCAAAAGCCAGAACCAGAACTCAGAATCACAGAATCAATATTTATTTGTTTGTTTGTTTGTTTGTTTGTTTATTTATTTATTTATTTATTTATTTATTTTTGGATTTCTATACTGCCCTTCTCCCTGGGGACTCAGGGCGGTGTACAGCCAAGTAAAAAAACACACAATATAAACATTAAGAACAGTTTAAAAAGAATATCTAAATTGGCCCAAATTTAAAAAACACCCCAATTTGAAATCATTTAAAAGGCTTTGCTTAGGCCAGCCCGGCTTGTTGGAAAAGAAATGTTTTAAGGGCACGGCGGAAGGCACGGAGGTCATGGATTCTCCTTATCTCTGGGGGCAACTGATTCCAGAGGGTAGGGGCCCCCACAGAGAAGGCCCTCCCCCTGGGGGTCACCAGCCTGCATTGCTTGACTGATGGCACCCCGAGGAGGCCCTCTCTGTGGGAGCGCACGGGTCGATGGGAGGTCGTCGGTGGCAGAAGGCGGTCTCCAAGATAACTGGGCCCTATGCCATGGAGCACTTTAAAGGTGGTAACTAACACCTTGAAGCGCACCCGGAAGATCACTGGGAGCCAGTGCAGCTTGCGCAGGAGCAGTGTTATGTGGGAGCACCATGTAGCTCCCGTAATTACCCGCGCGGCCGCATTCTGGACCAGTTGGAGCCTCCGGGTGCTCCTCAAGGGGAGCCCCATGTAGAGAGCGTTACAGTAGTCCAGGCGAGAGGTGACGAGGGCATGAGTGACTGTGCACACGGAATCCCGATCAAGAAAGGGGCGCAACTGGCGAATCAGGCGAACCTGACAAAAGGTCCCCCTGGCTACAGCTGTCAGATGTTCCTCTAAGGACAGCTGTGTATCCAGGAGGACTCCCAGATTGCGCGCCCTCTCCACGGGGGCCAAAGACTCGCCCCCGATAGTCAGTGATGGAGTCAGCTGACTATATCGGGATGCCGGGAACCACAGCCACTCAGTCTTGGAAGGGTTGAGCTTGAGCTTGTTCCTCCCCATCCAGATCCGTACAGCCTCCAGGCACTGGGACATCACTTCAAGGGCATCATTGGGTTGGTCTGGGGTGGAGATGTACAGCTAGGTGTCATCAGGGTACTGATGGTATCTCACCCCAAAACCACGAATGATCTCGCCCAGCGGCTTCACATAAATGTTATAATCACAGAAGCAATAATAATCCATATATATATATATATATATATATATATATATATATATATATATATATATATATACAGTTCAGTCAAGCTAAACCACACCCAGGCTCCGAGCTGTCTCCTCGGCTTACAACAGATCCTGTTTCTTATTCACCAAACAGTTTTCATTGGCTGACTTGTTGTTATGGCTATCCCAGCTCATAATTTCGTACACACTGACATACTTAACCAGCCATAATAACTACAACAACATGGCAGTCAATGAAATGTCAGTCCTCACAGTCCAACCTCACTCATAGCTTCTCCCTTTCCAGATGCAGTTGAAAGCTTTAATCTGAGCATTGTGAACAGAAACATGCACAGTTCTGATTGACACAGGGTAAAAATGTCAATGCTGTTGCTGTGAAAGTTCCCTTATCTGATCTGAATAGAATATTTATGCCTTGTGGAAAGGACTTCTCTTTGCTGATGTCACAGGAATCACCACCATTCCCATTTGGGACACAATTCTGTTCTGGCATAATGACAAAGGAAGGGTAGAACTCTTAATTGTATTCACTTCTGAACCAGTACATTTGAGACTATTTTCAAAGTATAAGATATGAAAAGAAAAACCAGATACTAGTAAAGATGATAAATATTCTCTTTAGAGCAGGAAGCTCTTCTTACATTTTCTTCTTTCTTTTTTTCTGAACTTTTCTCATATTGCAGCAACCCTCACTACTGACCACACTGACTGGGACTATAGAAGTTGTAGTTCAAGTCTAAAATTTCCTCAGCACAGTGTATAGGGAGAATTATAGATTTTGATTTTAAGAAAAACATAAGCCAATTTGACATCCCAAGAAATGTACTGGAATCTATATCGCATACCATAAATTAAGCTTTTACCCTGAAGTGTAAATTGAGGCATAACGTGGAAAAAAGCAAATGTTGTAACTGAATTCGTTTTCTTCAGAAAACAAAGCCCTAGTAGTTTCCATATATTATGTCTTAACAGAACTCTCTAAAACTCTTTGACTCTAACCCATTTACTTGAATTATCTTAACTTTCAAAGTCAATATTTATACTACAGAAATGTTTTCCCCAGTTCCTTAAGGGACTTCCTAATATCAAATCAATATCCTAGCTAGGATAATGATTCTCAGGTTTTCTGATTATTTGAATGTTTAGCCAAATGCATCCTGAAATTTCAGAGTGTTTCAATAATTTAAAACACGTATTATCTATTAGCTATCTATCTGAGGGAATGCCACTCCCTGATTTTATCAGCCAGCCCATACGATCTGGCAGAGATGGCATGCTGAGAATGACATCTGCCAGAGACCTATATTTGAGGATCACAAGTGGCAGGTCTTCTTTGTCATGGCCCCCATCTTATGGAATATTCCCCTCCCAGAAATTAGGTTAGCCACATCCCTTTTAATGTTCCAGAAGTCCTTCAAGACCTGTTTGCATCATCAAGCTTGGGGGGGGGGGTTTCCCCAGGGAACCGTAGATTTGTTTAGATGGCTCCACTCACTGTCTCTGCTTGGAGTTTGTATATTCTGAGTTTTAATCTATATTTTAATGCTTTTTATTTTTAGGTGTATGTATGTATTATTTTTACTAACTATTGTATGCTATCAAGAGTCACTTCTTGATGAGCAGCTATATCAATTTAATGAATTAATAAACAAATACTATACTGTGTTTCCCAGAAAATCAGACCTGTCCCCAAAATAAGACCTAGCATGATTTCTAAGTGCAGTCCTAATATAAGCTCTACCCCAAAAATAAACCCTAGTGAAGATTGTCTTCAGCCCATGGGGGTGGTTGTGGTCAGCACAGGAGTAGGAGAGTATGTGGGGGCCAATGGTGTCCAGAAGCAGCTGTGGGCAAGCAGAAGACAGTGGGATGGAGTGGACAGGCACAACAATTGCATAAATTGCCCAAACACAGTTAGACCCAAGGGCAGAAAATAAAACACTAAAGTATAAGTAACTAAAGGGAGGGTGTTCTGTCTTGTATATTGATTCAGAAGCCCACATACATTGAAGGCCTGAATCGAAGCTGTAACACACACACACACACACACACACACACACACACACACACACACTGGCCAAGGAGGGGGCAATGAAGCTAGAGGAGAAAACATATCCCCCTGCACTCTGGGCCAGGAACCACCAAAGACCACCTACCCAACCATATGTCCCCTCATAAACACGGGCAGCAATCCCTGAGGTGGTGCATAGCAGGGCAGCTCCTTTCTTTCCCCGGTCACCTCATGGAGGCTCGACCCTTTTCATTCCCACCAGTGTGACTCCAGCTTCTAGGTCTTGGTGCCAAACACTGCCTATCCATGGGAGGGGACATGTGGTTTGACTCACCCTAGTGGCAGAATCGGCAATGTGTGTAAAGCACCACCCTGAACTCAGCCTGGACCCAACTCAGCCCCTTAATTGTGACCCCGTGGATCAGCTGAGCCAGCAAGGGACAGAAGCTGCCTCTCGTTCCATCTCTCCAAGTGCCTGGAGGTGTTTCCAGTGTATTCTCACCAGCTCCGGCCCTGCCCATGGCATTGGGCAACCTCACAAGGGCCCCTCTCTTCTGCACTTCACCTTGTGGTTGAGGGCAGATGGGGCCAGTGGCAACCATGGTTTGCACTCCACCAGGGCTGGAGCTCAGGTCTTGGTCAGGCTGCTGCTATGATGAGGCAGAAGGCCATGCAACACTCTTCACCACCCTGCTAGGCTGCTCCTGTCTGGTGAGGGCAAGTCAGCCCAGATCTATGACTTCCGAAGCGGCCCCTTTCTGCCGCCAATCTGCCAGGGCCACTGCACTGCAGGGCACTGCAGCTCTCATACCAGGTGTGTGGACTTGAGGCTGCTTACGGCCGCTTTCAGCCCCTACCTCACTTGTGGCTGCTCTGCTGCCACCACCTCGCTTTCTCCCCAGTCCACCACCCAGCCCAGCCTGCATTATCTTCTTCTGGAGCTGCCCCATGCATCCCGCAGGCCAGACAGTGCACCCTTCGCCTGCCCTGTGCAGCTTTGGCAGGTACCTGACAGGCAGAGGGAGGCAGCTCCATCCTCTGCCACCTGCCTTGCCTCATCTCTTGACAGTGGCACTGGCCCGCTGGCCAGGCTGGGCCAGGTGTAAGGTGAGGCAGCAGCAGCAGAGCAGCCAGAGGTGAGGTAGAGGCTGAATGCAGCCATGGTCAGCCCCATGCTTGCCTCACACAGCCAGCACAAGAGCTGCAGTGCCCTGAAGTGTAGGGGCCCTGGTAGGCCAGTGGTGGTGGGTGGTCATTCTGGAGGTTATAAATCTGGGCCGACTCACCCTGTGTCAGGCAGGAGCAGCATAGCAGGGCAGCTGAGAGCAGCATAGCCAGGAGGGCAAAGAGCCCCCACAAGGTCAGCAGCAGCAGGTGCAGCATGCCCAGCAGCTGGGCAAAGGCACAGGGGGGAGGCATCTCAGTGTGCCACACAGCCTTCTGCCCCGTCATGGCTGCAAGCAAACCAAGGGATAGTGGGACAGATTGACATCCGATTTAATGGAGGCAGGTGATTCCAATGCACAGCAGTACTGGCAGCAGACAGAGGCATTGGGGGTCAGGCAATCCCAATGTGCTGCGTGGCCTTCTGCCTTGTCATAGCAGCAGCCTGAGCAAGACCCAAACTCCAGTGTCCCAACACTGGCAACAGCAGGGCCAGCAGGCATGGTGAGTGAAAAGCTTTGCCCATTGTGGCCGCAGACAAGCAGATGGTGAGACGGACAGGGCTGGCCCAGCAGTAGCAGTGCTCCCACTCCCTTTGGCCCCCACACTCATTCGCTTCTTGTATAGGAAAAAAAACTAAGAAATCCCCTGAAAATAAGCCCTACTGCTTATTTTGGAGCCCAAATAATATAAGACCGGGTCTTATTTTTGGGGAAACACGGTATAAATGGGAAACTAGTTCACCCATCTGTATTATCTTAATTCTCTAAAGAGACTCTTAGGGGACTTCCGCTTCCGGTTCCGCTGGCGACAGACTCTGATCGGGCTAGCTCTGGCCCCAGAGTCCGATCCCCCCCATCTGGAGGCCCTTTGGGCCAAGCGCCCCATTATTGGGGCATTTGCTGTTTGAGGGTGGCTCGCCAGGGGTCCCCTGCCTCACTTCCAGGGGCCGGGAGGCCGATGCTGGCGCGCCCGAGGCTCCAGAGGGGGTGGGAGGCGATCGGCAGCTTTTTTTCGAGGCCGCGGAGGCGCCACAGCGCCTAAGGGGACCGGTGCTAGCTAAGAAGGCACAACGGACTGAACTGACTGGTTGGAGCTGGAGCAGGCATCCTGGGGGCGAGAGGGGGGGTTGGAATTCCCCCCCCCCTTGTAGCTGGAAAGGTGCCGTGGCAGAGAACTAGGGGGAAGGAGATGGAGTGAAACCCCTTACCTTGCTGACTTTTCCTTGAAGGATGGCTGTGGCAGAGTTTCTTGGAGAGGTCTGGTGGCCTCTCTTCCCGGTAGGCAATGGCGGCAGTCTGACTTCCTGCTTCTTTATTTATGATTGAAGACAACATTCTCCTCTGGCTTCCTGTTTGACCTACTCTATACTTCGGACTCGTTGCTCCTGTGAGCGCCCACTGGTGGATAGTTGAAAAATTACTCTGATTGCTAATCCCTCTTTCTTCTCTGGAGGTTTGCCTTTTGATTTCTCATCTTCTACTGATCTAAGATGGCTAAGGGCCACAAACCAGCAGCAGCTGACATGGGGAAAATTTTGGAAAGACTGGCGATATTGGACCAGAAGTTGGACAAGTTAGATGACGTGCAAAAAGGATTATCTGAAATTAAATCTGAAATGACATTTATGAAAAAAGATTTAAATGATGTTCAACAGCTGGCAGAGCAAAACAAGAAGAAGATGGGGGGTCTGGAGGGGGAGGTACGGGCACTCCAGAAGGTGGAGGACGGGAGAGGAAATGCAATGTTAACTTTACAATTGGATAAGATGTCTTATTTTCTCAGGTTCCAAAACGTGGAACAACTTGACCAGGAAAATTTGAGAGAAGTGATGGTTAAAATGTTGGGTGAATTTTTAGAAAGAGATTTGGAGTCTATTGGAAGGGATGTGGACTTGGTGTACAGAGTAAACTCACAATTTGCAATTTTACATAATTTACCAAGAGAGATTCATATTAAATTTGTGAGAAGGGAACTGAGAGATGAGATATTGAGAAAACAAAGACTGGGGGCACTGGTGTACAGGGGCAAGGAGATCACCATCCTGAAGCAGATTCCCAGACAGGTATGAGAATCAAGAAGAAAATATTATTTTTTATCAAATAAGCTGTACCTCAAGGGAGTAGGTTTTAGGTGGTTGATTCCGGAGGGTTTGATGATTTTTTGGGAGGACAGTAAGAAGAAAATTAATAATGTAACGGAAGCTAAGGCTTTTCTTGACCAACATAAATCCTTCCTAGGTGGAGAAGATACAGGAGCCGAAGAGGGGGAAGTATTAGATGATCAAGGAGCGGAGGCGGACGGAGCTGCTGCGGCCCGGGAGGGGGGGGAGGCCAGACCATGGTTTTAAGAGCCAGAACTAGGAAATGAAGAAAGGAGGGGAATCTATTGTTTAAGGTTTTTTTAATTGACATTTTTTTCTCTCTCTCTTCTGTTATTGTATTTTGTATAACACTTTTTTTTTGTTTATATAATTTTTATATAACCTGGTTGTTTGTTTCGATTTAAGATAATAATGTCTGTTGTGTGAGAAATTAAAAAAAAGAAAATAATAACTGAAATATCTTTATATAAAGATATTGAAAATTCAACATATTGTAAACTATAATATTGTATATTTTTAACCAATAAAAACTTGTTATTAAAAAAAAAAGAGACTCTTAGGGATTTCCAAAAAATATTCAGAATAAGTGGCTCTCACCTACATACTATATATATTGAGAAGGTAGTGGAGCATTTTGATAATTTTGCTGCGTCTTATACTATACATTCATTTCCATTTGTTGGAATGCTGATTCTTTAAACAGTGCTGATAAACTAAAGCATGAATTTAAATGAATCTGTTTCCATGAACAGATGCAAATGGAGGAGTGCTTGAGGGTTTGTATTATATTTCCTCTTTAATAACCTGTATTAATGTCTTAGACAGATTCAACATAATTTTTTTTGCATATTAGTATTTTTAGTATGGCTATGGAAGGGATCACAGCCTATTTTACAGTCAGATTCTCAATCCAAATTGACTCCGGACACTTTGCATGGGTCCAGAGAACAGCTCTTCCAACTTATACATTTCTTGGGAAACTGAATCCAAAAAATAGGAAAATGTGTCCTAATACTGCTTTCTTTAAATCAGAGTAAGATGAAATTTTACAAGAAAATTAAATCATTATGAGATACAATGTACCACATTTTGCAAAAAATCAAACCAAGGGCTTTTCAGGCTATTGTTGTTGTTATTAGTTGTGAAGTCGTGTCCGACCCATTGTGACTCCATGGACAATTTCCCTCTAGGCCTTCCTGTCCTCTGCCATCCCCTGGAGACCATTTAAGCTCACGCCGACTGCTTCAGTGACTCCATCCAGCCACCTCATTCTCTGCCGTCCCCTTCTTCTTTTGCCCCCCACCCCCCAGGGGTGAAATGCTCCAGGTTCGGACCGGATCGCCTAATCCGGTAGCGATGGTGGCGGGCGGTTCGGAGAACTGGTAGCAAAAATCCCTGCCCCTGCCCGTGCCCAGTTGAGCCACGCAATCATCAGAGGCTCTTTTTTTTTTCATTTTTAAAAGCATTTTTTCTACAACCTCTTTGGCTGAAGAGGTTGTAGAAAAAATACTTTTAGAAGGCTCTGACGATCCCAGCTGAATTGCCTGATCGTCAGAGGCTTTTAAAAGCATTTTTTAACAACCTCTTCAGCCGAAGAGGTTATAGAAAAAATGGTTTTAAAAGTTTTTTTTAAAAGTTGGCCATGCCCACTCAGTCATATTACCCCACACACACACCAAGCCACACCTACAGAACCAATAGTAACAAAATTTACATTTCACCACTGCCCCCCCCCTTTTTTTGCCCTTTTTTCAGGCTATATGCAGCACTATTCAAAAGTTGAGCACAAGTGACAATAAAGTGCAATTGTTATGACAGCAAATGTCTCTTACCAACCATTTAATATGCTGTAATTAAACAAGCAAAGAACACTCTATTTTCAAGACAATCACTGAATTTAATTCCCCATATGATTTTAAATTAGAAGCTGGGTGAATAAAATTGCTCTGAATTGTCCATTCTTTTCTGGGTTTGGTCTTCCCCCAACTTTCTAATAACGATCAAAATTTTATTTTTTTCATAAAATCTGTTAATGAAAGTACAGAGTTATAATTTGAATATATAAAACATAAAAATGGAGAACCAACATGAGGATGAACAAATTCTAGATATATGCAATTTATTACAAACATATTTTATATGTTTTGTGCTATATTTTAATTGTATTTAATTTCATATAACAGTGCACTTCAAAAGACTCTGGGCACCTTATAAAACTTGGTGGTTTTGTAGAGGCAACACTTTAATTTTGGAGTAAAACTGTAATAAATCTTAGTCAGCAGAAGTACTCAGAATTATTCAGAAAGTTGTGTGTGGCACACATCAGCCAATAACTGCAAACTTAAAATCATTTTAAACTAAGTGAAAAAATGAGGCTTAATCAAATAATTCCTCTCTGAACACAAGATGGCAGCCTTAAATACATAGAGTCCCACACAGCTTTTAATCTTACAGATCATTAAATTCCTAATTTACACATTATGTTTTTGTGGGCCTGCCCATAACTCATTAGTGTTAAACTCATGAGATGTAAAGATCAGCATGTATGACAGCTGCTGTTTTTTTAAAAAAGAAAAAAAAACCTCTGCTCCTACCTTTGAAGGTGCATTGATGTCAAAACAATGTTGTTTTTAACTCACCTTTAACTTGGTTTTCATATATAACAGCAAAAACAAAGGTTGGTTCCTTGCTCTGTACACAAATCTAACATTTTCTATTTGGTATAATTTATCTATGAATATTACTGGCCACAGAAAAAGAGGGAGCTGATATCCAACAAGCTTCATAGGTGCTGTATTCTGGAATTTGGAAAGCATTTGGCAAGACAATTTTACATAAGAAGAATAAAGCAAATGAGCCACTTATCATGAAAATACTTCCTGTCCTTCATTGTTAAAACATTATATTTCTTTATTGGGCTTAATATGCCTTTAGAAACTATGATCAGCATTAGAGCATTAAAATGAAAGACTAAGATCTCTCTGTGAAAATATCATAGGTGAAAAAGTCAGTAAATCCCAGAATTACCTAGGAATCCTGGGAATTCAGTGTAGGAGGATCCAGGATTAAATACTCATCATACATACTTCAACATGTAACACACATTAATATATCTAGTTTATAGGCTCAGTTATCATTCACTAAACCAGAGAGGCGGTAGATTGGGAACTCTTGGTATAATGAATGGAGTATTTTTGCAATAGATTGTTCCTACTCCTTTCTTCCTTTTCCTAAATAAGCCTGCTGAATCACTAGTAATTTGCCAGGAAAACTAGAAGTGGATTTTTGTAAGGTTCTTTAGCCTAGTATATAGTTTATTGGTTCTACTGTTTTGCACCTGGATTTACTTCCTCTTCTATACATTATTTACACATAGTTCTAGATGACAGCTTCTAGTTCTACAGTACATTGAACCAACTAAGATAACTTTGTTCTTTGTACAAGCAGAGAAAAATTGTGATGCAGAAAAATGTGTGAATCAAATTTACCTTCCCCATTTTGTACCAAAGTATTGCTTTTGCCACATGTGAACAAGAGAAGGCTTGAATGATCGCAATAGGCCTGGCAACTGAATATCAGTCCTCTCAACCTGGTGCCCTAAATAGCCTTTTGCCTAATTTAGGGCTACTAGGGATGAAACATCAATGAATACTAAATAGATAGTGGGAAAAGAGAAATAACAGGGATAAGAAATTGGAATTTGCTTGTAAGCACCAATCTTCTTGGCCCACTCATTCAAACTCCTTTAAAACTAAAAAGGTACCTACCTATTTAAGCAGACTCAGAACAGAACCAAAGGATACCTTGATACCTGTCACTCAGCAAGCCCCATATCTCTATGTATTTTTCACTCATAACAGCATCACCACCAGAAACAACGATAATTGTGATGAACTGTATATTCAGTAGTCATTTGACAAGGAGAAAGTTTCTTGCAGCTGTCAGAAGGGTATGATGGACAAGGGAGGGCAAGCATCAGACAAATAACTTGCGAGGACAGTGTTAACAAAACAGAAAAGTCAGCAGTATAAGGTTAAAAAAAAGTGATTCTCACCATGGCATAGTGAATTCCTAGTTTCCAGTGCAATAATTTAAATTACAATTGTATATGTCTTTACTGTGAGAAAGTACTATTGAATTACATGAAATTTAGCCTTGAGTAGAATTACATGCTTTGCATTTTTAAGAAAAAATGAAACCCTAATTCTGTCCAGTACCTGGGGTACTTGAGAACTATTTCCAAGTGGGATAATAATATCTGGTGATGGGAATAATTTCCTGCCATCATTTGAATTTGTTAGATCACCTTTTTAATTAACAGGTCATTCAATCTGGAAATTAAAAATTATTCTGAGAACAATGGCATTAGCTCAGCAGGATTTAAAATTCTGCTCCCTAAGAGAGGGGAACTAGCCTACAAAATGGAAATAGAATGATATCTAGGAGGATGTGAAATAATTCGTCCTTTTTCGTATCAATTTACGTACTTTGCTTTTGTAGTTCTCTATTCTATCATTTCTATTTACTACTCAATAGTAGAATAATCACATTACTCCAACATATATATACATTGATACGAAATGCTGTAAAATTACCATTAATGTTATCTAATGTTCAATATGTTACGTTTTGGCATGTTTTGACATAGGAGCCTGAGTGGTGTAGCAGGCTAATGCCTCCTACTGAGGCAGCATTTAACATCCAGCTGCCTGCAATTACTGCGAGTTCTAATCTCACCAGGCTCAAGGTTGACTCAGCCTTCCATCCTTTCTAAGGTGGGTAAAATGAGGACCCGGTTTGTGGGGGCAATAAGCTGACTTTGTATAAATATACAAAAGTATGAAGGCTATTGCTTAACACATTGTAAGCCGCCCTGAGTCTCCAGAGAAGGGCGGCATATAAATATAAATAAAATTTAATTTAAAAAATAAAAATAAATAAATATATATATGTGTGGTTGTCTTTTGTGTTGTTTTTAAAGACAAGCTGTTTAATAAAAATTATTTTATAAAAAATAATAATAATAATTTGTCCTGAAGATGATCAACAGCACAATTAGAGTAATATCTCACCTTCTCTAGGTTCTATAGAATTGGTAGATTGGTTAGTTTGAACATGTCATTTTGCAAAGCAAAACATTAACAAACAATATTTTCCTCTGGTACAAGAAACAGTTCAAACCTATTCTGGCAGCATCCTCCTCTTAGAAACAGATATGCATAAATTGTTTCTAATGAGACCATCTGCCTTTTATGGCCCTCTTTGGAACTAAATAGTACCCAAAGACCACTCTGTCTTGTACAGATCAATGGATGAAATGCCTGCTCCTGCTTGTGAAGGAAGGAAAAATTAATTTGCTGAAAGGGAACATGTTTTGATTACAAACATTTACAATGCTGGATTGTAGCAAATAACAGTTTTTTTAAAAGCTAAATTTCAATGGTCCAAGGACCATAAGAAAGAGCTTCCAAGTAGTCTTCATCAAGTTAGATTTTGATGAAGAATCAGTAATCATATATATATATATATTGAACTACATAATCACCAATGATCATGATAGCTGATCATAACAAGTTCCCCACACCTATTCAGTGCCTGAGGAAAATTCTCAAAACCTTTCTTCTTTAAAATTTTCCTCTTAAAATTAAAATTCTTGGTTTTGAAAGCTTATTTGCAAGTTAACTGCTTAACATGAGTTCCTTTCTATATGTTTCCAATACTTGATACTTTCCAAGAGCTTTCTTGACAGTTAATGATAGAAAGAGAAACAACACATCAACAAAATTCATGTATTGGGAAATTTTTTAGATGCTGCAAAGTGTGTAAAGATCACAACTTTACCTTGTAATAATTACATGTTGACTCATAGTCCATTGAGCTGTAGAAAGCCATTCCACATTGCATTTACACTTGGAACATTAACATATACAAACATGTTATAATTAATGATTAAATCATTATACACTACATTAGATCATTATTGGTGAACTGTATGGACTATACACACAAAGAATATAGGAAGTCATAAGGTAAATCAAATGATGATTTAGATGTGTCAGATATAATAACAACAACAGGATGTAATTTTATTCATTCACACATGTGCTCTAAAATGTTTGTCTGACCCTAAGAAAAATTAATAGATTACAAACTATGAAAAAACACAATCATTAATGTTTTGCACACAAGATATATTCTTTCTTCTCTAAGGAAAAAAAGGCTTAAAGTTACAAAATTGATTAAAAATGTGGATAATTTTGCATGAGATAGATACTGGTTTCTTCAGTGCCATTATGTCAGAGAGGAAACTACTTACTACACTTGTCCTAATTATGAGTTGTGGAGAGAAATATATTTATTATTTTTTAAACTTCAGATTATTTGCCTTGTAGTTTGAGAACCCAGCAGCATAATGGAATATAACCAAAGGGACTTGTATTTAAATCCCTACTTGCTACAAGATACACATAGATGTGTAACTTGGATGAAGAAGTGGTAATCCATGATCTGAAGTCTTATTTGCCACATTCTGAAGTTTTTGCATTCTTCATCTGAATTATGATTTTCAAATCATAAAAAATAATCACTCCATTCTGAGCTGGTCAAGCCCACTCCAATAATTGGATCCAGTTCTGAATATTGCATTTTAAGAAAGATTCAGATAAACTAGAACAAATTAAGAGAAGTGCAACAAACATGCACTTTGGACTTGGAATTATGGTGTAAGAGAAACTATAAAGAAATTTGGTATACATATTGGTCTCTAGCCATTTCTTTTCCTATTTTGTCTCCTGACACCTATCCTGAGTATATGTAATAATCTTTCAGAAAATCTGCCATGCTTTTGGTATAAAGAATGTTGACAAAAGTTTGTCCTGTAATACAGTTTTTAGAGTGCCAGAGAATTCATCATTGTTTATGATTCTGTAATTCAGGAAAAATGTGTGTTTAAACACTTTCCACCATACTGAGAATTTTACACTTTCCCAAACTAGATTAATTCACAGGAGTTTGTTAGAATTCAATTAGGATCTGTTTCTGGATCTATCAACTCTTCATCAGCTTCTTTCTCTTTTCATTTTGGTTCTCGTTTTGCAACTGTAATACATTGTCACACTGCAAATAAGGACAAGTCCTAGTTTTTAAGAGCACCAGTGGAAATGTTAGAGGTAAATGCCTCACCTGTCCCAGAGCCATGCCAGGCCCTGGGGAGGCGGGGGTTAACCAGGTCATACACACCTCCCTGCTGCCCCCCTAGCCCCACCTTACCTGTAACTCCGCCCTCTGGGTATAAAAGATTGTCCCACGCTGGCACATGTGTTCAGCCTGATGTAACCTGCGAAGAGAACACACGTGATAATTAATAAAAGCTCATCCCATCAATGATTCCAGTCTCGTGTCTATTATTGGGTCAGATCCTCGAACATCTAACAAATATGGTAGCAGAGGATGGTTCCATGACCCAATAAGCCAGAGACACACTGAAGAAGAAATAAACAACCGAACAAAAATTTCCTGCAAGAACGATGGAGAACCAGACAACGAGAACCGACGGCTGCTCCGAAGAAAATCAAGAGAACCCAACAAAGAATGCTGGATCAGCGATCGCAGCAGACATGGAGGAGAATCTATATGAAGAAATAGACCTCCAGAGGGAAAGCAGCCTGCACAAGAAAATAGCGAAACTGCTAAGGACACAGAACAACGAAGAAAACCTCGCCGCGAACCTCCAGAAAATCCTAAACAGCCACGAGGCAGCGGAGAGGAATTCGAACTCAAGCCTGGGATCGGGGGACGAAATCAAGGTGAGCGATCCCCCCCCTGGCCACAACACCAACAGACCCAGGCGCCACAAACCCTGCCAAAAATTCAAACCGGCGGCCATCTTTGGACCGGCAACCAGTCAAGATGGCCAACCACCCACCAATCAGGGGCCCGAATTTAAAATGGCCGGCGCGGGAAGATTATGGGGACCTAGGGAGCGAAGAGGATGAGGACAGCTGGGGGGAAGGGTCCGATCCAGATACCCAAGCCCCCCCCAACCAGCAGGCAACTCGACAAGGCCATGAGCCTAATCGTTGCCGCCCTCGGGCCCGATCTAACGATCACCCGAAGGAAGCAGCCGGTACCACCGGAGACCGAAGGCAAGGAGAGAAGACACCGAGCCACCCACGCGAGGAACACGGACGTCGCTGCCACTACACCAACGCCACAGCGCACCCCAAGAGGCCAACCCACACGATCGCGCAGGCCGCCGACGCCGGAACGCGAGGACCGGAGGGGGCACTCACCCACACCGACGACTCACCGAGGCACACCGAGGCTCCAGACCGATGACTACAGGACGAACCCAGCTTCCCTGGACCATCGCTGGACTCCCCGGGCCGACTACAGAGACAAACTACCAGGAATAGGGGAAATAGAGGGGGTACTCCTAGTACCCGAGATACCCCACAATATCCTTGCAGCCTTAAAGCTATGCAAGCAGGCCAAAGCCAAACTCACCATCACAGAGGACAAAGCTTACATAAATAGAGGCAACCACAACCTAGGAGACGTCATTATTAAAGGAGGCTTGCCTTACTTACAGACCAGGGAGGAACATACCCCAAAACCTAGCACAGACGCAGACATAATCAGTGACAACGAGGTAAGGGAGGACAAGGAAGGCAACCCAAAGGGAGGAAAAGAAATGACTAGGAAGGAACGCGCACAAACACATGACAGTCATACACAGAGTAAGGCAGTAATTGGAAAACCCCTGCACGATAACTGCGCTCATCTATTGCATCGCAGACTGGGCCACGCTAGTTTCCCGGTCATACAGAAAATGCCCGATTGTGTTGAGGGATTGAAAATAAAGGACTGTGAGAACTATTTGGAGTGCTCCGTATGTAAGTGCTCAAAACTCAAGGCTAAGCCCAAACCAAAAACTTCATTGCGCACCACTGATCACATATTCAAGCTAGTACACATGGACCTGGTTGGGCCCCTAAGGCCCTCCATAAAATACCAAAAACGCTTCTTCCTCACCATCGTAGATGACTACAGTCGCTACGGGTTTGTATACACACTAAGGCACAAAAGTGAGGTCTTTCAAAAATTTAAGAAATTTCACAAAAAGGTGGAGACTCAACACAACACACACATCAAACAAATCATGACAGACAGAGGGTCAGAATTCCTATCTAGGGAATTCTCCACTTGGCTCAGATCCAAGGGTATCCTACACTTTAAATCTAACCCTTTTTCGCCATTTCAGAATGGTATTTCTGAACGACGTAACTCGACACTGCAAACCATGGTCAGGTGCGCTCTAGAGGACGCAGGGTTAGGGCAACATTTCTGGTCAGAAGCGTTGATATACGCCAACTACACCCTCAACAGACTCTGGTCAAGTGTAGTTGACAAAACTCCCTACGAGTTAATGTACCGCAGGAAACCTCAGCTAGCCCATTTACACGTTTTCGGGGTCACCGCTGACGTCCTCATCCCTAAACAACTACGCCGCAAGGGCGACAAAGTTTCAAAAAGGTTGAGATTCATGGGTTACGAAAGCGGCACGAAGGGGTTCAGGTTCATTGACAGCAACAACCAGTTCGTAATCTCTAGGACAGCAGTGTTTCACGAGCAGTCTAACTGGTCCAAGATACACTTAAATGAAATATGTCCCAAACAGATAGCACCGGCCAAGACTCAGGAAATTAGTGAGCATGACAAGGATGAAAGCAAAGCAAAAGTAAAGGACAGATCCCCTCACAAGGCAGTTAGAACCAGAGAATGGAAGGGAGAGCTCCCCGAGGCGAAAAAAGAGCCACTCACACAAAAGGAAGCCAAATACCTACACAATAGTGAACACACAACAGGCAGACCAGTTAGGCAGAATAGAAACCAATTACCCAAATGATTCGAAGATTACATAATGCACGTAAACACTGGCGCAATCACCCCCGACTCGTACGAGGATGTCCTCAGACTCCCACAAGAAGAAAGGTTGAGGTGGGAGTCAGCCATGGCCCAAGAAATGGACAGTCTGAGGGGGTTAAACGTATTCACCGAAAAGAAAGTCCCCGAGGATAAAAAGGCCATCGGCACTAGGTGGATATTCAAGATAAAAACCTTAGAAAACGGGCAAACCTTGTATAAGGCCCGCTTAGTGGCTCAGGGATTTGCACAGAGATACCCAGAGGACTATACCGATACTTACTCACCAACCGTAAGACCTGAAAGTGTTAAAAGCGCATTGGTAATAGCGTCTATCCTGGGGCTAGATGTTTACCAGTTCGATGTGCAGACTGCATATTTGCATGCAAAACTAGATAAGGAGATATATGTAAGGGCACCGCCCGGCAAGGGCACAAACAAAGGTGAAACCTGGCTACTAAACAAAAGCTTGTATGGTCTGAAACAGTCCGGCAAACGTTGGTATGAGTGCTTAGTCGGGGCACTCGAATCTATGGGCTTCAAAGCAACAGAAGCAGATAACTGCTTCTTCACAAAAAAGGGGGGTGACTCTCTCGAATACATACTTGTTTATGTAGACGACATTCTGTACATTGGTAAACACAAGAGTAAGTGTGAGGGCTTCGCCAGCAAATTAGGAGAATTTTTTTCCTTAAAGTCACTAGGGAAGGTGAACAGATACTTAGGCGTGCAAGTCAGTCAAACTCCCGGGGGGTTCCAACTATCCCAAAAGGAGAAGATCATTGAACTCTTGCACAAATGTAACATGGCCGATGCCAAACCATCCGATTCTCCCATGCAGGCGGATTTCTTAAGGAACATGCATGAGGCATCGCCCGATTTTAAAGATAACACACTTTACAGGTCTACCATTGGGTCCCTACTGTATATCTCTAACTGGACCAGACCTGACATCACACTCCCGGTTAACCTGTTATCTAGACACGTAGGTAAGCCTACATTATTCCACTGGGAAGTGGTTAAGAAGGTCCTCAGGTACCTGAAGCATAGTGTTGATGATTGTCTATTCCTAGAACCTAATGTGTCCTGTAAACCCACACTCACATGCTTTGCCGACGCCGACTGGGCTGGCGATGTAAAGAGCAGAAAAAGCACCTCCGGATACGTCCTATTCTTAAACGACAGCCCGGTACACTGGTACACTGGCAAGCAAAAACTGGTGGCCACATCCACCACTGAGGCCGAATACGTGTGCCTATCAAAGGCCATCAACAACTTGACCTGGCTTGATGACCTCATTACCAATATCTGGGTGGAACCAGAATACCCCATTATTATCCATGAGGATAACAAGGCCGCCATTGAGATATCCGGAGCTGACGCTGTGGGCCAAAGATCTAGGCACATTGATATAAAATACAAGCATGTAAGGCAATTATCGAAGGCAGGTTTCGTTAAAGCAGTACACTGTGATACCAAAGAACAAACTGCTGATATATTAACAAAACCGTTAGTAGGTAAGCAACACGCTTACTTGGTATCTAAGCTATGTGTGGGAAAAACAAATTGTAGTAAAGGACCTGACGCTCAACTACAGGTTAGGCATTTAGAGGGGGATTTGTTAGAGGTAAATGCCTCACCTGTCCCAGAGCCATGCCAGGCCCTGGGGAGGCGGGGGTTAACCAGGTCATACACACCTCCCTGCTGCCCCCCTAGCCCCACCTTACCTGTAACTCCGCCCTCTGGGTATAAAAGATTGTCCCACGCTGGCACATGTGTTCAGCCTGATGTAACCTGCGAAGAGAACACACGTGATAATTAATAAAAGCTCATCCCATCAATGATTCCAGTCTCGTGTCTATTATTGGGTCAGATCCTCGAACATCTAACAGGAAATTACTGTAGCTCAATAGCAAAACAATGCTTTGCATGCAAGCAAATATTTTATGCAGAAGGTCTATGGTTCAGCTGCATAGCCTCCAAGTTAAAAGGATCAGATGACAGGTGAAAAGAGGAAGTTGCTTCCAATTATAGCACCTACCCATCAGTGGCTGGTAGTTACAAGGGGTGACTGCAACCTCCACAGTGAAATACTGTTCTTCCAGCCTGGATTCATCTGTCTTTTAATCTTTAATGTCCCCAACTCATGCCACTCAGTGCAAAATTAAATAGCATCTAGACCCAGTTGTCCAGATAGATGAGAGAAAGAAGGCCCATTCTGCTGCTGTCTGATAAGACTTTCATGCTTCCTCACACAAAATCATGTGGCCATTCACAGGTGGTGGTCACTGCAATATATAAAATTGTAGATGTTGATACACAGACACACTTATAGGATGTTGGTTCCTAGAGGCAGCTGGTCAGCCAGTACCAGAAAAGCCTACTTTTTAGGTCTCTGATATAATCCAGTAGGTTTCTAGCTCTGTAAACACTTGGAATACCTGTTTGATCAGAATAAGAATCAAACCAATATGCTGAGTGTAGTAACTACTGCAGTGCTTTAGGATTTAGTAGCTAATCTGAAAAAAAATAATTAATACAGAATTCAGCAGTCAAGTGGAAACACTTACTGGACATTTTCAAACAATATCGTATGCCGGTTTTTTGCTTTTGCACCCCTATCATTCCATCCCATTCTCTCGCCCAGTCACCTGAACCAAATTATTTCTGGTTCAATTGCACTGCAAGGATTGTTCTGAAGCCACTTTTATGCTGGACACTTTGAATCTGCGTAAAACTTGGTGGCAAGTTGCTTTGGCACTGGAAGGAATTCTCACTGAATTCCTCCTTCTGCAGTACTTCATGAGCTTTAGCATTGTTAACTGATCCTATATTGAAAATGCTAGTCTGACAGCTTCACATTTCCCTATTTGGTCAGTTCCCCTCTTTTCTTTGGGAGAGGATGAGCAGGGCTGCTTCTATTTTTATTTCTTTTATTTCTTTTCCCTTTGAATGAAAAGGGGCATTGCATTGCAGGACAACAACTTGGGCCCATGAAGCTACATTTTACTCCTTGTTCTCACTGTTTCTGAGTTGGCAGCAGGTAATACGATTGTAGATTGTTTTCAAACTGCTACTGAGGATTGGGAAATGAAAACAATGGTCGTGTGGAAGTGTCCATCAAGATTGCATTACTTTTAGATATTTTGCCAAAGGTCCATTTATTTCTACACATTGAAATAAATGCTGGTCATCACTTTTAAACTCCCTGACAGCTTAAGGCCTGGTAATTGAGAATAACTATTTGATTCCTGTCCTTGCTTATTGGTATAATCTGGGGAGCTTGCCTATGTGCGCCATGGGTCTCTCTGGCAACAATTTAGATCTGAACTTTCTTTGTAGCTGTTTCTGGTCTCTAGAATTGTACTCTTTATCAAACTGAGTGAACCAATCTCTTTATTCTCATGTGAAAGAGTTGATAATATTAAACAAGCTTCCAATTGTTGTTGGTTTTAATTTAAACCTTAATGTTGAACTGTTAGTTTAATGCTTCAATTAATTCTGGCAAAATAGTCTGCAGAGTGTGGTCAAAAAAGTCCAGATGCTGTGATGGTGTGATCAAAGCTGCACCTGATTTTTATATTTGTTGCACCATCACAGCCATCGTGTTGATTTTTTTGACCACACACTGAAGGCATCCCTGAATTCTGGCTCTATGTTGTTTTAAGACTACAGTAGTTGGTGATAATGAAGCTACACATGAAAATGTTATCAACATGTCTGTCCCTATTTATCTGGAAGGCTTTAAACAATTTCTGAGATCACATTTAGCCTGTTAGAACATTGCTTTAAAGCATGGAATATTGGGAGGAATATATCTGTGTCATCTCCATTTACAATCCTTTCTCAGCTAAGAATTGGGCCACACTTCTGCTTTATATGTGAACAGAGGAGACTTGTGGGTGGCTGCCTTAACATGTCTCCTATTCTAAAAACAACTTTTCACTCTCTCCCATCTGATTTTGAGTGGGTTGGATTCAATTATTTTTAACTGGGCATGAAAATAGAAAAATTTACCAAAAGATACAATGGAAGTTTACTTGTGAGCTAAAACAAAAAGCTAGCCAAGTGAGGCTCTAAAGAAAGATACCTGGAAGAGCAGTTTTGTCATAGTGAGCATCATCAAAACAAAAAAAGCATAAAAATTTGCTGCAGTGTGAGTTCATAAAAGCAAATTGAAATATGCTATTAGCTAGTTAAACACTGATAGAGTGAAATGGGAAAGGGGTGGATCCCTATCATTTTTTAATGATGCTAATCAATAAAATAAAAACAATTTACTTTTAAGTCTCTTATAGAAATTTGACATTAAAAGTCTACATGTCATAATCTTTTAATCATTATAAAATTTAGCTCAGAGATTATTTATGCAAGACTGACTTGCAACTGCTTTTAATGAAAGCTAATAATCTGACCACAGATTTTGATGTCAATTAATTTGGCCTAAAAACTAAAGCAATCCTTGAGTTAGTGACAGGATTTACATATTGCAGTATGTTTTATGTAGATTTGTATTGTTTTAGCTTAGCTGAATTCAGCAATTATTGTTAATAGAATGATTTATGTTTTAGTGTACAGGTAGTCCTCGACTTACAAATGTTCATTTACTGACCGTTCCAAGTTACAACGGCACTGAAAAAAGGGATTTATGACTACTATTTTTACATACAACCTTGCCAGCATGCTCATGATCATGTGATCAAAATTTAGATGCTTGGCAACTGGTTCATATTTATGACAGTTGCAATAACCCAGGGTCATGTGATCCCCTTTTGCAATCTTCTGACAAGCAAAATCAATGGAGAGGCCAGATTCACTTAACAACAGGGTTACTATCTTTATCAACTGCAGCGGTTCACTTAACAATTGAGACAAGAAAGGTCGTAAAATGGGGCAAAATTCACTTAACAAATGTCTTACTTAACAATAGAAATGTTGGTCTCAGTTAGGGTCGTAAGTCGAGGACTACCTGTATTTTATTAACATAACCAATTGTGTCTATGGAGATTCTCAGTCATCCAGTTCATGGTTGTCCCAAAGGTGCTTTTTCAAGAGGCAACTGGACTTTCTGGTTTTTCTTTGAAGACGTTTCACTTCTCATCCAAGAAGCTTATTCAGCTCCGAAGCAGCTTCTTGGATGAGAAGTGAAATGTCTTCAAAGAAAGTCCAGTTGCCTCTTGAGAAATGCACTTTTGGGATAACCAATTGTGTTTTCTTCAGTAAGTCACAGTTAAATAAATCACAGTAAAAAAAATCTAGTCAGCTGTTCACTTGCCAATATTGCCAATCCTGTCTGTCCTTCCACTTTCCCAGTTGCCAGAAAAAAAAGCTTCAAAAGAGAATCATAGAGAGAAATAAAAACTGAAAGTAAAATTGGACTAGTTACCACTATTTTCTGAATATTTAACTTCAGTCTCCATTTACTTTCTTTGGCACTTCGAGACACCAACAGTTTCTGTCCCCAAGCATTTTGAATCTAAAGCCCATCCAGCATTGTACTCTATCATTCTGACCATTCCAGAACTTTTTAGATCTCAGGATTCCATGAAGGGGTAAGTTGACATGCTGAGAACTGCCAACTAGTCAGTGTTTGCTCTTTGGTGGCCATAGCCAAAGACAGAGAAATGCCTGTAAACCAGGACTCAATTGCTCATCAGACACTGATTATTTAACATAATGGCTTGTCCACCCATTTGACTTAGACTTAGAATAACTTTACTGTCACTTTGAATGTACACTAATCGGCATACATTAAAATGAAATTTCATTGTATACAGCTCTCAAAGGGTCACCACATCCCATATACACTACATAAACATGACAACATACATACATACATACATAAATAAATAAATAAATAAATAGCAATAGACTTAGACTTATATACCACCTCACAGTGCTTTACAGCCCACTCTAAGCAGTTTAGAGAGTCAGCATATTGGCCCCCAACAATCTGGAATCTCATTTTACCAACTTCAGAAGGATGGAAGGCTGAGTCAACCTTGAGTCGGTGAGATTCGAACTGCTGAATTGCTGGCAGTTGGCAGTCAGCAGAAGTAGCTTGCAGTACTGCATTCTACCCACTGCACCACCACACATACAAAGTTATGCATATACCCACATATATGAACAGAGAAGCAACACAGTCTACTTTGGATGTATACAGTACATGGTGAGAAAAAGGATTCTTGTGAGTTTACCAGACAGATGGCATAGGGAACAAAACTGCTACAGAATCTGGTAGTCCTACTAGAAATACTTCAAAATCTCCTCCCAGAGGGGATCAATAGAAACAGACTGTAAAGTTGGTGTGTAGGGACTCTAACAATGCTTTAAGCTCTAAGCTAGTGGTTCTCAACCTGTGGGTTGGGACCCCTTTGGGGGTCGAACGGCCCTTTCACAGGGGCGCCTAAGACCATCGGAAAACACATATTTTCAATGGCCTTAGGAATAATTTTATGGTTGGGGGTCACCACAATATGAGGAACTGTATTAAAGGGTCATGGCGTTAGGAAGGTTGAGACCCATTGCTCTAAGCACATAGCACTTTTAAGCAGTATCCTGAATAACAGGAAGCAAGCTTCCTATAATCTTCTTGGCTGTCCTTACCACTCTCTGTATGGACTTTCTATCTGAGACACTGCTGCCACCAAACCAAACCACAACCCACTCCTAGAAGAATGAAATATTTTGAGGAATATTTTTTTAAAAGGCAAGATAAAATATTTCCCCTAAAAGAGAAATAAAAAATCTTAAAGGAGACAAAAACTCAGAGCCCCCATGCAGATACTGAGGCTGGGACAGCTTTTAGAAATGCAGATTTGGTAATCCATTACTCCCTGCAGCAAAGTCTGAACAAAGGCAGATTAGCCCTCACCCAAGAGCCAAAACAGGGCAAAGCCATTAATTATTACATCACCCTCAGAAACATCAACCAAACTTAGCTCAAACAAACACCTAGGATTTTTACTTTGCCTACACAGCCAGCGATGACCCCCCTACATAACCCCTATATGGCACCATGGGAGTCTGATAACAGCCAATAGAATACATGTTCTTGCACAGGAACAGGAAGCTCAAGTGCAAAGCCCAAGAGAAGGTGTAAAAACCCCTCACTCTCAACTCTATATGGTCAGCTGCCCAGAATCCATGTGGTTCTGCTTCATCATTAAACCATCTTTCCAATCAGCCTCAAGCCTCTCTTTTGTCTCCAGTGCCTTTCTCTTGGCTTGGACGTGAACCAGATGGATATTTCTTCCCTCAATTGGCATCCCAGATAACCTGACCAATGGACCTGGCCTGGATAGACCTCCACCTTGCTGGCAGAAGACCCCTTGTGTCTGTGGGTGAGCCCCTGGACCTTGGCCATTTGGAGCAAGGGTAGTGCCTCCTACTAAGGCAGCATTTAGCATCCAGCTGCCTGCAATTACTGCAAGTTCAATTCTCACCAGGCTCAAGGTTGACTCAGCCTTCCATCCTTTCTAAGGTGGGTAAAATGAGGACCCGGTTTGTGGAGGCAATAAGCTGACTTTGTATAAAATATACAAAAGTATGAAGGCTATTGCTTAACGCACTGTAAGCCACCTGAGTCTCCGGAGAAGGGCGGCATATAAATTAAAAAAAAATTAAAAATCCTACCTTCATCATCTTTAAAACATAGTTTTGGTTCTTTGATATACAGTACCACACCTCTTTTACTCTGTTGTATCAATGATGTAAATAAAATTCCTAGTTTTGGATATTGTAACAATTTCATATGTTGTCTTCTAATATGTACTTCTTGCAAACATATAATGTCCATTTTTAAACTGTTCAGTTTACTTAAGGTTCTATTCCTTTTTATCATTGCATTTAGTCCATTTATATTTAGTGATATTGCTTTTATTTCTTCTTCCATTATTTACTTGTTATTCGTTTTTGATTTCATCGCCCTTATCTCTCTTTGTTCCATTGGGTCTTTAGCTCTTGCCCCCTCTCTTAATGTTCTTTCTTCTTTTGTTTTTTCCTCTTTCTCTTTCTCGTCATCTTGTCTCACCTACTGCACCCTGATCTTCCTCTAATGGTCCACAAAATTGTTGATAAAACAGCTTTGCTTTTTAATAGAATCAAGTCTATGTCTTTGCTCTTGCCATATCACAATGATTCCTTCAGGTATTAACCATCTGAAACTCACTCCTTTGAATATTAAGAGTTTTGTTAAAAATTGATATTCTCTCCTCAGATCCCTAACTCTTCTAGGTATTTGTCATAAAACCACAAGTTCTTTACCTTTATTTTTCAATAGTGTGATTCTTGCTGCTTGTAATATCTCTCCTTTCACCGCCTTCTTTGTAAATCTTACATGTACTTCTCTTGCTAACTTATTCCTCGTTGCATATCTTGTATATACTCTAAATGCTTCCTCAATCTCATTTAAAATCTTTTCCTTGGGTTGTTCCAAAACTTCTGCCAAGATCTCCGCAATCACCTCAGGTAGATTTTCTCCTTTTTCTTCCTCTATATTTTGAAATCTTAAGTAGAATTCAGAACGTTCCATTTCAAGTGAGATAATAGTTTTTTCTCGTAATTTTTCTG
Organism: Ptyas mucosa; assembly: GCA_012654045.1. NCBI lineage: Eukaryota > Metazoa > Chordata > Lepidosauria > Squamata > Colubridae > Ptyas > Ptyas mucosa. The sequence goes on along the minus strand of WNWU01000016.1, from coordinate 39,745,466 downwards.
TTGACACTAGTTTATCTTCTAATTCTTCAACCTTCTTCTCTGTGATGTCTGCCTTTTCTTCTACTTTTTGGATTCTCTCTTTGTTTTTCCCCACCATCTCTTTCATCTCTTTTAACTCTTGTTTTATATCATCATGAAGCGATTGCATAACATTTCTTAGTCCCATCCTCTCTGATGTTTTCTGTGTTTCTGCCATTGAGGGACTTGATGCAGGATGCAGGTGGGCTGTAAATTTCTTCATTTTAATATTTTATAATCCATTTATGATTAAATTATAATCCAAATCTCTAATCCACCTGATGGTTGAATTAGAGAAAAATCAAAAAACAAAAACAAAAACCAATCAACCACCTCCCTTCAAAAAATTAAAATTCCCAATCTCCCATATAAAAATTTAGAAGTAAAAAAAAAGAAAAAGAAAAAGAAATGACCAAAAGAAGAAAAAATATTAATCCAATTGTCCAGATGGCACAAATTCAAAAAAATAAAAAGCAAAAATGACAGCAGAAAAAAGACAGACAAAAATCAAATACCAGGTAGCCAAAAGAAAAAAGAGAAGATTTTCTTCTGACTCTTCATGTCATAATCCAAAATTTTTAATAATCTGACTCTATTAAATTCAGTAAAAAAAGAAAAGAAAAAAAGAAAAAAGGTCTCTGAATATAAGACAAGTCAAGAATAAAAACTTTTTCTTTCCACCAGCAACACTTAGAACAAAACAAAGAATATACCTTCGGAGGGAATAGATTAATGAATAGATTAACTATGATGATAAAAGAAAGAGAAGATATAGAACAAATAAGTTTTTAAAAGAGATTGAAAAAAAATTGGTTGTAATTAGAATAATATATTAGTGGAAAATCTTTGTAATGGATTTGGTGAGATTGAAGACAGAAGAGGTAGAGAAGAGAAGAAACTTCTGAAGATAACACCGAAATGTCACATGGAAGAAATGAATGATGTACTAAATGTTTGTTTGTCTTAAAAAATAAATTTAAAAAAAAAGAATCAGACTGAAGCTATCCCCTTTACTCACCCCCACATAAAGCTTCTCCTAGGTAGTAAACCGGTAGTAAACTGGTTCAGATTTCACCACTGGAGGTATCTAATATATTCAAGCTCCTGGCTCCTAGGAAAGCATTCAGAAGGAAAAGGAAAAATTATTTTGGTTTTTTCTTTATTTATTTTCAGTCCTGCAACTTCACCATATTCTTCTATTCTCCTAATTAGTTTAAGTCCATTTTCTTTTGGGTCTTCCAGGATAAAGACCAAGTCATCTGCGAATGCCTGTAGTTTATATTGTTCTTTTTTTATTTCCATATCTTTTATTTCTATATCTTGTCTAATATTTCTATTTAACACTTCCAATGTCAATATAAATAGTAAAGGAGATAGTGGACATCTTTGTCTTGTGCCTTTTTTTAATATTAAAATTATCTGTCTTATCTCTATTTACCATCACCTTTTCTATTTGTTTATTGTATATTGCCTCTATCATGTTAATAAATCTCTCACCAAAGGCCATAGTTTTTAGTTGTGACAGCATAAATTGCCAATTCATGTTGTCAAATGCTTTCTGCGCATCTAAGAAGATCAATGCCATTTGTTTTCCAGGATGTGTTTCATAATATTCCAATGTATTACAGACATACAGAAAAAAGAACTAACGAGGAAAATAGGTATACAGATAGTCAAGAAAGTTAAATATTTAGGAATTCAATTAATGGCAGGGTGTGTAACAATTAAAGAAGAAATAAATAAATTGGCACAACAAATTAAAACAGATTTGGAGAAGTGGAAAAATCTACAATTATCATTGATGGGAAGAGTAGCCACTATAAAAATGAATATCTTGCCAAGATTACTATATTTATTATAAATAATACCAATAAAACTGGAAAAAAATATTTTGAAGAATTAAATAAAACAATATTAAAATATATTTGGCAAGGGAAAAAAGCAAGGATAAGTTTGAAAATGTTGCAAAATTCTAAAAATAGAGGTAGTTTTGGACTACCAGATTGGGAATTGTACTACCAGGCTTCGATACTTACTTGGGTGAAAGAATGGATTGGCTTAGGAACAAAAGACTATTGACCTTGGAGGGACATGAATTAGGTTGGCATGCTTTTTTATGGTATGGAAGAAACAAAATATTTCCAAAGACACGATGTTTGGAATGCATTATTATTAGTATGAGAGAAAATTAAAGAACAACATTATTTGTAAATACCAGTCTGGCTCTCCACAACTGATTTACCCAAATGTTATTGATATAGAGGACATTACCAGATATAAAGATATTTTAAATGAAAAGGGGGAATTTAAAACTAAACAGGAACTGAGTGAGCAAGGGATTGAGATAACATGGTGGTTATATGTGTAGATACAATCTAGATACAAGAAGGCTATTAAAATGTATAGTTTGTATAAAGAATTAGAATTAGATTAGATATTAACAGGGACAGATTAAAAATTAATAAAGAAAACATATAGCTATTTGTTAAGTATTAAGATGGAAGATGAACAAGTGAAAGAGACAATGATAGTATGGGCTAAAAATTTTGGCTATTTGATTGAGTTAGATAAGTCGCAAACTATGGGATAGAAATTATAAATGAACAATGTCATTCAAAGAAAATCTTTAAGATTTTTGTTAAACATCTTTGTTAAAGATGTTTAAGGATAAATCTGTAAAATGTTGGAAATGTCATCAGACACCTGGTTATACTATCATATGTGGTGGACATGTTAAAAAGTGAAAAAATCGAGAGATCACTTCTGGTTCCGGATGGCAACGGACGCTGCCTGGGTAAGCTCTTGCCCCAGCGTCTGAACCCCCCCCCCTGCCTGGAGGCCCCTCGGGGCCGGGTGCCCTGGTTTTGGGGTATCTGCCATTAAGGGCGGCTCACCAGGGGTCCCCTGCCTCAATTCCAGGGGCTGGGCGGCCAATGCTGGCGCGCCCGAGGCTCCGGCGAGTGTGGGCGGCACGCAGCGGCCATTCCCAAGGCCATTCCATGCCTATGTGCCTGTAGGACCCGGTGTATATCGAAATTAAGGCAGCAGGTAAAGAGGCGATTGGAAGAGGAAGGGATGCAGGCCGGAGAATAAGTAGAAAAGGAGAGACCTTGATTGGCGAAGCGACAAGGCGTCCTGCGAGTGAGAGGGGGGGCGAAGTTCCCCCCCCCCTTGTAGCTGGGAAGGGCGCCGTGGCTGACAAGAAAGAGGAGGAAAAAAGAAGGAGACCTCTTACCTCGCTGATTTTTCATGGAGAATGGTGGAGGCGGAATTCGGGAAGGGAGGCTGGAGGCCCCTCTCTTTCCTGGAGAGTCATGGCCGGGGCCTGATTTCCTGCTTCTTTGTGCACAATTGATGACATCACCCACCTCTGGTTTCCTGTTTGACCTACTCTACAAGCCGGACTCGTTGCTCCTGTGAGCGCCCTCTGGTGGATTGTGAGGAAATAGTGCTGATTTTTAAGAGAATCTTCCCCTCTCTGGATGCTTGTGCCTACCTGAGGACCTCTCATTCTTTATTATTGCAAGATGGCTAAAGGACAAAGATCAGCTGCAGGTGACATGGAAAAAATTTTGGAGAAATTGGCAAAATTGGATGAGAAACTTGATAAACTTGATGACCTGCAAAAAGGGCAACTGGAAATAAAATCTGAAATTGTAGTTATGAAAAAAGATTTAATTGCTGTTCAACAGGTGGCAGAGGAGAACAAGAAAAAGGTGGGAGGTTTGGAGGGGGAGGTGCGGGCAATCCAGAAGAGGGAAGAAATGAGAGGAAATGTAATCTTAACTTCGCAGCTGGATAGAATGTCTTATTTTCTCAGGTTTCAAAATGTGGAAGAGGTGGACCAGGAAGATCTGCGAGAAGTGATGGTTAAATTGTTGGGCGAATTTACTGAAAGAGGTTTGGACTTTATGAGATGGGATATGGATCTAGTTTATAGAGTAAACTCACAATATGCAATTTTACATAGTGTCCCAAGAGAGGTCCACATTAAATTTGTGAGAAGGGAAACGAGAGATGAAATACTGAGAATTCAAAGATCGGGGGCGCTGAAATACAGGGGCAAGGAGGTCACCATTCTGAAGCAGATCCCTAGACAGGTACGAGAATTAAGAAGAAATTATTATTTTTTATCAAATAAATTGTACCTTAAGGGAATTGGCTTCAGGTGGTTGATGCCGGAAGGTTTGATGATTTTCTGGGAGGGCAGTAGGAAGAAAATTAATAGTGTGGCGGAGGCTAAGGCCTATTTGGAGCAACATAAGACCCTCCTAGAGGGGGAAGATACAGGAACCAAGGAAGGGGAGGTACCAGATGATCAAGGAACGGGGGCGGGTGAGGCCATGGCGGTCGGGGAGGAGGGGGGTGCTAAGGCCAGAACCTTGAGATCCAGAACCAAGAAATGACGAAGTGGGAGGAATCTATTACTTTGTGCCTTTTATGATATCTCTTATTTTTGTAAACTTTAATATTACTCTGGATACTGAACTGATATTTTTGTATAAATCCGGTTGTTAAATTTGAAATTTTAATAAGGGAAGATCTGCTGTATGTGAAAAAAAAAAGAAAATATATATTATCTTTGTAAAAGGATAATGAAAATTCCACATATTGTAAGCGATAATATTGTTTATTTTTAACCAATAAAAATTTTATAACAAAAAAAAAAGTGAAAAAATCTTGGACAAAAATACATACATGGCTGGAAAAAATGATAAAACAACATATAGATTTGAAATCAGATATTTTTGTTGGGCATCTTACCAGACAAGTATAACAAAGGGAACATATACTGTATCTAATTTTAGATGTATTGACTGCAGCGAGAATAGTATTTGCACAACAGTGGAAAAGTGAAGAAATCCCAACAGATGATGATATGATTAGAAAAATATGGGAATGTGCAAAAATTGATAAGCTAAAACTTATAATTAAGAAAAACAAAGAAACTGAATATTTTTTGACTTGAAACTTATTTTATCAACAGCTAGCTGACAAAAACAGGAGCTAGAAACAGGGAAATATATGGAAGGATCAGTGGTATAAGGAAGATATTTATTGAAGGCAGATATATGAAGGAGAATGTCAGGCAAGTTATAGACTTAATGGACTATCTAGATAAGAATAAACAGTTCTCTGCAGCGCTGGTTTTTTTGGATGCGGAAAAAGCCTTTGATCGAGTGAATTGGAACTTTATAATTAAGACTTTGGAAAAAATGGATTTGGGGGAGCGGTTTATACAAGCGATTGGTGCAATTTATCAAGAGCAAAATGCACAACTTATTATCAATGGATGTTTAACATCGAATTTCAACATACAAAAAGGCACCAGACAAGGTTGTCCATTATCCCCGCTATTATTTATCCTAACTTTAGAAGTCTTACTTAATGCAATACGGGACTCGAACTCCTTGACTGGAATAGCTATAAGGCAAGAGGACTATAGAACTAAGGCATTTGCAGATGATCTGGTTGTTACCCTATCACAACCTATGAACTCAATAATCCAGATGAAAGATATTATAGAAGATTATGGCATGGTATCTGGTTTTAGGCTGAACCAGAAAAAAACTAAAATGATTGTTAAAAATTTGACAGAGAGCAAAAAAAAGGAACTGGAGAGAATGGCAGGTTTTGAAATTGTCTCAAAGGTCAAATATTTAGGAGTACAAATCGCAGACTTAAATGTTAAACTGTTTCAAAATAATTATGAGGTTCTGTGGCAAAAAATACAAAAAGACATACAAAATTGGAAGAAACTGCAGTTATCATTGCTTGGAAGAATATCAGCAGTAAAGATGAATGTTTTACCTAGATTTATCTTTTTGTTTCAAATGATACCGGTGCTTAAATCAGATAAACCATTGCTAGAATGGCAAAAAGGATTGAACAAATTTATTTGGAATGATAAAAAACCAAGAGTTAAACTGAAAATAATGCAAGATACTCGTGAGAGAGGTGGTCTTAAACTTCCAAACCTTCGATTATACTATGAAGCAACTGCATTGATACAATTAAGTGATTGGTTTGGGAAAACTAAGACTGAATTGTTGAACATAGAAAGTCATGACCTTGTTTGGGGATGGCATGCATATCTGTTTTATGATAATAAAGTGGACAAAGTGTTTAATAGTCATCTACTTAGAAGTGCCTTGATGAGAGTCTGGAGGAAGCACCGAATTAATTGGGATTATAAGATTCCGTTCTGGCTGGATCTTGCTGATACCATGTGGAATACAAATATTAAGTCACTCAGGGGTTTTTTATACAAGGAGTTACTTTACTTTGAAGAGGGCAGGTGGCGACTGAAGACTTTGGATATGCTGTTGGAGGAAGGGAAATCGTTGACTTGGTTGCAGTACAATCAATTACAGATGAGATGGAAAGAAGATCAACAAACTGGTTTAATGGAATATGAAGTAGAATTGGTTGAACAGATAAAGCAGACAGGTCCAATGCATATTAAGAGAGTTTATAATGTTCTGTTAGAAAGGGATTCAGAAAATGAGTTAGTTAAAGATTGTATGATTAAATGGGCACAAAATTTCTCTCAACCAGTTATGATGGAAACATGGGAAAAAATATGGGTTCAGAATGTTAAATTTACACAGTCACAAAATCTAAGAGAAAATTTTTATAAAATGTTTTATAGATGGCATTTAGACCCCAAGAAATTGTCTTGTATGTACCCTAATGTGCAGCCAAAATGTTGGAGATGTGATTGTTTAGATGCTACATATTATCACATCTGGTGGACTTGCAGGAAAGTGAGGGCTTTTTGGATAAAAATTTGGTGGGTTATGCAAAATGTTTTAAAGAAAAAAATACAATTTTCTCCGCAATTTTTTTTATTGGGTATAGTTAAAGACTTTACATTGGGTGAAACAAAACTGATTTTGTATATGGTGACAGCAGCTAGGTTGTTGATTGCCCAATATTGGAAGAGTGATGCTTTACCGACTGTTGATCAATGGACTCAGAAGATGGCTGGATTTGCAGAAATGGCGAAGATTTCAGCTTTTTTAAAAGATCAGATGCATGAGAAATATATACAGGAATGGAAATTATGGATTGAGTATGTACAGAATAAGTATCAGACTAGAAAATATTATGTCGCTTTTAGCTGAGAAGGATTGATGATTATGTTAGGAAATATAGAAAAAAGATATGGAAGGTTGAATAACATATATATTGTTTGGGAATATTAGCATTGCATATAATGGAAGTCAAGGGGGGGAGGGAAGAGGGAGGAGAGGGAGGGTTAGGGTGGGGATGGGATGGAATTATATATTATTTTGATATGTATTTTATAATGTTGGGTTAGGGTGGGGGGGGAAGGGGAAAAATTTGTATTTGTAAAAGTGGTATAAGGAAGATATGTTAACTTGGTTAAAGAAATATGATTATTATCTCTTTTATTCATTAAACATGAAACTCAGTCAACTGAACATTTAAAAATGTGTCACAAATACCATTGACTGTGCTAATGGCTGATATGGGTTGCTGCCAGCATCCTAGGTATCAACCATGTATCTTCTTAAAATATACGATGTTCCGAGTAGCACAGTTTTTTTGCAGTTCTGCTGGTGTTATTGCAGGAAGCTGCAATTTCTTGATGTGTTTTGTAAAATTCTTGGACGTGGTACCAAGTGCCCCAATAAATTATTATTATTATTATCTTTATTCATTAAATATGAAACTTAGTCAACTGAACATTCAAAAATGCATCACAAATACCATTGACTGTTGCTAATGGTTGATACGGGTTGCTGCCAGCGTCTTAGGTATCAACCAAGTACCTTCTTAAGATGTATGATGTTCCAAGTAGCGCAGTTTTTTGCAGTTCCACTAGTGTTATTGCAGGAAGCTGATGTATGCTATAAAATTCTTGGACATGGTACCAAGTGCCCCGATGACAATGGGTATCACTGTTACATGTTTCATCCATAGCCGTGTAGTTTCGATGGCCAGGTCGCGATATTTCATGATTTTTTCCAATTTTTTTCTTCGACTGGCATCTCCTGATACCACAATGTCAATAAATTGTACGTTTCAGTTTTCGACAACTGTGATATCTGGCATGTTGTGTTCCAAGTGATGATCCGTCTGTATCCCACAAGATCTTCACCTTCTCATTTTCTATAACTTTTTCCACTTTATGTTCCCATGACTTTTTGGAAACAGGAAAGTCATTTTTTTTACATAATGACTAGTGGACTAATTTAGCAACTTGGTCGTGTCTAGCTTGGTAATCAGTTTGTGTAATTTTGCTGCATTCACATATTAAATGTGAAACAGTTTCGACTTTGTTGTTGCAAAGTTAGCAGTTTGGATTGTCGGTGGATTTTTGTATCTTTGCTTTCATGACATTAGTTTGTAGTGCTTGTTCTTGAGCAGCAAGTATTAAACCTTCCGTTTCTTTCTTGATGATTCCCATCTTAAACCATGCCCAAGTAAAGTTGTCATCACATTTTCCTTCAATTTTTTTCAAGTGTTGTCCATGCAAAGTTTTGGTTTTCCATTTATTTAATCTGTCATCCAGCTGTTTTTCCTTATATTCTGCCTTTGTTTCTGTTGCTTTTATAATGTTCTCCATTTTCACAGCCTGCAGCAATTTTTCTGTACTTTGGTTCACATAATCATTCAAACTTCATTTTTCTTCTTCGACAGTTTGATGGATTTCCAATAGTCCTCTGTCCCCTATTTTTCTTGGCAGCTACAACCTATCTATGTCACTTCGTGGATGTAAAGCGTGGTATATATTCAAAAGTTTGTGTATTTTCCGGTCCAAGTTTTCCAGTTCAGCCAAAGTCCAATTGATGATTCCAGCTGAGTAGCATATCACTGGAACTGCCCACGTATTAATGGCTTTAATTAGGTTTCCAGCATTTAGCTTTGATTTTAATATTTTGCAGACCCTCCTGATGTATTCCTTTTGCATTGACTCTTTGACTTTTCCATTCAAGATGTTATCTGTTTCCAATATGCCTAGGTATTTGTAATCATCATCCTTTGCTAATGCTTTTACTATATTTCCATTTCCCAGTTCTATTCCTTCTATTTTTTCCATTTTTCCTTGCTTCGTGGATATTATAGCACATTTTCAAGTCCAAAGTTCATTTTGATGTCACTGCTGAACAGTTGAACTGTGTTGAATATTGATTTAAGTTCAGTGGGGGGATTTGCATACATTTTTAAGTCATCCATGTATAGTAGATGGTTTATCTTGCCATGTTGGCTTGGAGATTTGGTATCCCGGTTTTGTGTTTCATAGGATTATTGTCAGTAGAATTAATGCAATGTTGAACAGTAGTGGTGAAAGTGAGTCCCCCTAGAAGATTCCCCATCTGATGTTGACTTCACCAATGGTCTCCCCAATTGCTGTTAGAACTGTTTTTCATTTTGCATATTTGCTTTCAAAAATGTACAAATATTTTTGCTGATTCCAAAGTTTTTCAGACAGGTGTTAATCCAGCTGTGGGGTAATGAGTCAAATGCCTTCTTGTAATCAATCCATGCCATATTTAAATTTGTTTTTCTTCATTTTGCATTTTTAGTACCATTTTGTCAATGAGTAGCTGATCTTTTGCTCCTCTTGATTTTTTATAATTTCCTTTTTGATCTACTGGATACAAACTGTTTTCCATCAGATGATTGAATACTGAATTTGCCAGTATTCTTGTAAAAAGTTTGAACACTGCTGGCAGACAAGTAATTGGGCGATAGTTGCTTGGCTCTGTGCCCTTTTCTGGATCTTTCATTATCAAGTATGTTCAACCAGCTGTTAACCATTCTTTGGTTGCTGCATTTTGAAGCATTTGATCAAATTGAGTGGCTATGCGATGACGGAGGCTGGTCAGGTGTTTTAGCCAGTATCCATGCAGTTCGTCCAGGCCAGGTGCACTCCAGTTCTTGACCTTCTTTGCTTGTTTTGCAACCATGTCAGTTGTTATTGCAATATTTTCCATTTTGTTTTGTGTTGTTTGTTGTTGAATATCTTTGATCCAGGAGGCAGTTTTGTTGTGTTCCACTGGGTTTTCCCACAGTTCTTTCCAAAAATTCAAAGTTTTTTCTTTACATGGATGAACATTAGTTTGTACTCGAGTTTCATCAAGGGACTGGTAGAAGAGGTGTTGGTTTCTTCTGAACTGGACATTTTCACGATATTGTTTAATTCGTTCTTCGTATCTTTCAATTTTCATTAATAATAATTATTGTTGTTGTTGTTGCTATATTAATATTATTAATATAATTGATATTAATGCAAGGAATATTGTTGTAAACACTTTGATTATTATTTCCTAAAATGATTTGTATCCAGACAACACACTGTTCAATTGAAATTGGAATTTTTGTATGCTTTAAAATAAAATAAAAACTTAGTACAAAAAAAAGAATTTAAATAAAATGCAAAAAAAAAAAGAAGGAAAAGAAAAAATGTTCTCAGATTCTTCTATCCTTCTGCATGAGTGATTTTAAAATGAAGAATAAACTGTAAGGCAATCATAAAAGTTATTTAAAACACAGCATAATTTGAATTTAAAAAAATAAATGGAGAGCGACAATTTAACATTTTCTTTAAAGCCTGTACATATAAAACAGGCTTAAAGCAAAAAAAAAAAAAAAATTGACCAAAAGTACATTCCATTATTCAGATTGATAGCACCTAGCCAAACCTGGCTGATTTTAAAAACCAAAGCAAGTCCAAATTTATCAGTACTTGGAAAGAAGACAATCAGGGTAGCCCAAAAATAATTGCCTGGAAAACGACAATGATGAACCACTTGCTATTGTCTCCCTTCCTTCCCACCCCCCAAAAAAACCCAGCATGGACTTCTCCAAAAAGGAACAGAAATTTGCATAAAAGAAATAGAAACATACGGAGAACACAAAAATTGTTTTTATAACTTTTCAACACATATAATGAAAAATTACTCCAGTGCATTAAAAACAGGAAGCTGGTTAGGATTAGGGTAAGACAATTTTCTATTAATGGAGTCAAAGGAGACTAGAGAATTTGCATGAGTTATGTGTTTGTGTTCAGTGCAGAAGATGTACAGCAGATAACTCATGTCTAAATAGGCATTTTCAGAAAGGGATACTATGAAGCTGGTTCAGGAAAGGCAACAAGGCATGGAGTTCTAAACATTATTGACCAATTGAAAACAACTCACCAGATCTAAATGGCATCCATCTGGGAGATTTAAAAAAACTTAAATGGGAAAACACCGATCTAATGACCCAAAATGACCCAAAAACTGATTTTTGATTTAAAGGATTGGGCAATGACCAATGGAATGCCAATTGATGATGATGATGTCCAGGGGATATCTAGGAAACTAAGATCAATTAGATCATGTGTGAAAATATTATTAAAATACATTATTAGATAAAAGTTACCAAAGAGATAAATTTACCAAGCTCAAAGACAAATCTATCAGTATAAATTCTGAAAATAGTTCTGTCTCACTAATCTTACAAAGTTTTGAGAATATCAGCAAGAAACAAAGCAGGAATGATCTGGTAGTTTTTGTAAAATTCCTAAACAATATTGAGCAATTATGGCCTAAATCGAGAGTTTTAAAGGTCAGAAGCACAGAATGGGAAGGAATACTCTGTTCTTAAAGGGAAAGAATGTAAAGACAGTGTAATTCAAAAGTATCTTTTAAATCTAATGATTTTTCATTAATGCAAATGACCTGGAGGTAGGGACTAGACAGCCAGGCTTGCTAGTGACACAAAATAATTTGAAATAATTAAAAGAAAATCCAAATATATATGTGCTACCCAAATCACTTTGTAAAGTCAGATGGGCAGCATACAAATTTAATAAATAAATAAAAAGCAATAAAAGGCTTTTTTCCAAACTCTGGGGAAATTGCAAAATCATCCACTGTAATTTAAATATAAATTGATATGCATTGACACAAAAACAATTCTAACTTTATTTTGATGGTGTAAGGTATCTGCCAGGGAATAGAATTTGGGTTATCAAGGGTAGGTTAATGAAAGCATCAACCCATCATTGGACCTCTGCAAAAATTATGCTAAAAGCAATCATAAATAATACTGCTGATATCATAATTACTTTATGCAAAAATTTGCATATGTTATGATGTAACTATATTTACAATAATAAGTGCTGGTTACTGCACCTTGAAAATCAGTATGAGATGTGACATGATATGATACAAAAATATAATCCAAATGCTTAAGAGACAGAGAAACTCCTTATGAAGAAAGACTGATTGGTATCAAAGGTATCAATGATTGATACCTTTCATTGTTCTTTTTTAAATTTAAGAGTTGACCTGGCAAAGGTATATAAAATTACAGAAGAATACAGGTAGTCCTTGACTTACAACAGTTTACTTAATGACCGTTCAAAGCTACATCACTGAAAAAGGGACTTATGGCCATTTTTCAAACTTACAATGATTGCAGCATCCCCATGGTCACATGATCAAAATACAGATGCTTAGAAGCTGACTCATATTTATGACAGTTGCAGTCTCCCGAGGTCTTGTGCTCACCTTCTGTGATCTTTTGTCAAGCAAAGTCGATGGGAAAGCCAGATTCACTTAATAACCTTGTTATTAATTTAACAACTGCAGTGATACACTTAACTATGGCAAGAAAATTTGTAAAATGGAGCAAAATTCACTTAACAACTGTCTCACTTAGCAACAGAAATGTTGGGCTCAGTTGTGGTTGTAAATTGAGGACTACCTATATAGAGATGGTGGATAGTTTTTCTCTTCCTTTCCTAATAGCAGAATTCAGGATTACCCAATGACACTGAATGAAGTCTTTAGGACAGATACATGGATGTTTTTCTTCCCTATAAAATGTAATAAATGGATATAATTGCTGATAGTACTTGGTGTAAGTAGTACTGAGCTAAATGGACCAATGGCTTGACTTAATTTAGATGAATACTTAATATTTCAATGCTAATTTCTGTAGATATTTGCAAAGTCCTATTTACCCTTTTCGTCTCTATCCAAAAGTCCTTATTATCACTATCAGCTGTTCTGCGAATTTGCATATCAGCAAACTTATATTCATCAGAAAAGAATATATTTATTCTATTCTATTTATTCAAATTGTTTGAGGCAAAAAGTTCTGAATGTGCAGTGTCCATTAAAGGGTATTTTCAGGACATCAGGTCCCAACTATAGTTCTCTTCTGCAATTAAAATGAAGCTGGTGGTTTCAAGGAGGAACAAATCATCTGAAATCTCTTACAGAGAGAGAGAGAGAGATCTTTTGTCCTCTCTTGATGTGAGGGTGTGGTTACACATTTACAATTCTGAAGTGCATCCTAGAGACAGTTACAAGGAATAATTGAACTGGCAGACAAAGATATAATAGAAATATATATTTTAAAAAGGGGGGACAAAACAAAACTAAACAATGGTTAAATTAGGTGGAGGAATATGGAAACAAATGGGAAGATATAAATTGTGGAAAGGAAACTCCCAATTCTTAGGAAGGCTGGTGGAAAGAGGAATAAAGAATCCTCCAAGCCTTTTTAAGGCATGTCTACCAAGTGGAGAGATATGGGAGCTTTAAGACTATTCATTTTAACTTTCAGAGACTTGCCTTGAGCACCCAAAATGAGAGAGAGAGGGAGGGAGGGAGGGAGGGAGGGAGGGAGGGAGAGAACATAGGTGTTTCTTCTCCCTTTCTGCAGCAATCAAGAACAAAGGATCTGGTGAGGACGTGGTTTTTTCCAGTCCTTGCACACCGTAAAAGATATTTATTACCAGAGGCTAGGGAACAGAACAGATCAACTTTATATGAAAAAAACATGATTTGTTTGTAAGCCAGAATCTGTCTTATTCAACAACCCATAGTCATGGTTGGGTTGGGTTGGGTTGGGTTGGTTTAGTTCAGGTGAGCTAAGTGAAGACATCACAATAACATGAACATGAGTGGAGCTAGGGAACCTTGGGAGTTTTAGGTGGGATGCTGGTATTGTAAACAATGTGTACAACTATTTTATTTGATTTATATAAAAAATAAGAAATTAAAATTAACAGAAAATTTCATCTTAACTATCTAATAAAGGAGTCCCTGCAGATTTTACTCCACTAGTCATTGCTGACTATAAGGGGCAGTGCTCATCTCAAAGGCATTGAACCAGCACTGTCTGAAGATATTTCTGCAGTCATGTGGGTGTTACATTCCCACAGAAGTGATATCTATTTATCGACTCATATTTGGATTCTTTCAAACTGCTAGGTTGGCAGGAACTGGGGCAAGGATGGGAGCTCACCCCATCACATGGGACTCTGGTCTCAAACCTGGACTGCCATCTTTCCAGCAGACAAGCCCAGCATCTTAACCACTGAGTCATTAGGCCGCCCTCAGTTATCTCATAACTTGCTACAAAATTTCTGCATCAGGATTTCAGAGCATTCAGGCAACACTAAAAAAACCAAATACACACCAATTTGCCAGTATTCATGTCTTCATTCACCAAAACAAAGTAAAAGAGAAGCAAACTGCAGTCCTGCTACAGTTCAAGAAGATGCTTTGTATTGCCTTTCAACAATTCTGGCATCATCCCTGATATTGAGGGGAAAATGAATAGAACAGACATATGCAAAAAGATAAGCAATAATTAATGAAGAAGCTATATAGCAGTGATGGCAAATCTTTTAGAGACCAAGTGCCTCAACTGCAACCCAAAGCTCACTTATTTATCACAAAGTGCCAACATGTTAATTTAACCTGAATAATGATGTTTTACTACCTAAAATAATGATAAACAACACAGAGTTCAGCTAATTGTTCCAAGAAAAACATGATAAATACACTTTTATGCCCCTTCATTTTTTTTCTGCTTTTGAAATATTACATTTAGCAACAATAAAAAAAAACTTGTAATATCATTTCTCTCTTTTTCCCCTCTCTGTCTTTCTCTTTCCCTCCCCCTTGTCTCTTTTTCTCTCTTTCCCTCCCTCTACCTCTCTCTATCTCTCTGTGTGTGTCTCTCTCTTTCTCTCTCTTTCCCTCCCCCCCTCTCTCTATATATATACATATATATCTGCCTCTCTGTTTCTCTTTCCCTCCCTCCCTCCCTCTCTTTATCTCTCTCTCTGTGTCTCATCTATCTATCTATCTATCTATCTATCTATCTATCTATCTATCCATCCGTGCTCTCCTGTCCAGCTTCACGTGTCATCTGAATCCAACCATTTGGGCTGTGGAGGGGGAGTGGAGGCTGGCAGGCAAAGCCAAGTGTTAGAGATCCACACAAAATAAGGCAACTCCAACCTGGATCCTGTTGGGGAGACACCCCCCCCTTCCCTCTGCCTCTCTCCCCCCATGGTGGGGGCCCAGGCAGCCTGAGCACAGCTCCCTCCTCGGAGGCAATCAGCAAGCAAACAAACATGGTGCTCTGACTGGGTGGTGGCGGGGTGGAGCCCCACCTCTGGCCAGTGAGAGCGGAGCAGGCAGGGTGCACACCTTCCCCACTGCTGCTGCAGCATTGGCACTGGCCAGGGGAAACGTGCGAGCCAAACGTTTCAAGATGCACTGAGTGGAGTTTGCAAGCGGGCTTATCGGAGCCACTTAGCGGGGAGACCCCAGCCCATTTGGTTCACTTCATTTGGTGGGAACCAGTGGTGGGTTTCAAAAATCTTTACTACCGGTTCTGTGGGTGTGACTTGGTGAGTGTGGCGTGGCTTGGTGGGCGTGGCATGGGAAGGATACTGCAAAATCCCCATTTCCTCCCAATCAGCTGGGACTCAGGAGACAGAGAATAGATGGGGGTGGGGCCAGTTAGAATTTTTACTACCAGTTCTCCAAACTACTCAAAATTTCTGCTACCGGTTCTCCAGAACTGGTCAGAACCTGCTGAAACCCACCTCTGGTGGGAACACAGAAGGCAGAGGAAATCTGTGTCTCTTGGCTTTCAGCCCTCAAAGACTCCTTTGGGATGATTTTTTCTGCTTTTAAAATATTACATTTAAAAGTTATAAAACTTTTGTAATATCATTTCTCTTTCCCTCCCTCCCCCTCTCTCTCTCTTCCCACCCTCCCTCTGACTCCCTCTGTTTCTCTGTCTCTTCCCCCCTGCAGGGGGAGGGAGGAACCCCTGAACTGGTGCTGGGTGGTGGGAGTGATATCCGGATGCTGACAAGCCCAGGAGCCCATGCTCAGCTGGCTGGAGGAGAGGTGGGGCATCCCAACACAGGCAGCTCTGCGGGAAAAGAAACTGCCTTTTTTTGCCAAGCCAAGCCAACACAGGGTCGCATTGTGGTTCAGCGTCGTAATGGGTTTCAGGATGAAGATGGGACTCCATCTGCCCCACTGTAAAGCGTGTGAGTGAAAAGGTTCGCTCAATCAATTCCAACTTCACAAGATCTTTTTCTTTCGTGAGAAGTTGGAATTGATTGAGTGAAACGTGATGGAGAAACGTGATTGGAGCTGGGTCAGGGCAACTGCACAGTGCCCACGGAGAGGGCTTTGTGTGCCACATCTGGCACACGTGCCATAGGTTTGCCATCATGGCTATATAGCTTACAAGAATACAAATTCCAGCTCTCATGCATGTATCCTAGAGAGATTTGTTTCTGTAATTATGGTTCCAATGTCCAAAACATTTGCCTTCTTAAATGTTCATATTAACACATAGTGACTTATTCTATGCTTGTTTCTAATGTTGGAAAATGGGTGTTGCATTGACAAAATTTTATTTTAAAAAATCCACCTGCAGAATTCCTTTTCAGATTGGATTATTATAAAGTCTAAAGCTGCATTTGCATTGGTGAATGTCTTTGATTTGGGTAATCTGTTACAGTTACCGCATCAGACCAACTTGAATTACTGGGCTATTGGGAGGATAACTATGCATGCCAACTCAAACTCAAGGATAAGTCACAGTCAGTGCTGATGGGGGGAGAGATAAACCCACCTCATAGCCCTCCCCATTTTGTGGGAGACCAAAGGGCTTGATGCTCTCTCAGTCCTGTTTTAACATATACATGAAGTTGCTGGGGGTGGTCATTTGATGGTGCAAGGTGAGATAACATAATATGCAGATGATACTTAGTTGTAAATCCTCATCTCAGGTCAACCACACAGTGCTGTGAAAGTTCTGCCCCAATGTCTAGAGGCTGTGAGGGTCTGATTGAGAAGGGAAAAACTCAACCCTAGCAAGACTAAGTAGCTTTGGTTTTAGGATCACCCTGGATTTGATGATATTCTATGTTTAGTTCTGGATAGAGTTGTACTGTGGCAGATAAAGCTAGTGCACAATTTGAGGTCCTCTTAGACTTACAACTTAAGGAACAGGAGGTTACTTGTACACCTGTGCTTCAATTGTGCTCTTTCATGGACCTGGAGGCACTGCACATGCTTTGATGAAGTCCTGAATGGATTACTGTACTGAAGTTACCCTTGAAAAACATTCAGAAGTGAAAATTGGTCCAGAATGTGACTGCACAGGCAATGATAGGTGTTAAGCCAGTTTGGTCTAGTGGTTAAGGCACCAGGTTAGAAACCAGGAGACCTGAGATCAAGTCTGGCTTTAGCCATGAAACCCAGATGGATAACCTTGAGCCAGTCACTCTTGCACAGCCCAACTCATCTCATAGTGTTGTTGTTGTGGGGGAAATAGGAGGGAGAAGGAGCACTAGATATGTTCACTGCCTTGAGTTGTTTATTAAAAAATTAAAATAAAGGTGGGGTATAAATTAAATAAAACACCTATAATTGCCTAAGCAGCCACATCTGTTACATCTTTGTTTCATAAGTCACATACGTTCCCAACAGACTTCTAGGTAAAAGTCAAGGTGTAGATTATCATCTAAAAATATTTAATGAAATGGGGCCAGGACATTTGAGAGACCACCTCTTTCTGATTGTTTCTACTTGCCCGACTAGATCCAGCAGGTGGATCTAGGGCCTACTGATTGAAGAATGCTATCTAGTAGGACCCAGAAAATGTGCCTTTTTTTAAAAAAATCCTGGACCACCTGATATTAAAATGGTCCGAATCCTGGTACCGTAGCTTTATGGAGAACACTTAAGACTTGGCTCTTCTATCCAGCATGTAAGTCAGAAAGTTGATGGAACTCATGTTTTGCCATTCTTATGGAATAATTATCCTCAATTGCCCTTTTTTGCTTTCATTGTGTGCTGAATGATTTAGCTTTTATATTGTTATCTCAAATTCTTTTGGCTAGCCAGTCACCTGGATGAAATGAGGGGCTATTTAAATTGAAAGCAAGAAATTCCCTATTTGCACAGGAAGCCTTACCATTGTAGCAAGATGTCCCCCAAGATTAATTTACCTCTGGGGGATTCAGTGAGCAACATGAGTGGGTTGTCACTCTGAACTGGAAAGTCCTATCTGCAAATAGATATTTCCAAGAATTCCATTGCTGAATTTACATTCCTGGATTGAGCATGTGCTCAATCCAGTGTCCTTCTTCATCGGCCTCTATATTTATCTGGCTTTGTCTGGTAGACCCAAAGATTAAAGTGAAAAACAAAATAGATTCTGTAAGGTTAAAATCTATTCATCCTTGATAAACTGTTATTCCATTTCTACACACTACATTCAGAAACAAAACATATTCACAAATCTACACTCTATTTTAGTGTAAATTAAAATGAAACTAAGTATAATATGGAACAAATTTAGCAAAGGTATTTCAATTTCTTTCTTTTTCTCTTTCAGTAAAATGAATATACTGCAGACCAGTATTCTTCCTGTAGGACAGACCTTGTATTTAAAGTAGCAACCTTAAAGTCCCTCTTACCTCCTAAACCCAACAAGTTTACTTGGGCTGGCTAGAGTGATGTAATTTTACTTTTAAATTTCTACAGTTTGGAAAGGGAATAAATCATAGTATCAAGGTATCCATTAATGTCATAGAAGTGTTGGAAGAACTGTCCATCTGGGTTCAGTTCCAAGTGGAGAGAAAGAAACTGGAAACATGGAGACTGCTTGGAAGAATGGTTTTAATGGTGAACAGGACCACATGGTTTGAGATCCTGGGCAGTTGAGCACATGGGTGAGAGAGAGAGAGATTTATACGCACTCTTGGGCTCCACCTTGGAGCTTCCTGTTTCTGTGTAAGAAATATATTCTGATTGGTTGTCAGACTCCCATGGGACCATGCAGGAATAATTTTGTAGGTTGTCTTGAGTCGCAGGCTTGATTGAATCTTGCTGGGTGATGTAATGAAGGGTCTTTGGACAATTCCTATTATGGCTTAATGGCTTTGTCCTGGTTTGGATCTTGAATGAGGGCTAATCCTATCACCCTAGAGCTGAAGGTCTTTTGTAGATAAGATGGCCCAGTCTTTTGTTTTGTAGATAGATTGGCACCAGTCTTTCTGGGGCTATTAACAAAGGTGGGGGCTGCTTTCCAAGAGCAAGTTTCTCCTTTTCTCATCCAGGGAGGTATAATATTCTGACTTTTTAATATATTTCCTGGAATATTTCTGCTCTGTAGAGTGATGGGGGGGGCAGTAACTGAGGCAAGACAGGTGTAAGAGGAACAAAAGGTTTAATGTTAACAGTTAGCAGAACAGCTTCAGAACTAGAACAGCAACTTAGGCGTCTGACAGCTATTTATACAGTAGCTGTCAAACCGCTCAGCCAATGGTGATGCCAGGATTCTCCCACCGTCTCTGGGCGCATCTTAGCCAATGAGGGTGCTGCGTCATAAGTCTGAGGACCTTGTCGTAAGTCTGAGGACTTAGCACCCCTTCCCTCCTGGATAGCATACGCATAGTCGCTCAAAACAGGGCACCGCCTGGTCCATGGAGATCTACGCAGTCCTGGGACGGCCTCCAAAGGAGTGGGAGTGCTGCCTGTGGAATGCTCGGCGATGCTTCTGGAACTTCAATGTCGGATTCGACTTCGGATGCGTGGCCCGGCTCACCAAGTAAGTTGGTTGCTGGTGGCGCACTTGAGACAGGGCCTGGAGTTTCATAGTTAGGGACTGGATGGGTCTCAGTGTCCTGTTGGCTTGTTGTTTCTCTCTCACCTCCTGTGAAGCATGTGCGCAGTTGGTTGATGTGGCACTGTCAGAGCCGGCCATCGGGTAGTTCCACTTGGTATGAGTAGGGGCCCGAGAACTGCACTATTGTCCCTGGTAACCACCTTCGTTCGCCTGCATAATTCTGGACAAAAACAAAGTCCCCCACATGGAAACTGCGGGCGCGGCCGGTAGACCCTGGGAGGTTATTGGGAGTGTAACTGGGGTGAAGGCGGTCAAGGGTGAAGGTGGTCAAGGTCCATTAACAGTTCAGCAGGGCTCCTGTTGGTAGAAGGACAGGGAGTTACGTGTTGGGTCAATAAGTATCTTGCAACCTTCCAACCTGACCAATACCCTCTTGTAAACCTTGCTAAGGTATCCTTGGCCAACCTCACGGTTTGTTTGACCAGCCCATTGCTGGCCGGGCAAAACGGCGTGACCCTGGCATGGTGGATGCCAAGCCCTGCCAGGTAGACTTGGAAGGAGGCAGAAGTCAGTTGCGGCCCATTATCAGAGACTAGGATGTCCGGGAGGCTGTGGGTGGCGAATAGACTCTGCATTGCCTTGATTAAAGTGCTTGCTGTGGTGGATGCCATTAATTCTATCTTAACCTATTTTGAATATGCATCCACCATGATCAGGAAGGTTTGCCCATGGAATGGGCCTGCAAAGTCCACGTGGATCCTGGACCATGGGCTTTTTGGCATCTCCCACTCCCTCACAGGTGCTGCTGAGGCAACTGGGTGTGATAGTTGGCATGTCTGGCACCTGATGACCCACACAGTGGCTGACTGGTCAAAATTGGGCCACCAGATTTAGCTGCGACCCAATGCCTTCATCCTGACAATGCCAGGGTGGCCTTCATGAAGGCATTCCATGACCCGGTGTTGCAGCTGGGGTAGCACTACTACCCTGTTTCCCCATAGGAGGCACCCTCGCTGGGCTGAAAGCTCGTGTTTTCTGGCTTGGTAGGGTTTAAACTCCAAGGGCACTTTCCCCATGGGCCAGCCCCTTCGCACCCAGTCAAGGACCTGGCGAAGGATGAGGTCTTTGACAGATAACACAGTGACATCAGAAGCGGTCACTGGCAAATTGAGGGACTCAATGAGGAGTACTGTGGAGGTTGGGGAGGGGTCTAGTATGGAGAGTGGGAGTGGGCAGCAGCTGAGAGCATCTGCATGTGCAAGATGCTTGCCAGGGTGGTAAATGAGGTGGTAGGAATAAGAAGCTAAGAATTCTACCCATCGGGACATGTGTGGTGAGAGGACCTGGGGGGTTTGTTTGTTCCCTTCCACCAGTCCCAATAGAGGCTTGTGGTCGGTGACTAGAGTAAAAGGCCGGCCGTATAAGTAGTCATGAAAGCATTTTTTGGCTGCGACTGAAGCCAATGTTTCCTTATCGATTTGGCCATAATTTCGTTCAGTAGAGGAGAGAGTCCTCGAATAGAATGCAATAGGGGCTTCTATGCCATTGGGAAGGCGGTGGCTTAGGACAGCCCCAATACCAAAGGGAGAAGCGTCAGCGACCAGGACCAGGGGGAGGCTGTCAGTTATTGTACGAGGACAGTGTCTGATGTCAGAAGTTTTTTACAGCCGCAAAAGCAGTGGCTTCTTTGGTGCCCCAGGACCAAAGGGTCTTCTTGTCCAGAAGCCTATGCAGAGGGTCTGCAACAGATGCTTTGTGGGCAAGAAGATACTATAAAAGTTGAGAAGCCCTAAGAAAGCCTGCAATTCAGTTTTGTTAGAGGGGGTTGGGGCATTTCTGATGGCAGCAACCTTAGAGGGTGTAGGATGGATGCCCGTGGCATCGATGAGGTATGCTAGGAATTCCACCCTAGGCACTCCTATTCTGCACTTTTGTTTCTTTAACTTAAGCCCGGCTGTTTGAAAATGGTGCAGGACTGCCCTTAGCTTGTGCTTCAGGTCAGCCTGGTTGGTGGCTGAGATGAGCACATCATCGAAATATAGAATGACGCCTTGCAACCCTTGCAAAAGTTGCTCCATAAGACCCTGAAAAAAGCCCAGGGCGACGCTGATGCCAATCTGGAGATGTTGGCACTTGAAAGCACCCTGGTGGGTCACAATTGTCTGAGCCTCAGCTGTGGCAGCATCCATCGGAAGCTGCTGGTAGGCTTGTGCCATATCTAGTTTGGCAAAAATGGTCCCCCGCCCAAGGGAGTGCAGCAGGTGCTGTACTACAGGCACTGGATAGTGGTTAGCCTGGAGTGCCCTATTTACTGTACATTTGTAGTCAGCACAGATTCTTATAGACCCATCTGGCTTGATGGGTATGACTATGGGGGTCTCCCAGGGGGCATGGTCAGTGGGTACTAAAACTCCTTGGGCTATCAGCTTGTCAAGTTCCCTGTCTACTAAGGGTCGAAGTGCAAAAGGTACTCTCCTGGGTTTTAATCTAATTGGTGCAATTTGGGGGTCTAGGTTAAGGGAGATGGGTGAACCATTATATTTACCTAATTCGTTGTCAAAACCTTCAGCGAATTCAGTCAGGACAGCTTTGAAGTCGTCGCAGGTGGTTGAGCAGATGCCAGTAATGCCAAGCCCTAGAGCGCCAAACCAGTTGAAGCCCAACAGGCTGGGGAGATGGCCACTTACAATGATTAAGGGCAGGCTGCCAGTGAAAGTCTTGTACTCTACCAGGAGTTTGATATGGCCCAGTGTGAGAATATGGTTTTGCTGGTAGTCTCGCAGTTGCAGTTGGCAGGGTTGCAGGTTTCTTTTTTTGCATGTGGGGACCAACTTTTGTAAAGTGTCCCAAGAGATTAGGGACTTTGAGGATCCGGTGTCAACCTCCATGCAACAAGGGACACCCTCGATGGTAATCATAAAGTAAATTTTGTGGCTAGATGGTGTTTTGGATTGGCAGATGGCCACATCAGGGGATCTCTTTTCATAGCATATGGTGTAGCAGTCCCCACTAGGCTTTGTATTTCTGAAGAAAGGTTGGCGATTGGAGGGTGGCTGTGGGGTCTGTAGATTGACTCTACAGACGTGCGCCAAATGTCCCTTTTTTCCACACCTGTGGCAAACTGCTGTTTTGAAGTGACAACTTGCCCTGGAATGTTTTTCACCACAGTCCTGGCATGGAGGGCCAGCAAACTCTTTTTCTGAGGTGTTTATTTTGCCCTTCACAGTTCTGAGGTGACTTATGTTGTCCTCCTCTTCATCCTCTTCTTCTTGGTCCACTTCTTCGGAATGGATTGTGGCTGGCTTGTTGTCTTATCTCCATGGTGGATTTGCTTGACAGCTCACATGCCTGCGCCTCCTCAATAGCTGACAGGAGGGTGATTTCCCTTTTTTCAAGCAAATGGCATTGTATGCACGGGTCTTTAACCCCACATACAAATTGCTCTAATAGGGAATCCTCCAAGTCTTTAAATTCACAGTTCAAAGCTGCAGTTCTGAGGGAAGCTATGTAGCAGTTTATAGATTCCCCTTAGCTGGGAGAATCTGCCTGAAGTTGAAATGGCGAGTGATGTGTGAGGGGGTAGTGGTTTTTTAGCTTCTCCCTCAAAACTTCCCAGGGGACCGACTGGACAGGAACAGTGGCCAGCAAAGCCAACGCCGTGGCAAGCATCTCAGGGCCACATGAGTTCAGGAAGTGAGCCCTTTTACGGTTGCTGGTCAAACCTGTGTAGTCATTTGCCTCAATGAAGCATTTGAAACGGGCTTCATATGAGTTCCAGGTCTTGGTCAGCGGGTTGAAGGGAGCGAAGATTGGAGGTGCCATCCTGACAAGGACAGGGTTCTAGTTCCTCAGATAAAGCTGTTCGAACGACGTATCGTCGCCAGTGACTTCAGTGGCACTTGGCTAACACGGCCAGCTCGTAGTGACTTAGCTACCTGTCACCTCACGCCAAGAATCCCATCCTCATTGCCAGTGCTCTGTAGAGCGACGGGGGGCAGTAACTGAGGCAAGACAGGTGTAAGAGGAACAAAAGGTTTAATGTTAACAGTTAACAGAACAGCTTCAGAACTAGAACAGCAACTTAGGCATCTGACAGCTATTTATACAGTAGCTGTCAAACCGCTCAGCCAATGGTGATGGCAGGATTCTCCCGCCGTCTCTGGGCGCGTCTTAGCCAATGAGGGTGCTGCGTCATAAGTCTGAGGACCTCATCATAAGTCTGAGGACTTAGCACTTTCATTCTTCTAGGAGCGGGTGAGTGCTAACATCCTACAGAAGTATTTAAAAATAATAAAGCAATCAATCATATGTACTATAGTATGTATGCTTGAGTTAATTTACTGATAACAGCTACTATTATCACATCTTAAATCATGACATTTCCATCCCTAACTTTTACAAAGTGTAATTTTAGTAACAGTAATTTATATTTAAATATTAATTAGAAATGATTTGTAAGCTTTATTGGAAACCAAAGAATCATGATCTTTGAACTCCTTTTAACCTCCATATGTGTCACGGCAGCCATGTTAGACAAGTGTTTTCCCATAGCAGACATTTTGTGAGAATCCTGACAACATGCTGTTAAAAATTCAAATGCAACCCACTGACCCCCAAATGTTAGAGACCCCCTGGGTTAGGTTGAGACAGATGTGCCAAAGACCATACCACGTGCTTTACGATTGAATGGAAATTTAGAACAAAGGCTCTCCATTCTAAATCCAGTTCCATATCTACTTCATCATCCTACTCAGATTGTCTAAACTGCAGATATATCTTAAGAGATCACATCAAGAAGCCAGAAACCCTGAGGTGCCAAGTGTAGGAACCTATACCTCAAGGTCAGTTTCTGGAAATTAACCGCTTAGTGTCATGGGGTTAAACAAATAGCCGGTAAAGAAATAAATCTGTCAAATAAATTGTATTTTGCAGAGATCCTGAGAAACAGACAGGTCTGCTATTTGTACTGAAAAGAATGACTTACAGATTTGCTCACATTAAAGCTCTATAACATTTCAGGATGTTTGTGAAAGAAATAAGAACCCAGGAGCATCAGAGAAGATAAAGTTGTTTAATGTAAAAACATAGTGTCCCTTTGTTCAACCAAATGACTTGGGGGGCTTGCTATTCAACCCACTCACAAGTTGAAAGAAACATTAACAAGAAATCTTAATTATATCATTCCCCAATGAAAGACAAACAAATTTGTCCTCATAGTAACACTTCATATTTAAGCTTTTTTTTTTTTTACATAAATCTAGCTGTACAATTCTTTCAAGAAACCAACCTAAATGATGTGGGGCAAAAAAAAGTATACTTGGATGAACCAGACCCAAATCAGATAAACATGCCTGAGAATCAAGGAGGATTTATAAAAGAATTGCCAAAGACTTATAATGTAGTAAGTTACAAGCAGAAGAAGCTGAACATGGATCATGCTCTGCCCTGGCAGTATGTGAACACTGCAACACCATCGAAAGTAAACACAAATATTGATGCAGAAAAAAGAGTTTTGCAAGGGTATTCTTCAACCAGATTGCTTGCACTATCAAATTTATAACTCTATTCGAGGGAAAAAACACATTCAAAATCTCTGAATATTAAGTTCCATCTTAGAAATGTAGGTTATCTACCTTCTAGTCTTTGTTTTGTTTCCTCTAAATTAAAATTCTAGGAGTCATTTGAAATCAATAGAATCACAAATACTTTAAATAGCGTGAAGGTCAGGTGGATATATGAGGAGATGTCTAGAGCACCATTGGTGGAAGACAAGGGATGAATTCGATAAAACACGGGTAAGAGCTGCTATTAAGACAGAATTGCAGAAACATCTGGTAAAAAGAAGGGAGGAGGCTTATGCTTATATATCAACAACAGCTGGTCTCAGGATATAACTATAATATATAAATTCTGTGACAAAAACTTAGAGTCTTTACTTATCAACTGTAAACCATTTTATTCTCCACATGGATTCTCCTCACTTCTAGTGTATATCCCACCAAAGCCTCTGTAAACAAGGCATTATGAACTCTAGCTGACCAAATTATGGAGGCTGAAGCCAAATACCCCGATTCACTGGCCATTATTTTGGGAAATCTAAACAAGGCAAACTTAAGGAAAGAGCTACCAAATACTTTCAGCATGTCAATTGTCCCACTAGAGGCAAGAATACTTTAGACCATTGTTACACAACACTAAAAGATGCTTATTGGTCTTTACCATGAGCAGCTGTGGGACACTCTGATCATTGCATGATTCACCTTGTACCTGCTTACGGGCAAAGACTTAAAACCACAAAACCGACAATTAAATCAGTGAAGACTTGGACTGAGGAGGCAAAGCGCCTCTGGCGCTGCGAGATTCCCCCCTCTCGCAGGTTTGGCCCTCCTCACTATCGAGGGCCTACCTTGATGACGGATTTTGGAATCCCAAGAGGTGGCATGTTGCGAAGAGGGGGTTGTGGGGATTTTTGGGGAAGTTTTTAGATAGGATTTTAAAGGGTTCCAGGATGGGGGCTGGTTGTGTGGGTTTGGGGGAGAACCCGCAGGGGAGAAGGCCTGGTCTGGCTGAAGAGCACAGCATGGGAGGTGTGGGACTCAGGGTCAAGGAGGGGGTCAGAGCTTGTGTTGTTTATGGACATTACATCAGTACTGTGGGTGGCAGAGGCAGATATGACAGGAGCAGGGGGTCACATCATGTTGTGGGAGTGCGTGCCCACTGTCTTCAAGCGGTGGTGCGCTCCGGCCTCCAATGCCCCTCTCATTCCCCAGGTTGCACAGATCCTCAGGCCCTGGGCCTTCGGCTGATGCTATGCAATGCCAGGTACGTGGTAAATAAAGCCCCCCACATTTGTGATCTTGTTCAGGAGGGGGGAGCGGACCTGGTGGGTATTACAGAGATCTGGTTGGGCCAGAAGGGGGGGTTCCCCTCGTTGAGATGTGCCCACCCGGCTTTCCTGCATTTCATCAGCCGAGGTCACAGGGGATGGGCGGGGGGGTGGCGGTTGTTATTAAAGAAGGCCTTGGTCCAAGGGTGGCCACTGTTCCTCAGATGGCTGGATGTGAGTCCCTCCTTGTGAAGTGGGGTCATGGGGTGCAGATGGGCTTGCTGGTTACATACTTGGCTCCCTGCCACCTGGCGGCAGCCCTGCCCAAGCTGCTCAATGTTATTGCCGCTGTGGCGGTTGATACCCCCAGGCTAATGGTCATGGGGGATTTTAACCTACCATCTATCAGTGAGGTGTCTAAGGTGGCCCAGGAGTTCATGGCTTCCATGACGGCCATGGACCTGACCCAGTTAGTTCATGGCCCTACTCACACATGGGGAAACACGCTGGACTTGGGTTTTGTCTCTGGTCAGTGGTTGAGTGATCTCAAGATAGGGGATATAGCAATCAAACCCTTGTCATGGTCAGATCACTCCCTCTTTTCCTTCGAACTTTGAACCACCGCATCCCACGCACCGCACGGAGCTTGGGCCATTTCCTGAGGCTCTGGCTCACGGCTCGACTGAAGACCTAGTGGCCGCCTGGGATAGGGCGGCCGCTGGAGCTTTGGACCAGGTCGTGCGTTTGCGGTCTCTGACCCGGCGCCAGTCTCACCTGGCTCCTTGGTTTACTGAGGAGCTGAGGGAGATGAAGTGCCTGGAGAGCAGTTGGAGGGCCAGCCATTCTGAATCCGACTGAACGTAAGGTCTCATATTAAGACCTACGATAAAAGCGGCAAAATGTAACTAATTTTCCGCTCTTATTACATCATCAGATAATCGCCCGCCCACCCGTTAAGGTGACCCGCTCCCTGCTCCACCAGGAAGCGCGGGAGGACCCCTTGGAGGGTAGAGCCGAGGACTTTGTACAGTATCTGTATGACAAAATTGCTCAGATTCGGGAACACCTGGACTCCGACTAGGTAGATTCAGGGGGGATGATGGAGGCAAGTCCTGAGAGTATTATCTGGGGAGAGTTTGATTCTGTGACTCCTGAAGACGTGGACAGGATACTGGGTAGACTGAGCGCTGCCACATGTTTATTGGACCCGTGTCCCTCCTGGTTGGTGTTGGCCTCTCGGGAGGTTACACGAGGCTGGCTCCAGGGGATTATAAATGCTTCCTTGAGTGAGGGTGTCTTCCCCGCCGCCTTGAAAGAGGCAGTGGTGAGGCCCCTCCTCAAGAAGCCTTCCCTGGACCCAACAGTGTTGGCTAATTATCGTCCAGTCTCCAACCTTCGCTTTGTTGCAAAGGTTGTTGAGAGTGTGGTAGCACGACAGCTCCCTCAGTACCTGGATGAATCGGCTTATCTGGATCCATTCCAGTCGGGCTTCAGGCCTGGGTACAACACAGAGATGGCATTGGTTGCATTGGTTGATGATCTCTGGGGGGCTTGGGACAGGGGTTGCTCTTCTGTCCTGGTCCTATTAGATCTCTCAGCGGCTTTTGATACCATCAACCATGGTATCATGCTGCACCGGTTGGAAGAGTTAGGGGTGGGGGGCACCATGTTGCGGCGGTTCTCCTCCTTTCTCTCCGACCAGTTGCAGTCTGTGTTGGCAGGGGGACAGAGGTCGACCCCAAGGCCTCTTGTATATGGGGTGCCACAGGGGTCATCCTCTCCCCTTCTGTTCAACATTTATGTGAAGCCGCTGGGTGAGATCATCCGTGGTTTCAGGGTGAAGTACCATCAGTACGCTGATGATACTCAGCTGTACATCTCCACCCCGGACCACCCCAATGATGCCCTTGAAGTGATATCTCGGTGCCTGGAGGCTGTACGGATCTGGATGGGGAGAAACAGACTCAGGCTCAACCCATCCAAGACCGAGTGGCTGTGGTTTCTGACATCCCGATATAGTCAGTTGGGGCCATCACTAACTATTGGGGGCAAGTTGTTGGCCCCCATGGAGAGGGTTCGCAACTTGGGTGTTCTCCTGGACTCACGGCTGTCTTTAGAAGAGCACTTGACAGTTGTGGCCAGGAGGACTTTTTATCAGGTCCACCTGATTCACCAGTTGTGTCCCTTTGCGAATCGGGACTCGTTAAGTACGGTCACTCATGCCCTTGTCACGTCCCGCCTGGACTACTGCAATGCTCTCTACATGGGGCTCCCCTTGAGGAGCACCCGGAGGCTCCAGCTGGTCCAGAATGCAGCCGCGTGGGTGGTTATGGGAGCGACATTGCGCTCCCATGTGACACACTTCCTGTGTGAGCTGCACTGGCTCCCAGTGGTCTTCTGGGTGCGCTTCAAGGTCTTGGTTACCACCTTTAGAGCGTTCCATGGCTTAGGACCGGGGTATCTATGAGACTGCCTTCTGCCACCAGTAGCCTCTCACCGACCAGTATGCTCCCATAGAGAGGGGCTTCTCAGGGTGCCGTCGGTCAAACAGTATCGACTGGCGGCCCCCAGGGGGAGACCCTTCTCTGTGGGGGCACCTGCCATCTGGAACAAGCTCCCCCCAGAGATACGGAGGATCCCGGAACTGTGCACTTTCCGCCGTGCCCTCAAAGCATTCTTATTCCAGGCTGGCCTGGCCTGACTTCCCTTTTAAATTTTTTGAATTTGTCTTATAAATTGAGGTGTTTTAAATCTGGTTTTGGGCCAAAGTGTTTAATGTATTTTAAATGGTTATTAACGTTTGTATTATGTGTATTTTATCTTTTGGCTGTTCACCTCCCTGAGTCCTTCGGGAGTAGGGCGGTATATAAATGTAATAAAACTGAAACTGAAAGTTAAAGCTACAGTAAGGTGACCAGATTTTAACATTGGTAAAGAGGGACACCATTGACTGGGGGGGCTTGATTAAAAATTTGGTCTATATGGAGCAACAAACATTTTCCTTTTTTTTTATTAAAAAGTTTTACAAATTACAAAAATGAGTTTCCCCCCCCCCCCCCCCCCCCTCCCCCCCCCCCCCCCCCCCCCTCCCCACCCCCCCCCCCCCCCCCCCCCCCCGATTTCCCAGGATTAGTTCAGGGTATTACAAGTACAAACACAAAATCAGAATTAACTAACAATATAATAACACATTATTAACCTTGATCTTTAACTCCTGATAGTAAAATAACAATATTCTAGTTAATATAACAATTTCTACAAAATATTTCATTTGTAAGCTAATTGAAATTTCTTATTACAATATTCGTTCTGAATATAATCTATCCATCTTTTCCACTTCTTTATATATCTTTCATTTGAATAGTCTTTGAGATATGCGGAAATCTTTGCCATTTCTGCCAAATGCACTACTTTTAATGTCCATTCTTGAATTATAGGTACATCTTGTTTCCTCCAGTATTGTGCCACCAGTAGTCTTGCCACTGTTATTAAATTTAAAATCAACTTTATTTCTATTCCTGTACAATCTGTTATAATACCTAACAAAAAAAACTGTGGCATAAATTTAATCTTTTTCTTTAATACATTTTGAATTATCCACCAAATTTTTATCCAGAATGCCTTAATTTTATTACAGGTCCACCATATATGATAGTAAGTGGCATCCTGACTTCCACATCTCCAACATTTGGGCTGAATATTTGGATACATACAAGCTAATTTTTTGGGATCTAAATGCCATCTATAAAACATTTTATAAAAATTTTCTCTCAAATTTTGAGCCTGTGTAAATTTTACATTTCTAACCCATATAATTTCCCATGTGTCCAACATTATTGTTTCCCCTATATTTTGTGCCCACTTTATCATACAATCCTTAACTAATTCTGTCTCAGAATCTATTTCCAATAATACATTATATAACCTTTTTATATGCATTTGGCTCTGATCTCTTATCTGCTTAATCAAATTCTCTTCATGTTGCAAAATACCCTTCTTTTGGTCCTCTTTCCATCTGGCCTGTAGCTGGCCATATTGAAACCAGGTTTTAATTATTCCTTGTTCTTTTAATTGTTGAATAGTTTTTAATTGATACCCATATCCTTCCTTGTCCAAAAGTTGCTCATAGGAAATCCCATCTTGATTTTGTTCTATATTTATATTTTCAATTGTATGTCTAGGTATCGCCCAAATCGGGATTTTATCATTTAGTTTATAACTATACTTTTTCCATACACGTAACAAAGAACTTCTCAGAATATGGCTTTTAAAAGTATTATCTACCTTTTTGTCATACAATAAATATGCATGCCAGCCAAAAACCAGACCATACCCTTCCAGATTCAATATCCTGTCCTCTGTTGAATTAATCCAATCACTAACTAGTGATAGTACAGCTGCCTCATAGTATAGCCCTAAATTGGGCATTTTAAGTCCTCCTCTTTCTCGAGAATCCTGCATTATTCTGTTTGACTTGAGGTTTTTTCCCTGCCCAGACAAACGTATTTAGGCCTTTTTGCCATTCTTTGATTAATTTATCAGTTTTTAGTATTGGTATTGTTTGAAAAAGGAACAAAAACCTCGGTAAAAGATTCATTTTTATGGCAGCTATCCTACCTAACAGTGACAACTGTAACTTTCGCCAATTCTGAATCTCCGTTTGCATCTTTTGCCACAATAATTCATAATTGTGGTGGTATAATTTTGAATTACTTGTCAGGATATTTATACCTAAATACTTGACATTTTTAGCTATTTCAAATCCTGTTTGATTTTCCATTTCTTGTTTTTGTGTAACAGTCATATTTTTAGCTATTATCTTCGTTTTGGCTGCATTTATTTTAAAGCCAGATACTGACCCATACTCTTTAATTATATCCATTAATATTTTTAACAGATTGTAATGGTTGAGTTAAGGTAACAACCAGGTCATCTGCGAATGCACGTAATTTATATTCTTGTTGCCTAATCTGTATTCCCTTTATTGCTTCTGAGTCTCGTATATTATTCAGCAAT
The DNA here is from genome assembly GCA_012654045.1 of Ptyas mucosa. Classification (NCBI taxonomy): domain Eukaryota; kingdom Metazoa; phylum Chordata; class Lepidosauria; order Squamata; family Colubridae; genus Ptyas; species Ptyas mucosa. The sequence goes on along the minus strand of WNWU01000016.1, from coordinate 39,713,677 downwards.
ATTTCCAGTGACAAAATAAATAATAATGGAGACAAAGGACATCCTTGCCGAGTACCTTTTTCTATTGAAAAATTTTCCGTTATGCCTCCATTAACTATTATTTGCACTGTTTTTTTCTGGTATATTGCCTTTATTGATTGTATAAATGTATCTCCAAACTGCATTCTTTCAATTAATTTTAATAAAAACTGCCAATTGAGCCGATCAAACGCTTTTTCGGCATCTAAAAATATTATACCCGCAGGGACCTGGTTGTTCCTTTCTAAATATTCCAAAACATTAACAATATGTCTCACATTAGTTTTTATTTGTCTGCCACTTATAAAACCTGTTTGGTCATGAGGTATCATTTGCTGCATTACCTTCATTAATCTATTTGCCAATACCTTAGCAAAAATCTTATAATCAGTATTTAACAATGAAATAGGCCTATAATTTTTTGGTTCTGTATGATCCTGACCTTCCTTTGGTATTAAAGATATAAAGGCTACTTTCCAGGAGGGAGGAACCTTTCCTCCCTGTTGTATTGTATTAAATAATTCTTTCATTGGTTCAGCCATCTCTTCACACAAATTTTTGTAATAAACCGCCGTCAGGCCATCTGTTCCCGGGGCCTTCCCCAACTTTAAATCTTTAATTGCAGACATAATTTCCTCTAATGTAATTGATTGAATCAACATATCCCTTTGCTCTTGTGAAACTGGCTTAATATTTTGCTTCTCAAGGAATCTATCTATATCTATATCCTGAATCCTATCTACTTTATATAATTCTGAATAATATTCTATAAACGACTGTTTAATTATTTCTTGCTGAAAGACCTCTTTTCCTTTATATTTAATTTTTCCAATTGTTCTTTGATTTTGTCTCTTCCTAAGCATATAAGCCATCCATCTTCCAGGTTTATTAGCATTACAAAATGTATTATATTTAGCATACTGTAGATTAGTTGCAGTTTGGTCTGCTATCAACATTTTAAATTGTTCTTTCAGCAAATTAATAACCTCCTTAACTTTGTTATCCCTTGGGTTTTTTATCAGAAGTTGTTCATTTTCCTTAATTTGATCCTCCAACACCCTCCTTTTTTCCCCTTGCTTTTTTCTAAATGTATTGTTCATGTAAATTAGAACACCCCGCATATAAGCCTTGCTTGCATCCCACACCACTTCCATTGGGGTACCCTTTTCCATATTCATAATAAAATATTCTTTCAAAAACTTCTTTCATTCCTTAATATTTTCTCCATATCTAAATAAGTTTTTATTTACTCTCCAGGACCTGTTTGGTCCCTTACTATAGTTTATTTCTACCCATACAGGGCTATGGTCTGTTAGCGTCCTTGGAAAAATCTTGGTTGTCTTCACCCTAGGGAAAAAATCATTAGATATTAAGATAAAATCTATCCTTGAAAAGGATTGATGTCTATCTGAGAAGAAGGTAAAATCTTTATCTGTTGGATTTCTATCTCTCCAAATGTCTTTCAACTCCCATTCCTCCATCAAATCAAAAAAAGATCTTGGCAATTTCGCTCTTGAAGCAAAACTTTGTTTCGATCCTAACTTATCTTTTTTAACATCTAGTACTCCATTCCAGTCTCCAAGCAAAATACATGTTTTGTAATTCCAATTAGTCATTTTAGAATGTAGAAAACTGTAAAAAATCTCCTGTTGTTGATTGGGTGCATAAACTCCCACTATTAATGTTTTTTCACCTTGAATCAAAACTTCAATTGCCAAGTATCTACCTTGTACATCTGCTTCAATTAATTTAGCAATTAAATCCTTCTTCAGGTAGATAACTATACCATTTTTTTAATCTGGTGATGCTGCAACATAATGCACACCCAATCTTGAATTTGTTAAACATTTCTGATCTTGTATTCTAATATGAGTCTCTTGCAAACATATTATATCATTCTTAAATTGCTTGAGGTAAGTATATATTTTTCTTCTTTTTTGCGGAGAATTTAAACCATTGACATTCCAAGATAGGAATCTAATTCCCATGCTTAAATTTCTGAAGCCTCAGGAGCATTTGCTGGTTTTCCAGCTCTAACCAACTTTTCGGTCTGGCTCCCCCCCCCCCCACTGCTTCTGTTTTAGCGAGCTCTCGACTTGGTAATTGCAGTTGTTGAATTTTTAACTCCTCCTTATGTTTTGCTGTAGCCGCTCTGGTCATTCTTTGCTCTTTAGGTGATTCTTCACTCACATCCAGCAGGACTTGAAGAAGATCTTCTTGACTTGTTGAGGTTCCCCCCTGGGCAATAGATAGCAATTCTTCCTGCGGTTTCTTTTCAGCTGTTTGTTTTTCTTTAATTTCAGGAGATTTGGGCCTTCCAGCTTTTAAAACATTTATGTAGAAATCCCTTGCTTTATCAGTTGTATTAAGCCTGTATCTTTCTCCAGAAAAATTCACCACTAAACCGGCTGGAACATCCCATCTATATTGTAGCTGACGATTCTTCAACTCCTCCACCAAAAAGGCATATTCTATTCTAGCTTTTAACATCTTTGGGGGAATCTCCTTCATTGTTATCACTTCTTGTCCTTCTACTTCTAACTTTTTTTTGTAGGTTGCTTGCAGCACTTCATTACGTACATGTCTTGTAGTAAAATATATTACTATATCTCTAGGTAGTTTTCTTTGCCTGGCCACCCAGGAGGTAACTCTGAAAATTTTGTCAATTTGCCACACCACCTCACGTTTTGGCATCCCCAGTGCCTTTGCCACTGCTTCTCCCATCCTATCCTTCAAATTTTCTTTTTTATCTTCTTTAACTCCTTTAATTCTCACTGCAAACTCCATTTCTCTGTATTGTACCAAAATCAAATCCATCTCAGATCTCTCTATTCTCTGCTGAGCCATATCCAATTTGCTGCTCATAATCTCTGTAGTTTCCTTAACCTCATCAATCTTGCAGTCAAGACTTTCAGCCTGAGCAGCTAGCCCTTGAAATGCAAAAAGTATGTCTTCTCTAATATCCACATTGCATGCTGCCAATTCTTCTGTAACTATTTGAATTTTAGAGTCTATCACAGCAGTGAGATCATCTGCTACAGTTTGAATCCTGTTATCCAATACAGCTGTAAATTTATCTTCTGTAGTACTTAAAGCTCCTTGAATAACCTGCTGTATCATTTCAATTGTTAAAGTTTGTGTCTCCTGTACTTTAGGAGCATGAGCAGGTGAACTTCCAGCACTGGGTGTGCCTTTAGCTGGAACAGTTTTAACTGAGGGAATTTTTGTGGCCATCTTTGGGAGAGTTTTTTTTTTCCCTCCTCCTTCTTTTATTTAATTTCTTTCCTTCTTCCTGTTTCTTAAAGTTCTCCTTTTAATTATTAAGCAGCCAAATAGTCCAAATCTTTACTGAAATTCCAACAAACCAATCTTGATAAAAATCCTCCTTCTAGCAAGTCTTTAACAAAAGAAAATTTAAGAAAATCACTTGAGGCTGTACCAGCGCTCAGATCACTTTCGCTTTCCCAGCCACTCAAGCCTCAATCGCCATTTTACTTGCTGTTAACTTGTTACTTCCGAAGGAGGCAATCCACAAGTAGAAAGAAGTTAAGTCTAATACTTGCCATTAAAGTCCTCCTGGATGATCCCGTCTGCTTTCATTGTTAAAAAAAAATTTAAAAGTTAAAATGTAAAAAAAATCCCCACAGATGCGGTCACGGCTTGTAGCTCTGAAGAAACAGAGACGTTTCCGGTCCGGAGCAATTGGGGGGTTTCAGGGGAACTCAAACCATTCGCCTCCACAGAAATCCTTCTGGGGGGCTTTGGCAAGTTCTACCCCCACCAGCCGGCTCTTGCCTTTCCCCTTTGCCCAGGGAAAGGTTTTTCAAACCTCCCGATGGCGTTGGACTGCCGTTCGGGGGTTTTTATGGGATCACGAAGCGGGCGCTCTCATTCGGGCGCCGTCCAAGCTCGCGGAGCCGCCAGAAGTCCCTCGAGCAACAAACATTTTCATAGAACGCAAAAATAGTATTGTAATATATTTTTTAAAATTTCAACATAAGTATAATTTACAAATATAATAAATAGTATTATATTATTCTATAATATAATTTTATTTTAGTATTATTTTATTCTATAGGGACTACTCAGAGGGCTGAAAAAAGTCATTTCTGACAGGTCCTCGCACTTTTGAATGGTCCTCACACTTATGACCATCCTCACATTTATGCCCATGCAGCATTCTTAAAAACCATGTCACTCATTTCACAGCTGCTTCTCTTCACCATGGTGATAAGAAAGGGCAAAAACGTAAAATGTGAGGACAGTCGTAAGTTCAAGGACTGCTCAAAAGTGCGAGGACCAGTCAAAAATAACTTTTTCAGCCCTCTGAGTAGAAAAGAGAGAGGTGGTAGGTTTGAGGAGAAAGATTGCTGTACAATAAAAAAGATGAAAGGGAAGAAAACCAAACCCAAACAAATATAAAGATATTAAGATAAAGAATGAATTGTTAAACTTTAAAGAATAAAAGAGAACAAATATGAATAAATAGCAATAATTAGAAACACACATACAAACATACAATGTATTTTCTTTGAACAGAGTATTTGGCCGGTTCACAAATTTAAACAGTGTTTAGTCATTTCACTTAAATTTACAATTTCTATATTTCCTTTTTGCCATATTTATTCCTCATCTATTTTTTTAAAAAACCAATATTACCCTTCATCCTCATCTCTAATCTTAATCAAATTCAATTTTCCCTTCTATTCTATATTATACCCCTTCCCATTGTCATCTATTTTTATATCCATCCTCACATTGGTTAATTATGTAATATTACAATTGTTTAATACAAATTCAACATTTTAATATAAATCAATTAGTATATAACTATCTTTTTTGTATATTAATCAAAATGAACATGAATATTCCAATTATTTCCATGCAATCCAATTTCTTACAAATCAATTAATTATATTTACCAATAATAATAAACCAAATAATTTCCCCCATATATTCCTCCAAACCACAACTTAACCATTTCTGCTTTCAACACAATATACAATTAATAGTATCTCAATTATTACGATTCCCTAGTTAAATAGAGCTTTTTTTTCTTTTGTGTTTTAAAATCTTGAACTCTCCTCTTTTGCCATTTGCCATAAATTTCCCATTGTTTGCACCTACCTTTTTTGATGAGGAAAAAGAAAAGAAATCTGCCTTTCCAACGTTGCAAACAAACAGCAAAGCCAACAACCTGCTTTAGTTTCGGTTTCAGTTTCAGCTTGAATTGCACAAGGAGAAAAAAATTGTGCTCCAGCAGCACTCTTTGCAGCTAGCAAAAGACCAAAACAGCTGAGAGCAAATCAGCTGAGAGTCAGGAAGCTGTTCAAATCAACTTATGGTAATTAACCTATACTGAAGCTGAAAGGGGATGTTTTTTCTATTTTTGCAGGGTCTACTCATTTGTTTTCTTTTAACACTGATCAGCTGTAGGGCAGCCCTTTGAAGCCCCCCAGCAAGAATTTAAACAGTTTTTTTCCCCCTCAGGAGGCAGCAATAGATTGGGAGTGGGTGGGTAAGCAAACCAGTTCTCCTGCCAATCGGGACTTTTTTAAAATGCCACTATTATTCCTCCAATTATTTTTTTGAGAAGTTCTTTCAATTAAAGCTGAAATGTTAGTAGTAAGAAAATCTAAAAGTTCTTGAAAGATTTTTGTAATTACACCTTGGGAATTTGCTGATTCACTAGGCAATAATCCAGCAGGTCAGCCATATTTCAACTTGTACTTATTCAGCTGTCAGGCAAAATCCATATATAAACCACACAATCTAGGCATCTAACTTGTTTAAAGTCAATACCCAATTCTTTTCCATTCCTCTTCCACTTTACAGTGTAATCCGGTAGCGCTCTCTCTGTTGCAAATGTTAACAAGTGCTAACAATCACTTTCACTAGTAGATTTCCTCCACGCACTCAGGTGCCATTTTTTCCCTATTTCAAATGGAGTTAAAGTTTTCTCTGCCTTCATTTCTGTTCTCCTGATCTACTCAGCCAGCACCTGAGATTCATGTTACAAATAATTCTTAAAATTATATTACCCATTAATGGTTTGAAATTGAGTTGCTGGGGTGGTCGCGGCTTCTTGCTCTGCTTCAGCAGAGTCGTTCCGGGTCTGGAGCTGCTTGGCTGGTTTCTGGGGAGTTCCCACACCCCAGAGTTTTCTCTGGGGGCCTTGGGGAACTCTACCCCCACCAGCCTGCTCTTCACTCTCCCCTTTGCCCGGGGAGAGACTTTCAAGCCTCCCGACAGTGTTAGCCGGCTGTTCGGGGGCTTTTACAAAACCACGGAGCAGACGCTCATGTCAGAGCATCCTTGAAGCTTTGCGGCGCCACTGGAAGCCCCAATATCAACTATTAAGATGAATATTTTGCCTAGAATTTTATACTTGTTCCAGACAATTCCAATTAGATTGGGGAAAGATTTTTTCAACAAATTGAATAAAATAGTATTAAAATATATTTGGCAGGGAAAGAAGGTGAGGATAAAATTAAAGTTGTTACAAGATGCTAGAATGAGAGGGGATTTTGGTTTACCTAATTGGGAACTAATTGGGAACTTTATTATCAAGCGACAAGCTTGATGTGGATTAAAGAATGGATAACGTTAAGAAATACTAGATTATTGAATTTAGAAGGACACGATTTGTTGTTGGGGTGGCATGCTTTTTTATGGTATAAAGGAATAAAAGTACAGGGGTATTTTAGAAGACATCATATACGTGAGGCTTTGTTATTAAATTGGGAGAAGATTAAAAAACAACACTATTTGAAAATTCCAGCCTGGGTATCAACGATTGAAGCATTTTCATATTCGGTAATATTTAGAAAGAAACAAATTGTTAGATATAGTGAATTAATGGATGAAAAGCATGAACTTAAATTGAAGCAAGAACTGGAAGAACAAGGTTTTAAGATGAATTGGTTTTCTTATTTGCAAATACGTTCTAGATATGAAGAAGACTTTAAGCAAGATGGTTTTTATAATGCCTTGACTAATTTAGATAAAATTTTAATGGGTTCTGATGACTATGTAATTGAAAATTGTATGGTTATTTATTAGAGGTAAAATTGGAAGATGAGCAAGTTAAAGAAACAATGATAGCATGGGGGAGAAATTTTTGTTATGGAATTGATTCAGAGAAATGGCAAAAATTGTGGTTGCAAAATTATAAAATGACAATGTCAACAGCATATAAGGAAAATTTGTATAAGATGTTTTACACGTGACATCTACCCCCGACGAGAATTGCCAGGCTGTTCAAGAACAAATCTGAAAAGTGTTGGATATGTCATCAGGTACTGGGGTCATATTACCATATATGGTGGACATGTATAGAAGCTAAAAGATATTGGACTAAAATCCACACATGGTTGGAAAAAATGACAAAAAAACACATAGACTTTAAACCAGAGATTTTTTTTTAATTAGGAATTGTGCCAGAAACATACAATAGAGAATTGAGATATTTGATTGTGAATGTATTGACAGCAGCTAGAATTGTGTTTGCCAAAAACTAGAAAAATGAGAAAATACCAACGCAAGATGAAGTTATTAAGAAAATCATGGAATGTGCTGAAATGAGTAAGTTGACATTTGAAGTTAGAGAACAAGAAGATAAACAATATTGTAACATATGGGATTTATTTTATCAATGCTAGATATTAAATACGAGATACTAAAATATGGAAATGAAATATGAAACATAAAATGAATGTTACAATATAATATGTGAAAATACATATATTATTTTTTGGGAAATAATAATGCCATTGCTAGATAAATGATACATGAGGATAGTGATATAAAGATATATACTAGGTTGATAATATGAGAAATATAATTTGTAAAATGAAGCACAAGGGATTTGTAACCAATCAATACACTGTTTGCAATTGTAATGGATGATGGATGTTTTATGTTTTGTTTGTTTAAAAATAAAAATTTCCAAAAAAAATTAAATAGCATTACTTTATTCATCACTTTTTGTCAAGGTCGATTATTGTTAAAGTTTTTTCAGAGTCAAAATCTTTTTCCCTTCTGCCACTAGATGGCACTGTAGGTTAACTTTCAAAAAAGAACACAGTACTTTTACTCCTTTAAAGTCTAGTTTCAAATTTTCCTTTTCTCAATTACCACCATTCTATAACATTTCATTCAAATGGGATTTAGTCTTTAATTCATTATCCAAATTCTTGTTCTTAAGTTTTAAAAAAGTTAAAGATTCCCCAGGTTCGTCCTTCTTAATCAATAAAAATAAAAAAAAAGCTTCCAGTTTCACTTTCCTCACCACCAAATTACTGGATGTGAGAGCGAATACACACGCACTCTCACTCTTCGCTCTCAGCTAGTCTTTTCCACCTTATGAGTCTTTCAGGTGGATTTGAAGGGAAACTCTTTAGAAAAAAAACCCAAATCACTCTCACCTTGACGTCACATGCTGTCTCTTTTCTTCCTCTTCTGTTGAGGCCACCCCAGCTTCCTAAGCAACTTCTATGGTTGCTTTCTATACTGCCCAGTTTGCGGAGCGTCTTCTGTTCCAGCCAGCGAGTTTGCAATCTCCCTGTGCTGACCAGTCCATGCTCCTCTTGTTTGTCATCCCTACAGGATGACTTAGGTCACTGGGGACCCCCAGACAGCGGAGATATTGACGGGTCTTTGAGAGCCCTCAAAGAACCCATTGTACCACTACAACGCTGGCCACACCTCCTCTGGGCATGGCTATCTTGATGTCACTCACTCCCACCAAGTCACATGACACTCCCCCCCAGCCACGCCTGCCCAGGTTTTGTGGCTGTCTGTGTTTTCTTTTCTGTGGGAAACAGCTCTCTCACACTCTCTCTCGCTCTCTCGCTCTCCCTCCCTCTCTCCCTCTTTCTCCCTCCTCATCTCTCTCTTTCTCTCTCTTTCTCTCTCTTTCTCCCTCTCTCTCTATCTCCCTCTCCCTCCCTCCCTCCTTCTCATCTCTTTCTCTCTCTCTCCCTCTCTCTCCCTCTGTCTCTCCCTCTCCCATCTCTTTCTTTCCCCCTCTCTCAATCTCCCTCTCCCTCTCCCTATTTCTTTCTCCCTATCTCCCTCCCTCTCCCTCCCTCTCTCTCTCCTCTCTTTTTCTCTCTCATCTCTTTCTCTCTCTTTCCCTCTCCCTCTCTTCCATCTCTCTTTCTCTCTCTCATCTCTCTCTTTCTCTCCCTCCCAGTCCCCATCTCTCTCTTTCTCGCTCATCTCCTTTTCTCTCTCTCTCTCTCTGTCCCGCTATCTTCTCTCTTTCCCTTTTTCTTTCTCTCTTGCCTCTCTTTCTCTCCCCCTCTTTCTCCCCATTCCCCACCCCTGCTTCCCAACACCCACACCCAGGGAATCACTGTAAGGAAATTCGGCCACATTCTTTCTGTCTCTGGAAAGATACAAAAATAAACCTTGCAGTGCAAAAGGAGTGACTGTCAGGCTGTTACATCACAGCGCCACAAGGTTACCACCTTAAATCACCGCATGCACTTCAGAGAATCATCATCCTAAGCAGCAGCACACTCACACAGGCATGCATATGCATCCTCCAACTTGGTCCAAAGTGGATGGAAAATATAGGTGCACCTGAAGATGCTTGGCAGGCAAAGTATGGGATGAACCACACACACCCTCAATCACCAAGGCAGCATCTGCTGAATCATTGCAAAACTGGGCAAAAGCAGAGAGAGGGGAGCAGATGGAGCCAAATTGAGCCATATACATATATATATATATATATATATATATATATATATATATATATATATATATATATATATATATACATACATATATCCCTCTCTCTATCTCCCCCCTCTCTCCTCCACCTCTGTATCTCTCTCTGTGTGTGTTTCTATGTCTGTATGTGTATTTCTTGCTCGCTCTTGCTCCCTGTCTCTATGTCTCTTCTCACTCTCAGGAAGCCCTGAGTGCTCTCCTTCAGGGCTCTTCACTCCCCCTTTTCCTTTCTTCCTTTTGGAAATCTGGGCTGGCTGAGGAATGAGCGCGAAGCACAACAGAGGCTTCCCTTCGTGTGACCCTCCTCCTCCTCCTCTCGTGACCCCCTGGCCGGCTGTGGCTTGGCCAGGAGTTGCACACAAGAGAAGGAGGAGGAGGGAGAGGAGGAGGGGGAGGGAGAGGAGCAGGGAAGACTCTGCTACACTTCACAATCATTCCTCAGTCAGCCCAGATTTCCAAAAGGAAGAAAGAAAAAGGGGTAGTGAAGAGCCCCAAGGAGAGCACACAGGGCTTTCCGAGAGTGAGAAGAGACAGAGCCAGGGAGTGAGAGAGAGCGACAAACACACCCACACACACACAGGCAGACATACAGAGAGACACAGAGAGAGATACAGAGAGACTGGCTGACAGGTGAGTGTTTTTGGCGAGAGCTCTCCAGCTTTCTCTGAGCCTGACCCCTGAGGTGGGTGTGCGAAGTTCAGCAGGGTCAGCCCCCTTTTCCTGCTGCCCTGACCTTCTTAAAGCTGTGGTTAGGCACTGTGGGCCCGTCCCTCTTTCCATTGTCCCATCCTCCTGGATCCCATTCCCATCCCACCAGCCCTTGTGTTAGCAAGGTCGGTGTCAGTCACAGCCGGTTGGGGCAGCGTCTCGGGGTGTAGAGCAGGTTGTGCATCTCCCCAAACAACCAAGGCACACCCAGCACCAACAAGGGCAGAACAAAACTCCAGCAAGAGTGAGGCACCAGAGAATCAGTCCCGACCACGTCTCCATCCCCCCACCTTCTCAGGCCAGGCAAGGAGTGCCTGGGAGGGGAGAGTGAGGGGAGGGGCCAGTCAGTGATGAGACAGGGAGCCACAGCTCTAGAGCTGCAGGTTACTGACACCCAGGCTAGGTGGCTGAATGCTAAACAAATAAGCATCCACTTTGGATTCTATCACAATAAAAATTATCCAGTGATATATTAACCAATGGGGCTTTCGACAGACACATTTGGGATCCCCAAAGTTCCATCCTCAAGACCCCAAAGATCCATTTCCTTGAATAGTGGACTTCCCCAGCTCTGCTGCCCTCCTGAAAGGCCATTTTGCTCAACAATAAACTTACCCCAGGTAAACCAGCAAGGACATGCCTAGTTTCCCCAGAGTGGTCAGCAAATCAGATCTGTGGGATTTCCTGCCTTGTAGCCCTAAATCTCTATCAAAATCTTTGTTTTATTTTTATTTCAGTGATCATTGCAATACAGTCTGATTCTTCTTCTTAGTGTTGTGCTCATTCTTCAGACTGAATCCACAACGGTAATTTTGAAGGCATAATCACCAACAATGTCTACAAAAAGAAAAGTGGAATAAATCCAGCAAATCCAATGTGGATACACAGCAGAGCTCTTCAAAATGCTGAAATTCTGATATACTTGGATATGCATGCATGCTACAAATAACAGGAGCCCACACAAAAAATGAGTGCAAGTATTGTATAAGATGTGGGACACCTGGGCTGGCACTAGTGAAAGGGATTTGGGAATTTGTCAATCACTTATTAAACATGAGTCAGCAGAGTGATGCAGCTATTAAAAAGGCAGGTGCTATTTTGGATGCATTAGCACAATATAGAGTCCACATCACACAAGTAATTCTTCTACACTTCTCTGCTCCCACTCAGAACCCACTTATATATACTGTCTCCAATTCTGGGCATCACAGAGCAAAAAAATAGTAACAGATTGGAATATTTACCAGAAGGGACTTGGAAATCAAGCCCTATGGAGTAGCTAGCAGTACTCCACAGAAGTAAGCCTACAGAATATACCACTGAGATGTCAGGGTTCCAAGTAATAGATCCATTGCAAGCAAAAACTCCAAGACAAGTGAATTCCTCAAAGAACAGCTTTATTGGAAACATCAAATTGGCACATATCTGGTGAAAACCAACTCTGAGAGGCCCTTTGGTTTTCACCTAATTAAAAGTAAACATTTTTCCCTCAAACCCAAACAATTAGTCACATGGCCCAATCATGGCAGTATCTAGTGTCTGGTGACATCACTCCTCCTTCCTCCAGCCAGATGTGAGAACATCCTTGATTCCCGGGAGAAAGTATTTTATTTTGACTACACAGCCCCAGCTATCTCTAATTTCTCCCCCCCCACACACACACACACACATCCCTTGCTCCAGTGTGGCAATACTGAAGCTCCAAGATGGCTCTGGCCAGGTCAGTTTCAGGGTTGACAGGCTGCCCCTGCTCTCAGCTGAAGAGGATTTCCTGCAAGATAAAACATACAGAGGAAATTAGTCAAGGTTTACCTCATCCCCCTCTTCCTCCCAGCGGACGCCTCTTAGGCTTCTCAGGGAATTTATCATGAAACTGTTTAATCAACCTGTCTGTCTTTACATCGCAGCTCTTGACCAGGTGGCTTCAGAAAGTGGGTATCCCTTCCAATGCACAAGGTACTGCAATTGGCCCCTATGCAGCCATGAATCCAAAATCTTTTTCACCTCATAATGCATCACCCCCTGCACAACTGGCTTTGGAGCTGCCCAATCTACCAGCATGATCAGGAAGCCTACTGCTGGCTTTAACAAGCTACTGTGAAAGACCGGCTGCACTTTCCCTAGCAGGCAAGGGAGTCTTTTTTTTAAAAAAATTGATTTATATGCCGCCCTTCTCCGGCTCAGGGCGGCTTACAATGCGTTAAGCAATAGCCTTCATACTTTTGTATATTTATACAAAGTCAGCTTATTGCCCCCACAATCTGGGTCCTCATTTTACCTACCTTAGAAAAGATGGAAGGCTGAGTCAACCTTGAGCCTGGTGAGATTAGAACTTGCAGTAATTGCAGGCAGCTGAATGTTAATAACACTGCTTTAGTGTTATTAACACTTTAGTGTTATTATGTTTATGAACTTTGGTCCTAGCTTCTTACAGGGGAGTTTTAGCTTAAGGTACTTTGTTGAGAGGTAGACCTTAGTCCCAACCTGAAATGGCTCTTGGGATCTACAGCATTTGTCCGCTTGCATTTTATAGGTTTTTGCTGCTTCCTGCAGAGTGCACTTGGTATTTTCCCACCCTTCCTTCAAAGACTCCATCCATTCATTTAAGGATACTGATGAGGGCAGGGTTGAAATGCTACCGGATTGGACCGGATCAGCCGATCCACTGGTGATGATGGCCAGTAGTTCGGAAAACCAGTAGCAATGGTAGCTCTGGTGGCTCAGCAGATTAAGGCAGTTATTAACATCCACTTACAACTGCTGCCTGCAATTACTGCAAGTTCAAATCCCACCAGGCTCAAGGTTGACTCAGCCTTCCATCCTTTCTAAGGTAGGTAAAATGAGGACCCAGATTGTGGGGGCAATAAGCTGACTTTGTATAAATATACAAAAGTATGAAGGCTATTGCTTAACGCATTGTAAGCGCCCTGAGTCTCCGGAGAAGGGCGGCATATAAATCATTTTTTTTTAAAAAAATGGCAGCTGGAGGCTCCGCCCACCCACCCAGAAGTTATTACTTCCTGGAAGTGGCCCAACAGGCAGAAGTGACATGCCCAGAAAGAGACTCCGGCCTTGCCCCGGAGCCGGCGCCCACTCGCCGCCCGCTTGCCCTTCATCTTGGGTCAGAGGCCAGGGCCTAGGGCTGCGCCATTCACCAAAGCGCCATTCACCTAAGCTCCGGAGCCACCGCCTGCTCGCTGCCTGCCTCAACCAGGTCAGGGAATGGACCATTCCCCGGCTTGGGCTTTGCCGTGTAGCCACCACCTGCTCACCGCCTTCTTGCCCTTTGCCTTGGGTCAGCGGCCGGGGCCCAGGGACCTGCCATTCACCAAAGCCCTGGAGCCACTGCCTGCTCGCCGCTTACCTCAACCAGGTCGGGGAATGCACCATTCCGCAACTCTGGCCTTGCCGCAGAGCCGCTGCCTGCTCGCCCTTCACCGCACAGTGTATCCTACTGCTCACCTTTCTCCTGTGGCAAGTGCCCAAAAGTTACCAGAGTCACTCACTCTCCTTCTTGAATGTGCCACCACCATCACTGCTCTGGTCCATGTGCCAACTGCGCAAGCACACACCATTTATTTAATTCACTCATCAGCAGTAGGTTGGGTGTGCACTTGCGCAGCCGGCACGTAGACCAGGGCGGCGATGGTGGCGGCATATTCAAGAAGGAGAGTGAGCAACTCCGGTAACTTTCAGGTGCTTACCTTCCCTGACAGACAGCCGCAAGAGAAAGGTAAGGACATGCCGCTTTGCGATGAGAGAGTGGGCAGCGGCTCCTGGGCAAGGCTGGTATTGGGGAATGGTGTATTCCCCGACCTGGTTGAGGCAGGTGGCAGCTCCAGGCCCCAGGGAATGGCATATCCCTGGGCTCTGGCCCCCGACCCAAAGCAAAGAGAGAGCAGATGGCGAGTGGGTGGCAGAATAGAAATTTAAAAAATTTCCTACCGGGTTCTGTGGGCGTGGTCTGGTGGGAGGGGGTCTTGTGACTGAGTGGGCGTGGCTGTGAGTGACATTGAGTTGGCCACACCCACTCAGTCACAGGACACCCACACACACACACCAAGCTATGCCCACAGAACCGGTAGGGAAAAATTTTAGATTTCACCCCTGGATGAGGGGGATTCCCTAGGGAACTCTGGCATGGGGAGAAACTCTATGCCGCTAGTGACCTGAAAAGGAGTTAGACCAGTACTGCTATACACAGCATTATTGTACGCCACAGCGAACAGCAGCAGCTCTGCCCAATTGGACTGCTGATAGTTGACATAACACCTTAAATACTGCTACACCATAACGTTCACTAGTTCCGTGGTCCCATTGGTACTTGGATGAAAAACTGAACCTTGTGAGGACACAATGGACCTAATAAATTCCCTCCAGAACTTTGTGGTGAATAGGACCCCCCGTCAGAAATAATTCTATGTGGAACGCCATGCAACCTGTAAATTTGCTTAATGAATAGCTTAGCTAGTTTTCTCACTGAGGGAAGCCCAGAGCAGGCAGTGAATGTGGGCTTGTTTGGAGAGGAGGTCTATCAGAGTCCAGATGACTGTATTTCCACTGCTTTCAGGAAGTTCAATGATAAAATCCATAGCGATCTCCTCCCAGGGCGGGGACAGGTCTGCCACTTGCTGCAGTAGCTCAGGGGGTCTCCCTTATCTTTTTTTCATGGCTGCACACATTGCACAGCTTTTGACATAATCCTCAACATTTTTCTTCATCTTGGGCCACTAAAACTGCCTTCTAGCCAAGTGCAAGATCTTTAAGTAACCAAAATGTCCTGCCTGCTTGGAGTCTATTGGAGAACTTGAAGTCGCAGGCTGGTAGGCACATACAGCTTTCAGGCAGGTTGGGAGGGGGGAATTAAGGTGTGAATCACCTCTTTTTTTTTATTGAAAAAGTTTTACAAATACAAATTTTTCCCCTTTTTCCCCCCCCCACCCTAACCCAACATTATAAGATACATATAAAAACAATATATAATTCCATCCCATCCCCGCCCTAACCCTCCCCCTCCTCCCTCTTCCCTCCCCCCTCTTGACTTCCATTATATGCAATGCTAATATTCCCAAACAATATATATGTTATTCAACCTTCCATATCTTTTTTTTTCTATATTTACTAACCTAATCATCAATCCTTCTCAGCTAAAAGCGACATAATATTTTCTAGTCTGATACCTATTCTGTACTTACTCAATCCATAATTTCCATTCCTGTATATACTTCTCATGCGTCTGATCTTTTAGGTATTATCTAATCAAACCTATCATTACTCAATTTGGCTAATTGTTACTTAACAAATTATTAGATCTATACAATTTAACAAAATATTTTATAACTTCTTTCATTTAAAACAAAACAACAACAACAACAACAACAACAAAAGGAAACCCTCACTCAAAAAACCCCCAATTTTAAAAAAAATTACTATATAAACTCTTCCGTCCTTCACTTTTAAACCATCAAGGTCCAATTATAATTAAAACACTTAATAAGAAATAATATTAACAATAATTTTTAATTAATAATCAAACCTCTTATATCAATACATATTAACAAATCAACTAAGAACATCATTTAAGAACTTTATCAATCATTTAAATTCTTCATACTAGATTGAACCAATTGCTAATCTTCTTGTCTTCACATCTTCCAACAGCATATAAGATATCTTCATTTGCGTCTACCCACCTAAATAAAAATTGCTTCTGTATATAAAAAAAAAAGCCCCCCGAGTGACTTTGTAATTGTAATTATATTTGAAATGATATCCATCAAATCCAGTCAAAAATTAGATTAATAAATTCGTCAGACATATTAGGGAAACCACCAGATCAACTGCAATTGCCCTAGGTCCATAGTCCTTTTGCCTTGTATTCATTACCATCAAGCAGGAAACTTCAATTTGCTATATTCAATAGAACTTTTGCGATTGCAATTAAGTCCAAATTTGTTGCAGTCCTTAATAAAATAATCCAAATCATTCAAGTCAGGGCATATTTCACAATCCAATACACCAGCATTGCTGTGATCTGTTTATTCTTCTCAAATATTCCAATACAGCTGTAGGTTGCCTCCTCATCGTCGCTCATCGCTTAGTTAACTGGCATTAAACTGCTATCTGTTTTTTTTTTCTTTTTCCAAAAAATTCAAAATCTTTAAACAGTTAAACAATACTTTTTAAGGACCATCATCCCATCAAGCAGGGTTATTTTCCATTTCTCCAGTCTTTCTTCTTTTCCTTTTTACGAACTTTCTTCTTAACTTTGATCCCTCTGCCTTTTTTTAGCTCCAGTAGAATTTTGCGGTTTTTGGGATTGCATATTATAAAATTTTTGCAGAAATGTAGCTTCTTCTGGAAACAACTCTTTAAGTGCAGATTGAGTTTTATAAAAAAAAATTCGTGGAACCAAAATTTCATCAGCTTCCAACACTTCTTGCTCCTTATTTTGCACAGCATTCATCTTTCTCTCCTCAGTAAAATCTGCTATAATCTGTTGTTGTTGTTTTGCATCTCCCAACTCTTCATTCAATCACCCACTGCTAGATTGCAACTCAGTATTTCCATGTATTTCATTGTTTCCAGCTTGAGAAGCTTGAAATATAGTATCAATTCTTTTCAATAAAGCAGAGGTAATTGAACTCAAAGCTTCCTCAAAATCAGACCATTGAGGGTTAAATAACCCTCCTTTGTTTTCAAAAAGCCCAGCCATCTTGCCCCCCTTCTTCCTTCCCTTCCAGAAGGACAGAAAAAAAAGGGGGAAGAAAAAGAAAAAAAGAGTTTCAAGAAGAAAAAAAAAGGGATCCTTTACAATTTGTAATTTGTATTGCTGCTTCAATTATTATTATTCCTTTCTTGTTACATCCACTTTTCAAAAAGGAGTTTTACGTTTCAAACAGGGGCTTGTCAATAATTACTTTTAGCTTTCACTTCTTCACGCCCCGTTAAAACTCAAACGCCATCTTGCTTTCACTTTCAGCTTAGGAAGAATCTTTTAAAGAAAGTAAATCTTTGGAGTTAAAAGGAAAAAAAAATACTTGCTGTTTGATTCATACTGCTTGTGCTCTGCCAGCTTGATTCAAAGAGTATCTATTTAAAGTTGGTGCTGGGATGGTAACGACATCTAGCTCTGCAAAGCAGAGGCATCCAGGGTCCGGAGTACTGACAGGCTTAGCGGGGAGCTCTCATCTTCAAGCGCCAGATTATGGGTGAAATCTGGCACTTTCAGGGAGCTCTACCCCACCCGTCTACTCACTTTCCCCCCTCATACCAGGGGGAAAGTTTTCAAACCGCAAGACAGCCGATAGTCGCTGTTCTTGCAGTTCTACGAAGCCCTGGGCTGGCGCTTCAAAAAGAAGCGTCCGGCAATGTCGCAGTCCCACCGGAAGTCTCTGAATCACCTCTTCATGTTTGCTGTCATATTGTGGCTTGCATGACAGGGCATATGCCAAATGATCACTCTCACCCCCACCCCCACCCGGGATGTACTTCATCTCAAAGGACTTATTTGGGGGAAAGCCTTTGCAGGATTTTGAGTGCTTCTAGGTTTTTGTTGTCGGTCCACACTTCAAATGGGACCTGGCTGCCCTCAAGCAAATTATTATTATTTATTAAATTTATATACCGCCCTTCTCCTACTGGACTCAGAGCGGTGCACAGCCAAGTAAAAAACATTCCAATACAAAATTTAAAAGGAATTTAAAAGAATTATACACTTTGGCCGAAAATTTTTAAGATCTTCCAATTAAAACCCATTATACAATTAAAAGTCTAATATCTCAAAAAAAGGGGGGGGTTACGCCAGCCCTGCTTATTGGGGAAAAAAGTTTTTAGGGCACGGCAAAAAGCCTGGAGATCTGATATCCTTCAAATCTCTGGGGGTAAATCGTTCCAGAGGGCAGGTGCTGCCACAGAGAAGGCCCTCCCCCTGGAGGTCGCTAGCCGACATTGCCTGGCTGATGGCACCCTGAGGAGTCCCTCTCTGTGGGAGCGTACTGGCCGGTGGGAGGCTATTGGTGGCAGAAGACAGTCCCGCAAATACCCAGGTCCGATGCCATGGAGTGCTTTAAAGGTGGTAACCAACACCTTGAAGCGCACCCAGAAGTCCACCAGGAGCCAATGCAGCTCACGCAGGAGAGGTGTCACATGGAAGCGCCCCGTCGCTCCCATAATCCCCTGCGCGGCCACATTCTGCATCAGTTGGAGCCTCCAGGTGCACCTCAAGGGGAGCCCCATGTTCAGAGCATTACAGTAGTCCAGGCAGGAGGTGATGAGTGCCTGAGTGACCGTGCGTAAGGAGTCCTGATCCAAAAAGGGACGCAACTGGCGAATCAGGTGAACCTGATGAAAAGCCCTCCATATGAAGCCACGGCTGTCATATGCTCTTCTAAAGACAGCCGTGCATCCAGGAGGACACCCAAGTTGCGAGCCCTCTCTGTGGGGGCCAATAACTCGCCCCCAATAGCCAGCGATGGCACCAGTTGGCTATATCGGGACGCCGGAAGCCACAGCCACTCGGTCTTGGAAGAGTTGAGTCAGAACCTATTATTCCCCATCCAGATCCGCACGGCCTTCAAGCATCGAGACATCACTTCAAGGGCATTGTTGGGATGGCCTGGGGTAGAAATGTACAGCTGAGTATCATCAGCATACTGATGGAATTCCACCCCAAAGCCACGGATGATCTCGCCCAGCGGCTTCACATAAATGTTGAACAGAAGGGGCGAGAGGACTGATCCCTGCAGCACCCCACACACAAGGAACCTCGGGGTCGACCTCTGCCCCCCTGCCAACACCGACTGCATCCGGTCAGAGAGATAGGAGGAGAACCACCGTAAAACGGTGCCCCCCACTCCCAGCCCCTCCAACCGGCGCAGCATGATACCATGGTCAATGGTATCAAAAGCCACTGAGAGACCTAATAGGACCAGGATAGAAGAACAACCCCTATCCCGAGCCCTCCAGAGATCATCCACCAACGCGACCAATGCCGTTTCCGTGCTGTGCCCAGGCCAGAAGCCGGACTGGCGTGGGTCCAGATAGACAGCTTCATCCAGGTACCTGGGAAGCTGTCGCGCCACCACACTCTCAACAACCTTCGCCACAAAGGGAAGGTTGGAGACCGGATGATAATTAGCCAAAACAGCCAGATCCAGAGCAGGCTTCTTGAGGAGGGGCCTCACCACCGCCTCTTTCAAGGCGAGTGGCAGGACACCCTCACCCAAGGAAGTGTTGATAATCCCTTGGAGCCAGCCTCGCGTAACCTCCCTAGAGGCCAGTACCAGCCAGGAGGGACGCGGGTACAATAAACATGTGGTTGTGTTCAGCCGCCTGAGTATCCTGTCCATGTCCTCGGGAGCAACAGGATCGAACTCCTCCCAAATGACATTCTCAAGACCGGCCTCCATCATCCCGTCTGTACCTATCCAGTCAGAGACCAGGCCTTCACGAATCTGAGTGATTTTATTGTACAGATACTGAACAAAATCCTCAGCACGACCCTGCAAGGGATCCTCCTGCGCTTCCGGATGGAGGAGGGAATGGGTCACCCTAAACAGAGCGGCTGGGCGATTATCTGCCGATGCGATAAGAGCGGAAAAATAGTTAAATTTTGCCACTTTTATCGCCACTAGGTAAGTGGCGATTCGGAACAGCTAGACCTCCAACTGCTCTCTAGGCGTCTTTTCCGGAGCTTGGTTCTCCCTCCTCAGAGAACCAAGGAGCCAGGTAGACTCGGCGATGGCTCAGAGGCTGCAAAGGCACGACTCGGTCCAAAGCACCACCCTATCCCAGGCGGCCACCAGCTCCTCGGCCGAGTCATGAGTCAGAGCCTCAGGAAATGGCCCAAGCTCTATCTGGAACCTATCAGGATCCATCAGGCGCCTGGGGCGGAACCATCTGGTCTGTTCTGCCTCCCTCAGGCAGGGTGTGGCAGTTAGAAAGTCAAGCCTAAGAAGGGAATGATCTGACCATGACAAGGGCTCAATAACTACCGCCCCTATCTCAAGATCATTCATCCACTGCCCAGAGACAAAAATCAAGTCCAGAGTGTGTCCTCCCGTGTGAGTGGGTTCATGAATTAGCTGGATCAGGTCCATGGCCCTCATGGAAGCCATGAACTTCCGAGCCACCTCAGACGTCTCACCGACAGATGGCAGGTTGAAGTCCCCCATGACCATAAGCCTGGGGGTCTCCACTGCCACCTCAGCAATCACACTGAGTAGCTCGGGCAGGGCAGCCGACATGTGGCAGGGAGCCAGGTACGTAACCAGCAAGCCCATCTGCACCCCATGACCCCACTTCACCAGGAGAGACTCATATCCAGCTATCTGAGGTATAGTGGCCTCCCTAGGAGCGAGACCCTCCTTTACAAGAACCGCCACCCCCCCCCACCCCTCCCCTGGGCCCTCGGCTGATGGAATGCATAGAAACCCGGTGGTCACATCTCAATGAGGAGGACCCCCCCCCTCCTGGCCCAACCAGGTCAATCATTGGCATCCTTCAGTCTCAAGACACTATGGTATTGTGTTCTGGAAAGAGGTCCTAAAACAGCATCTAGTGTGACTAGAAAGGCCAATTCAAGATTGGAAATCCCTTCCCTGCCCTATCTGAGGGCAGATACATTCTGTCCCCTGCCCAGCCCCCAGATTTTGCTGGTTCCAGGACTGCCTCTTTGCCTCAACCTGCCAAACAAGTGTCTCTTCGAATTAGAGAAGGCCATGCTGCATCTTTAGCCTCCAAGCTGAACGATTGGAGGTAAAGGTTTCCCAGTTGTTAATGTCCATTCCCAGGGCCTTTAGGTCCCTCTTGCAGATATCCTTATATCGCAGCTGTGGTCTTCCTCTGAGGCGCTTTCCCTGCACTAATTCTCCATACAGGAGATCTTTCAGAATCCAACCATCAGCCATTCTCACACTATGCCCAAGCCAGCGAAGACGTCGCTGTTTCAATAGTGTATACATGCTAGAAATTCCAGCACATTCCAAGACTGTTCTATTTGAAACATTGTCCTGCCAGGTGATGCCAAGAATTTGTCAGACAGTGCATATGAAAGGTGTTCAACTTTCTCTCCTGCTGTGCGTAAAGGGTCCACGACTCACTGCAGTACAAGAGTGTGCTCAGGACGCAGGCTCTATAGACCTGGATCTTTGTATGTTCCATCAGCTTCTTATTAAGCCATACTCTCTTTGTAAGTCTGGAAAATGTGGTGGCCGCTTTACCAATACATTTATTCAGCTCAGTATCTAAAGAGAGAGTGTCAGAGATAGTTGAACCAAGGTACACAAAGTCATGGATGACCTCCAGTTCTTGTGCAGAGATTGTAATACAGGGAGGTGAATCCACGTCCTGACCCATGACTTGTGTTTTTTTCAGGCTGATTGTTAGTCCAAAGTCTTGGCAGGCCTTGCTAAAACTGTCCATAAGTTGTTGAAGGTCTTCAGCAGAATGAGCAGTGACGGCAGCATCAACAGTGAAGAGGAAATCCCGTAAGCATTTCAGCTGGACTTTAGACTTTGTTCTCAATCTAGAGAGATTAAAGAGTTTTCCATTTGACCTGGTCCAGAGGTAAATACCGTCTGTTGCAGTTCCAAAAGCATGTTTCAGCATGACAGCAAAAAAGATCCCGAATAAAGTTGGCGTGACGACACAGCCCTGCTTCACTCCACTTCGAATATCAAAGGAATCTGATGTTAAGACATCAAAAACTACAGTGCCCTTAATTTCCTCATGAAAGGACCTGATGATGTTGAGGAGCTGAGGTGGACATCCAATCTTGGAGAGAATTTTATATAATCCGTCCCTGCTAACCAAGTCAAAAGCCTTCGTAAGATCTATGAAGGCTACAAAAAGTGGCTGTCTTTGTTCCCTGCATTTCTCCTGCAACTGTCTAAGGGAAAATACCATGTCAGTAGTGGACCTGTTGGCTCAAAATCCACACTGTGATTCTGGATAGACTCTCTCTGCAAGCACCTGGAACCTCTTCAGTACGACACGGGCAAGCAGCTTCCCTACAACACTAAGAAGAGAGATGCCGTGGTAGTTATTACAGTCACCCCTGTCACCTTTGTTCTTGTACAGTGTGATGATATTTGCATTCTTCATGTCCTGTAGTACTCCACCTTCCCTCCAACAAAGACAGAAGATTTCATGCAGTTCAGTGGGAATGTTCTCTTTACAGCACTTCAGAACTTCGGCAGGGATGTTATCTTTCCCAGGTGCCTTGCCAGAGGCAAGGGAGTCCAGAACCACATTTAGTTCTTCTAAAGTTGGTTCACTGTCAAGCTCCTCCAAAACAGGCAGGCAGTCAATGTTATTTAATGCTTCTTCAGTTACCACATTTTCTCTGGAATATAACTCAGAGTAATGCTGCACCCAGCGTGCCATGTGCTGTGCTCGATCCTGGATAACCTCACCTGTAGCAGACTTCAGAGGGGCAGATTTCTTCTGTGTTGGACCTAAAGCCTGCTTGATGCCATCATGCATCCCCTTGATGTTGCCTGTGTCAGCTGCTATCTGGATCTGAGAGCAAAGCTGCAGCCAATAATTGTTAGCACATCTCCTGGCAGTCTGTTGGACTTTGCTACGAGCAGCTCGCAGAACCTGTAGGTTGCACTCACTGGAACAGGCTTTATATGCAATTAGAGCTCTCCTTTTTTTCCTTGATGGCTGGCATCAACTCCTCCGAATGGGCTTTGAACCAATCTACTGTCTTTCTGATCTCCGTACCAAATACTGACAAGGCGGTGTTATAAACAGCATTCTTGAAATATTCCCATCATTCAGATGCATTTACTTCAGCCAGGCCTGGGAGAGTTTCTTTGAGTGCTTGTGCAAATTCCTCCACTTTGCCCTGATTGCGGGTCTTGTTGATGTCAATTCGTGATCGTCCTTCCTTCTTTGAGTGATGCAATCTCTTTGTTTGCAGTTTTATTCTGCTCCACACCAAGGAGTAGTCTGTATCGCAATCAGCACCCTGATAGCTGCGTGTGATTGTAATATTGGGGAGGTTGGAGCGCCTGGTAAGAATCAAGTCGAGCTGGTGCCAATGCTTTGATCTTGGATGTCTCCAAGAGACTCTGTGTTGAGGCTTTGTTTTAAAGTATGTATTGCTAACGCAAAGACCATAGTAGCAGCAAAACTCCAGCAGTCGTTGGCCATTTTTGTTCATCTTTCTGACGCCGAACTGACCTAAACAAGTGGACCAAGAACTATAATCAGCTCCAACTCTGGCATTAAAATTGCCACGGATAAACAGTGGTTCTTTCTCAGGGATTTTCTTGATAGCAGCAGCCAGATCGTCGTAGAATTTGTCTTTGGATTCTACTGAAGATGATAATGTCAGTGCATATGTGCTAATAAGAGTAACCAGCCCTGCTTATGAGTGGAGCTGCAAGGACAGAATTCTTTCACTTCCTGCAGCAGGTGGAGTAATGAATCCTAGTAGAGTGTTTCTGACCGTGAAGCCAACCCCATATTCCCTAGACTCATTTGACAGTTTTCCCTACCAGAAGAATGAGAAGTTTTTCTCCTTATAGATCCCGAGTCTAACAGTCTTGTCTCTTGAAGGGCAATGATGTCCATCTGCAGTCTGCTCAACTCCATGTCAATAGCAGCTGTCTTACGTACATCATCTATCTCTTGTAAATCGTCAGAAAGGCTGCGGGTCATTGTCCTAACATTCCAGGTGCCCAACTTTAGGGCTAAAGTTTTCTTATGTTTGTTGCATGGTGCAAAGTTATTGATCTGCTTGTCGGCTTTGACCCTAAACCCTACGCACCCTGTGAGGTTAACAGACTGTGGCAGGGCAGCATCTTACTGGCTGGGGGCTGCCCATCTTAAGGTGGGCGGTAGCTGCCCAATGAGGTACAATGACCCCTCCCACCAACGAAAGTGGCCCCTGGCATCCGCTCTATGCCAATCAAGCAAAGACTTTAACCGTGCTGCCACTTCCCATGTTGTTTCAATGCTGTATGCAAAGCTGGAGTGTCCTCTCCAGAGCACGAGGCCTGGGTAGATTAATATGGAGGGTAGACTGTTACCCAAGCAGCAGATCCCCCTCTCCACATCACTGAAATAGTCCAATGGAATGGCAAAGCCGATATGATTAGTTCCAGCTGCGTTGCAGGAGTTACCCGAACATGATTGTACGCAGTCACAAACTGCTTCCGGGACTCCGGCTCTGGATTTTGCCTCTAGGTTGACTTCTGAAACCTTTTCCAGTAGTAGATATAGCCACAAGGCAGTGGAGGTTTGTAATCAGAGTTTTCCTTCTCCTAGAAGATGGTTCTGCCATTTTATCTACCGTTGGGGCATAAAGCCCTCTTCCGTCTTCAAAACAATTGACCATCTTCTCCTGTAACCCTGGAAAGGGGCCCTTACGAGGTGCTACCAGCTGGGCCAGCTGGACCAAGGTGGTTTTTTTAAAGAGATATTACTCCTCTAGCACTCCTCCTCACTCCAGGACTAACAGCTAACAAGACTTCCCACTTACACTCAATCAAACAGCCACTCTCCCCTCCCCCTAGAAACAAGCAGATTCATTCATGAGGTGAACTGGAGCACCTTCCTCCCTGCAATCACATGATTCGCTCACTCAAACAGACACTCCCCTTCCCCTTAAAACAAGCAAATTTACCCATGAGGAGAGCTGGAGAACTTTCCTCCCTGCAGTCACATGAGTCACTCCAGGTCAATAAGACCCATTGAACCACGTAGGCTTCCTTCTCCCACACCGACCCCCTCCTTTCAGTCTCAGTCAGTTTTTTGGAGGTGTAGGCACACAGCTGTAAGTCACTTTTGGCATTTTTTGAAGGACTGCCACAAAGGCCACATCGCTGGCATTCACTTGGACAACGAAGGGCTGTTCTGGGTCAGGGTGCCTGAGGATTGGCTCCCTGGCAAACAGGGCTTCTAGTGTTTCAAACACATGCTGACATTCTAGAGTCCAATTAAGGGGTTGGCTGGGCCGTGGTTATTGCCCCACATCCATTTTAAAGAGTTCCATGATGGCCAGGGCAATCTCTGCAAAGGATGGGATGAATTACCGGTAGAAGTTGATGAATCCTAGGAAGCTCTGCAGCTGCTTTCTGGTGCATAGGAGCTGCCAGTCTAGGACCCTTTCACTTTGATGGGTCCATCTCCACCCCCTCATTTGACATTTGGTAGCCCAGGTAGTCTAGGCTGGACTTGTGAAACTCGCATTTTGACAGCTTCACATATAGCTTAGCTGCGAACATTTTTTTCAAAACCTGGCATACCAGCTTGGTGTGCTCCTCTAGAGCAGTGGTTCTCAACCTGTGGGTCGGGACCCCTTTGGGGGTTGAACAACCCTTTCATAGGGGTCACCTAAGACCATCGGAAAACACATATTTTCAATGATCTTAGGAATAATTTTATGGTTGGGGGTCACCACAACATGAGGAACTGTATTAAAGGGTCATGGCATTAGGAAGGTTGAGACCCACTGCTCTAGAGTCTCAGTGAAGATGAGAATGTTGTTCAGGTATACTAGAACCACCTTATACCTGGTAATCATGCAACACCTCATTTATTATCTGCATGAAGACCACAGGGGCTCCCTGTATCCTGAAGGGCATCACTTTGAATTGGAAGCTGCCCAGGGGGTAGTCCACTCACCACCTTCTCTTTTTTAAAAAAAGTTTTTTATTTTTTATCAACATATTCAAATGTACAGTCTTTTGTCCATCATTAATCATTATTCATTCATCTTATTCTTTAACTTTCATTTGCTAATTAGTTGTTCGGGTCTGCTCTTCTACCATCTCCTTCCTTTATTTTAATACAACCTTTCCTTTTCTTCCCTTGTCTCTCCTCTTCTGTTTCTTTCTACTTCCCTCATTCCTCCTCTCCTTCCGTTTACTACTTCCTCTCCTCCTTCCCCTCTCCTCTCTTCTCCCTCCCTTTCTTACCCTCTCTCCTCCTCTTTCCCCCTTCTTTCTTCCCCTCCTTTTCCCATTCTTCTTCTCTTCTCTTCTCACCTCCCAACTCTCCTCCCTCCCTCTCTTTACTCCTCTCCCTTTTTTCACTCCCTTGTTGTTTCCTTTTTCAATTCAATCTGAGATGGTATTCGAGTAGCCCCGATTTCTATTCACATACATCTTCATTTCAAATTCCTTTTTTACTTTATAATTATATCTCTTCTTACATTCCTGTACATATTAATTAATCCATGTGTCATCTGGATGTAACATTTTTGTGCCCTCATTCTTCATAATTTATCATCATTTCTTAATAGATACATTTGTCTTTCCTTTTTCATTTAATTTTAATATACTACAACTTAATCATCCCAAAGTTCTTATCTTTACGTTTATTGTCTATACTCATTTTTTATCCATTGATAAAATTTTCCCCATATGTTATAATACTCCGACTCTTCTTTCCCTTTAATTGCCAATGTCAACCTATTCATTTCTGCACATTCCAATATTTTCTTAATTACCTCGCCCTTTGTAGGAATTTTTTTTGCTTTCCAATTTTGCGCAAATACAATTCTCGCCGCCGTTATTACATGTATTATCAAATATGTGTGTTCTTTATTATACTTCTCTGAAAGAATACCCAACAGGAACAATTCTGGTTTTAAGTCAGTATGTTGCTGTGTCATTTTCTCTAGCCATATTCTAATCTTTGCCCAATAGTTTCTCGCTTCTGGACATGTCCACCACATATGATAATATGATCCTGGCATCTGATTCCAACATTTAGCTGATTTATCTTTAAACATTTTTGCCAATCTTTCTGGTGGCATGTGCCATCTATAAAACATTTTATATAGGTTCTCTTTATATGCTGTGGCCATTGTTAATTTATAAATTCTTTCCCATAATTGCTGCCATTTATCTAACTCAATCGTATATCCAA
Organism: Ptyas mucosa; assembly: GCA_012654045.1. NCBI lineage: Eukaryota > Metazoa > Chordata > Lepidosauria > Squamata > Colubridae > Ptyas > Ptyas mucosa. The sequence continues at coordinate 39,686,323 of WNWU01000016.1, read as the reverse complement.
AAATTTTTGCCCATGCTATCATTGTTTCTTTGACTTCTTCTTCTTCTAACTTCACTTCAAGTAAATAACTATACAATTTCCTAATCATTTTTCCTCAGTTCCTGTATCTCATCCAATACTGTCATTTCCAAGTAAAAACCATATAGCTTTACATCTTTTTCATATCTCGATTGTATTTGTAGCTGAGTATACCACTCCATTTCAATCCCTTGTTCATCCAATTCTTGTTTCGTTTTCAATTCCCCTGTTGCTGATAACATGTCTTTATATTTTATAATATTTCTCATCTTAATAAGATTTGGATGTACAAATGCTTCCATTGTTGAAAGCCATGTTGGTATTTTCAAATAATGTTTCTCTCTAATTTTTTCCCATACTAGTAATAATGCATTTCTTACATAGTGCCTTTGAAAATAGCTATGCATCTTGTTCTTCCCATACCATAAAAAAGTGTGCCAACCTAGTTGTAGATCATGACCCTCTAAAGTTAATAGTCTTGTATTTCTCAACACAATCCATTCTTTTATCCAAGATAATGCTGCTGCTTGATAATATAGTTCCCAGTTTGGTAATCCAAATCCTCCTCTTAGTCTTGCATCTTGTAACATTTTCATATTAATTTTTGCTTTTCCCCCCTGCCATATAAATTTCAATATCATTTTATTCAAATTTTTGAAATATTTCTTTTCCAATTTCATTGGTATTGTCTGAAATAAGAACAGCAGTCTAGGTAATGTGTTCATCTTAATTACTGCTATTCTTCCCATTAATGAAAGTTGCAATTTTCCCCATTTTCCCAAATCTGTTTCGATTTGGTCTTTCAATTTATAATAATTATCTTCTTTGATCGTTGCACATTTTGCTGTTAATTGTATTCTCAAATATCTTACTTTTTTAGTAATCTGAATCTCTAATTTCTCCATTAATTCTCTTTTCTGTTTCTCTGTGATGTTTTTCACCAATATCTTTGTTTTATTTTTATTAATTTTCAATCCTGCCACTTCTCCATATTCCTCTATTTGTTCTATCAGTTTGGGTCCTATTTCTAACGGCTCCTCTAGAATAAACACTAAATCATTGGCAAATGCTTGTAATTTATACTCTTCTTTTTTAATTTTTGTCCCTTTTATCTCATTTTGTTTTATATTTCTATTTAACACCTCTAACATCAGCACAAATAACAATGGTGATAGAGGACATCCTTGCCTTGTTCCTTTCATAATATTTACTTTCTCTGTCATATCTCCATATATTATTATTTTTGCAAATTGTTTGTTATAGATTGTCTCAATCATCTTTATAAATCTCCCCCAAAAGTCCATAATCTGTAATTGTTTTGTCATAAATTTCCAATTGACATTATCAAAAGCTTTTTGTGCTTTTGATAAAGCATCAATGCCATTTATTTTTCTGAGTGTGCTTCATAGTATTCTAAAATATTCAGAATCATTCTCATGTTATCTCTAATTTGTCTTTTTGGTAGAAAGCCATTTTGATCTACATGTACAAAATCATTTAACAACCTCTTCAGGCTATTCACCATTATTGATGCAAATAATTTATAATCCACATTTAGCAAAGAGATCGGTCAATAGTTTTTAGTTTATTGTAAATCTGCATCCTCCTTCGGTATAAGAGTAATATACTCCTCCATCCACGAGTCAGGTATTTTTGCATTTACTAAAAAGTCATTAAACACTTCCAGCATTATATTACTAAGCACATCCTGGAAAGTTTTATACAATTCTGCTGGTAATCCATCTGGACCTGGTGTTTTGCCATTCTTCTGTCTTTTGATGCTTTCTATCACTTCCATCATCGTTATTCTTCCCTCTAGAGCCTCTTTATATTCTTCTGGTATTTTTGGTAAATTAGACTTTTCTAAATATTGTATAATATTCTCTTCTGATACTGTCTCTTGTTCATAAAGTCTCTTATAATATTTCTGTACCACTTTCCCCCCCTCATTTCGTTAACATATCTGTCCTCCCTCATCAATTAGTTGATTAATTAGTTTTTTTCTCCTTCTCCTTTCTCATTTTAAATGCCAACCATCTACCTGTCTTATTAGTATTTTCAAAAAAGTTTTGTTTAGACATCTTTATTTGATAAGCCAAGTCTTCTTTTTCAATTAAGTTTATTTCATGTTTTTTCAAATCCATTTGGTTTTTATTCCTCTTGCTTTGTGTATTTTTTTGTAATTCCATCTCCAGTTCTTTGTATTTTTCTTCCAATTTTTTCTGTGTTTGTCCTTTCTTTTTATTTCTTTTTCCCAAATAGGTCATTGCCAACCCTCAAATATATGCTTTAACTGTGTCTCACACACTTTGCAATGAGGTGTCTTCCTTTCTGTTTTCCTTAAAAAAGAAACTTAATTCTTTCTCTACAGATTGTTGAAACTCTTTTTCATTTAATATTACTTGATTCAATGTCCATCTTAATCTCTTTCTTTGTCCCTTCCATATAATTATAACCGGATTATGGTCCACTCAAATACTTATTTCAATGCTTATATCTTGTACATTCGCTAATAAATCAGTTGATATCCACATCATATTTATTCTGGACCATGACTTGTGCCTATTTGAATAAAAAGTATACTACTTTTCTTTCAAATGTCTTTCTCTCCAAACATCTTTAATGCCTATTTCATCTACCATTGTGAGAAAAGACTTTGGGGCATTTTTCTAGGTTTCTTATTAACTTTTGTTGTCTTATAGTCCCAATCTACTTCCCTTATCTCGTTAAAGTCTCCCATTATGCAAATATTGTCAAATTCAAATTCTATTATTTTCCTGTGCAATTTTCCATAGAATTCTTCTTGTTTATCATTTGGTGCATATATCGCCACCAACAATATTTGTTTATAGTTCATTGTTACTTCCACCATTAAAATCCTCCCTTCTTCATCAGCATATATTTGTTTAGGTTCTAGTCTCTTTTTAATGTATAATACTACACCTCTTTTGCTTTGATGTGTCAATGTGGTAAACAAATCGCCCAATTTTGGATACTCCAATAATTTTTGGTATTGCTTTCTAATATGAACTTCTTGTAGGCATACAATGTCCATTTTTAATTTTCCAATTTATTAAAAGTTCTTTTCCTTTTTATTACCGAATTCAAACCATTGATATTTATTGACATTGCTTTGGTTTCTTCTTCCATATTTTACTTGTTACCTGTTTTTGTTGATCTTGTTGTTCTTATTTCTCTTTGATCCTTGGACTCTTTTGACCTTGCCCCCTCTCTTATTGCCTTTCTTCTTGTTCTTTTGTCATCTCTTTTTTTTAATCTTCTTTTTCTTTCACCGCTTCATCTTGGACTTTAGTTTCTTTTTCCTCTCTTAATCTTTGTTCTTCTTGGGGCCCCAAATATTGGTCATAAAATAATTCCACTGTCTCTATCGAATCCAGTTTATGTCTTTGCACTTGCCAATAAACCAATATTCCTTCTGGTATTAACCATCTGAAATTTACTCCGTTTTGGATTAAGAGTTTTGTCAGAAATTGATATTCTCTCCTCAGATCTCACACTCTTCTGGGTATCTGTTTCAGCACCACAATCTCTTTGTCTTTATATTTTATTGGAGTATTTCTTGCTAGCTGTAATATTTCTGTTTTTATCATTTTCCTGGTAAAACTTACATGCACCTCTCTTGGCAGTTTATTTCTCATTGCATATCAAGTATGCACTCTGTATATCTCATCAATCCCATTTAATATCTTTTCCTTGGGTTCCTCCACCACTTCCGCCAGTATTTCTGCCATTACTTCTGCCACGTTCTCTCCCTTCTCTTCTTCTATGTTTTGAAATCTTAAATAGTACTCTGCTCTGTCCATTTCGAGAGAAATATTTTTTTCCTGGTTTTTGTCAGCCATTGTGAGTCTGTCATCCATTTCCTCCACTTTTTCCCCTGTTAAATCTGCCTTTTCCTCCACTTTCTGTATTCTTTCTTCATTCTTTCCCATCATCGCCTTCACTTCTTTAAGTTCTCCTTCTACCTTCTCCATTCTTTCTTTGAAGTCTTCATGAAAAACCTATATCATCTTTTTTAGTTCCAATTTCATGGCCATGGTATCCAATGTCCTCTGCACTGCAGGGCTTGAAGCTGGTGTTGTGGAAGGTAACTGCGTTGTTGTCTTCTTCATCTTGTCTTGTCTATTATAATCCACTGAATTTAAAATCCAAATAAAATTTAAATTTATAATCCAAATACCTAATCCACCCTGTTGAATGGATTGGTTAAAAATAGAAATCAAAAAGCTCCATCACACCTAGAAACACATAGCAAAAGGTAAAAAAAATTAAAAGAAGAAGAAGAAATGAAGAAGCAAAAAACCAAAAAAATTCTGATTCTTCAGGTTCTTACCTTAATCCAATTTTTTATTTATCATCAAAATTCAAACATTGAAGAAACCAACCAGCCAAAAACAAAGAGAAGGAAAAAAGACATGGAAAGGAAAAAAGATACAAAACTCAACCCAGTCAATGAAAATAGTTCAAGAAAAAGAAAAAGAAAAAGAAAAAAGAGAAATCACTGTAAATGGTCAAATCCTAAACCAAAAAAGAAGAGTATAAAAGGGAAAAAAATAAAATAAAAAGAAGCAAAAGAGCACACAAGAAAAAGAAAAAAGAAAAAGATTTCCAAACAGGGCTGTTTATATTGCCTCAGTTGTCTTGTTTTAGTTTCTGTTTCAAAATTTTCACAAGGCACACTATTTCAACTTCAATTAGGGCTATCTATCTCAATATGCAGTTCTTGCCAGACACAGCTGTTTCTTATCAGTCCAAGCCTACAATCTCAAGGCTAGTCCTCTCAATTAGTTTATTTAAAATAAAGTCTTTTTATTTGTATCTCTAGATGGTGCTGCAAACCACTTTTATTCAGAAGAAAAGTGGGAAAAGGGGGGGGGATAGGAAAAGTTTTATAACTAGTTCTTTCAATAATTTCCACTCAGTCTCATTAATTTCTCATAGATCCACAAATCCAAAATTTACAAGTATTCAATTAGACTTCCTGTTCTTATTTTCTTGCTCCCCAAAGTAATTTTGTTACTTCATTCAATTCATTTCTTCCGCTTGGGTCAATCCACTTTCTTCACTGCTAAACAGCTGAGGATAGAGAGCTGACACATGCCCTGCTCTCCCCTCTTCTCTTTGCCCCCTTCACTTTCCTTCAAGTTGTTTCCCGGGGTTTATGCAAAGAAAACTTCAAATCAGAAAACAAAAAGAAAAGTTGGCTTTCTCACCCAGATGGATCCACATCCGTTGCCTCTCCAATCCTGCTGTGATTGCCCCGGCTTTGTTGCGGCTCATTCAATAGCCGCTTTCTAGATCGTCTGGTTGAAGGGCTGCTTCTGACTAACCAGGGAATTGCGATTTCCCTGAGTTAGCCAGTCGGTGCCCTTCTTGCTCACTGTCCCTCCAAAACAGTTTTCGGTCAATAAAGACCCCAAACAACTTCGATATCAATGTTTTCTCAGGAGCATCTGAGAAAAGCATTGTGCCGCCGGGTGTTGCCAAGCCTCCTCTCCATTCACCGCCCTCTCTTATTTGCACCCAGTAGTATGCCTCTCATAGGTCTAGCTTGGTAAACACTTTCTCCTTGGCTAGGTGGGCTAGCATGTCCTTCATGAGGGGCCAGGGATAGGTGTTTTCCACACACACAGCATTAATACCTCTAGTCAATGCATAATCTCATTGACCCAGCCTCCTCACTGTCTGACTCCACTGCCAGCTCTGCAGGCTGCTGGTGGACCACAACAGTGAGTGGATCTTGACAGTGGTGGGTTCACTTACCTTTGCTATCAGTTTGCACATGTGCCACTTCTGCACATGTTTCTGTGCATGTGCAGAGTGTATTTGATGACATGCGGGTGGGTGGGCGGAGCCTCCCACTGCTGCTACTGGTTTGCCCGAACCGTTATATATATTGTTATATAGAAGGGAAGGAGGGAAGGGAGAAGAGTTATTTTCTACTATCCCAGAGGCCAGAAACTGAACAATGAAGCAAATTTAGATTAGATGTCAGGAGGAACTTCCCATCTTCATGAGATATCAGTCATGCTGCCACATAAGTGGTAAGTTCTTCTATGAAGGTCTTCAAATGAAGGCTGGGTGGTTATCTGTCAGATCCTAAAATGGATCCTGGACCGAGGAAAGGGTTTGACTAGATTTTTTTGTTGTTATTTAATACACTTCTGTCTGCCATGGTCAAGAGAGTGATTTAAATGCTTAGCGCATTGTAAGCCGCCCTGAGTCTCCGGAGAAGGGCGGCATATAAATCAAATTTAATGTAAAGAAGGATAATGTAAAGAAGAACCAATTTATAATGAGGTGAATGGTCATCTCTAATATTTTCGGTCTTGGTTGGTATATTGCTATGACTTTATATCTTTCTTTTTCAAAATTAAACACACCACCAGCAAAGGATGAGAGAATACTGATGAACAAGCCTACTTCTCTTCAGCTAGACCAGACAAACTGTAGAATATTGTGTATAAATTGCCCAGACTTGATAAATGTTGAAACTTTTAGAAAATACAAAATAACCATGATTTTTATGATATGTTTTTATGAGGTTTTGTAGCCAAAAGGATCAAACTGCAATTATGTATCTAGTGAAAGGAATTGAAACTTGAAGTTAAAGCTTTGCCTCCTGCCAACACCAAAAACAGTTGTTTTAAAATTTTGATTTTAGACTTCAAGAGTGAGTTTATTTTAAAGTTAAATTGGTAATTTGTGGAAAAGCTTGGTTTTCAAAGGAAGTGCCATCTTTTGGCATTTTCCCAATGCTGTGAACACCAAGTTGGGGAAGGCTACATTACTAAATTTCTATCTCATTTAGGGGACACTGATCTTTTCTGTCAAGAACACAAAATAATAACACAAGCACTTATTTCTCTTCATTCTTTAAAATCATGGAAAATTATATCTTTATTTGTTTATATTTGTTTTAAAAGCAAGAGAAAGTCCAATATGAATCTTGTCTATGACTAGCCATACTTTTTTAACCAATTTCCTACTTGGTTACCTTGCACATTTCCTATGGGGATATGTAAGAAAGTACTGTTGAAAAACAATGTACATTGTTGTACTCTGTCCATTCCTTACTTATTTAACTGTAGGACTTTATATCTATTCAAATTAATTCCCAGTTAGGAAGATACTGTATAAGATTTTTGGAAAGCTATAGCTAATCAGACAATTGGCTTGTTTAAAATATTCTATATATTTTAATTGTAGTTATTGGTTTTATTTTTTAAATCCACTGTATTTATTAACACAATAAAGAGAGAATAGATGGTTTCTATTCAATACAAATAGCTTCTAAGGCTGATGTAATGTAATGAGCAGTATTACTTGGGGCATTTCCTAAGGATAGGGAGATCTTATTTGTTTAATAAGTACTAATAAATATGCAAATCAGCATCCATGCCGCACCTCAATTCTGTCACAATTAATGAGTTGCAAATTAATGTGACAACAAAAAGAAATTCTATTTAGTAACAGAACTACAGTGTTTTATATATAAGGCATGGATGTTGGTTGTTCCAATCAAAAGAAATACTTGAATGTTGTGTACTTCCTTCCTTCCTCATCACCAGGGATTGAGTTCAACAAGAAGGCATCTTTAGCTTACTGTTGCCATTCAGCAGTCTATGAAGATAATCCTATCTAATATTTCCTTAATTGCCGGCCTGTATTACAGGAAAAAAATACTCTTGGCCATTCTATTTTATTGCAGCTACCAATCTTCACAATAGCCTGAAGTAACACTTTGATTTCATCCAAATTAATCCTGATCCCAATGTACTCTTCTACTTCAAACCTAAAGTGAATTGTTGCTTGCAAGGCCTATATAAAATTAATCCTCTTGTTAAAATATGCCTGAGTGTTGAGTTAGATGATCATTTTGCAGACTGATTTCTATAATCTCTCTTTCTGAACTGATTTAGAGCTACAATATATGGATTAGAAATAAAACATACATAGTACTGAAAGACAAGAAAAAGGTAAAGCAAATCTATTGCTGCCTAATGATGTGTCCAGTTTTTGCATCTCATGCTTGGTATATTAATATGATGACAGCATTTAAAGGCCAAAGAAAAGTTACAATACTTAAAAGATATTTAATTTAGAAGGGGAGGGGGGAAAGTAAGGGCAGATGGAGTAGGGATTAAAAGCACGACATACAATGAGGCTCCAGTACCACTAGCAAGAACAGCTTTTAAAGGAAAACTTCACTGACAGTACCAGATAATCTAAACAGCTTCAATGCTACCTCCAACTGTAATACTAGCTGTTGAAGAATAAAACTTGGGAAGAATTTGGCGTTCAAGGTTTACTCAGCTTTTCATCCTTCCGAGGTCAATAAAATGAGGACCCAGATTATTGGGGGCAATATGCTGACTCTGTAAACTGCTTAGAGCAGGCTGTGAAGCACTGTGAAGTGGTATATAAATCTAAGTGCTATTGCTATTGCTATTGTGGGCTGCGGGGCCAGCAGGTGAGCCTGGCTGGCGAGCGGGCCATAGAGGCATCAGAGGCACTGGTAGCAGGTCGATGCTGCTGCTGGGGCTCTATGTGCTGCTCTACTACAATTTCATGGTGGCCACCCAGTGCCAGAACATAGTAAGCCTGCGGGGTAAGACAATGCTCATCATGGGTCAGCTGTGTACCAGCCCCTGTGAGCTCCAGAAGGAGCACCCAGCCAGGCTGGGATGGGGCCAAGTCAGCAGGGGTTCGCCCCTCGCCGTCTCCAGGGCAGCCCGGTGGGCCAGATCTAACCACATTGCGGGACGCATCTAGCCCTGGGGCCTTGAGTTTGACATGTCTGCTCTATAGCATTGTTTAGCATGTTAATTGAAAAGCACCCCTTGAGTTTACTGCAACTTACTCTGTAGACCACAAGTTTATAATTTCTGTTTTACATAGGGTTTTTTAAGTTAAACTGCTGCAAAAAGTGTTTTAATTCCCATTTTAAGCAATGAATAAAACAAAAATAAAAGACCTATTATTTAATTAGCTATGGTTATATACAATTTTGATGTGTTTTTATAGTAAATACCAATCTCTGGAATACACCGGCGTCTTATATCATCAGAAAAGTGACTTTCGCATTTCGTATTTTAAAAGCGGCAGCATTCTTTTCAATAAAGTTACCCCATTCAGCCTATTCTCTGTATCTTATCTCAGCTTTCAACATCTTCATAAAGTTGTAACCTGGGCACTGCAGTGTAACTTGAATAAAAATTGTAGTAGTGGGTTTCAATTTCGGTTCACTGGTTCACTCGTGGGCACACATGCATTCACACACACACGCAACACTTCTGCCCATGCGCAGAAGTTTCTGTGCATGCACCCAGACGTCCAGGTGGGTGGGCAGAGCCTCCCGCTGCCGCTACCAGTTCGCACGACCTGGTAGCGGTGCTACCCACCACTGAATTGTAGGACATATCCAACAAAGAGGATCTGAAACCGATGTGTAAATATATTTAAACCATAACTTAGCATCTTTGTGTGACTTTTTTCTAGATGATTTTCCAAGCAATTCATCTATAAAGTTATTTTTGAAAAAGATGAAAATTATGTTGTTCCAGAACAAATTATGTTACCCATTATAGTGTTTTTATAGAGGGGGACCTTATCTATGTATCCTTCTCATCTCCAGGAAGCAGCAGAAGACGATGAATACACAGTACAGCCAGTAAAGAAATGCATAGCTGCTGAGGAAGGGTTACCTGACTTCATTCAACAGCTTAGAGCAGTGATGATTAACTTTTTTGGTGCCAAGTGCCCAAAGTGCACACGCACGTAAATGTACGTGTGTGTGCCCGAACTCCCAAAATACAATGTGAACGCCCCCTGCTTTGTTTTGGCTTCCAGGTTGGTGGGGGAAGCTTTCCAGGCCCAAAATGGGGCACGCACAAACCCCCAAAATGCAATGTGAGCACTCCCTGTGCATGCGCCCCTACACGTGCCCCACCCCCTGCATGTGCACGTGCATCCCCATATGCGCCCTGCCCCCTGTGCATGTACCCCACCCCCACATGTGCATGTGCAACCCCGCATGCGCCCCACACACGCACACGTGTGCATGGCAGAGACCCAAAAAGCAGCTGGCCGGCGGAAAGCTCACACGCATGTGCAGTGCAGCTACGCATGCCATAGGTTTGCCATCACAGGCTTAGAGCCACCACAGAGAATTCTCCCCAGAGCAACTGAATCCTTATATCCACCAACTGAATTGTCCAGATTTATCTTCTTTCTGCTGAATAATGTTGACATTATTCTGTTGACACAAGCAGTTTTCTCTAACAAATTCTATCACCAGCCACTCATGCTGAATATTAAATGGGAGATAGGAAAATAGAAACTCCTAAAAATATTTCCACAATGTTTAAAAAATTTCTTGTCTATTAAACCTGGTAAACAAATCTAACATTTAACATGATATAGTGCTTGTAACACTGCTGCTTGTGTCCAACACATCATGAATAATTAATTAATATTGGAGTTAATATAATGACAAACCCATACATCAACCACGAAGACAGAAAATTACAAAATGTGTTTGGTACAAAAATCATTCTTTTTTTAAAAAAACTGCAATGTCATATGCAAAGTATGCAAAGGTTAGAATTTGTGTTACAATTTCATGATACATATTTTGTCACTTCCAATCCCCTCCTCCCATCCCATCTGCAGACATCTACAGCCAAATCTTGTCCTATGGTATAAAAGAGTACCCACAATTTGGGTGGGTGGGTGTAGTTTTGAATGAAGAGGGATTAGTATATGACTGAAAAATGACTGAAAATTTTCTTTTCTTTCTGGGTAAGGAGTCCACACAATTCTACTCATGGGGAAAAAGAGATACTATTTGGGTTCTCAGTTCACTCAAAGGTCATACCAAAAACATTATTTCAGCACTGCTTTTTCAACAGTTTTATTGCCTTTGGCATCTTTTTTTGTAAAATATAAATACAAAGGCAGAAGAATTTACGTACAAAGTTCAAACACAAATCTCAAACATAAACACACAATTCAGAAAAAAGATTTAGCTTCTGTACAGTTTTAAACAACTTCAACATAGGTTAGTTTTCAGTATTTTACAGAAAAATAGTTCAAAGTTTTCTTTTAAATAAACAGCATCAAATGTTTAAACACACACATATAAAATGTATGTGTGTGTTTGTGTGTGTGTGTGTGTGTATCTATACATATATATTATAAACAATCCAGTTTGCCATGTGAAAACTAAATTTCACATCTTTAAATTAAGATATAAAAGTTCACACAATTAGTAGATGTGTATAGTTTTAATTTATATTACAGTCTACTGAATTGTATTCAATAGTGTGTACCTGGTCAAAGCAGGAATTTTTGTAAACAAAAACAAAAATATAATGAAGTGCCTCCCCCAATAAACTTTCCCAAGCTAACAATATTGATCACATCACCTGTAATAGGCATCTTTATGTAACCAATGCTTTGTTTGAAGCAAAGCCATTTTATTTTTTAAAAAAGTTCCATGTAAAAACAAATCTATACCAAAGTTCGTCTGCACTTAAAGGAACGTGCACACACCTTTTACCAATTTTATAATTTCTAGAAACAGAGTGGTCTCTTTAAAAAAAAAATCTTCCAAAAGTCCACCCATCTGATATGTTTGTGTGTGGCATATGTGTATTAGAGGAAAGCTCTTTTATTTAACAGTATCCTTTTCTTTATAGAAATAACTGCAGTAACACATATACATAAAGAAATATATTACACAGAACTGTACATTAAGAAGCTGGGAGATTCACCAGTGAATATCAATTTCTTCATCTGGATGCAACCATTCAAGTGAGGCTCCAAGCAAAGATTGTAATTCATTAGAAAATTCTACCAAGTCCAACAGTTCCTTGCCATCTGGGTTGAAAACTTCAAGATCCTTTTGGCAAGCAAACAGCTGACTCAAAGATACCTGTTTGAAAAATTCTGCTTCTATAACACTGACAACTTCCAAACTTGGGAAACTGCAGCGAAATATCCTGGGTGACATTTTCAGCCTCTTGGCTACATCAGAGAGCAAAAACCAGTTCCGTGGTCTAGAGACAAAAGTAAAATATTGGCAAGATGCTGAGAGGTTTCAATCAACATGATTCTGCTAGTAATAATTTTATATACATTTATATTTAAGGCAAAGAGATTTTAAAAATAGGTTAGTCTCTGTACTCTTCTGTACTCTTCCTGCTCCCTCCTCCAGTAAACTCATGGATGAAATCTAGCTTTAAATAAGCAAACATTTGTTCACACAATGGAACAGTATTTTTTCTCTCTCCCCTCCACCCTTCCACATGCCCTGCTCTCACACCAATCTTGGACTGGATTCATAAGCTTCACCAAGCCATACGTTTTTCCCTGTGAATATGTCTGTAATATCAGCATATATTCACATACATAGATTTACAGTGAATATGAACAACTCTTGTTTTAAAGAAGCCAATCTATGGGGAGTTTTTATGTTCAAAAGACATAGGATATGAAACCTATTTCTAATAGAATGAATAACAAAAAGTTCACTGCATTCAGTGAGGCAAAAAGATGATCTTGAATATGTCAATAATAACTCAGATATTTGTACATTAACATATACTGGGAAAACAATTTATCTTCCCCTCCAATATAAACAATAATAGTGCTTACCCCTGAGAAAGAGACACCTGGATGTTATAACATGGCAAGAGAGGCACATCTGAGAATTCAAACTCAAAGATATCACTAAATCCATCTTCATCTTCATCATTTGGGCCAGGTGGATTAGACAGAATGTCAAATCCTGATTCGCCTTTTGGCTCTATTTAAACAAACAAAAAATAATTGAAGATCCTTTGTCAAACAGTGGCTTTTTCCCCCTTTCATTCCCTGTTTTTAATTTGCTCTCCCTTCTGTGAATTCTGCCCCCTCCCCATATATATACATGCACACATTTGAAATAATAGAACCCTGCCCCCCCCCACCCCAAAACATGTCTTCTTACCACACACAGAGCTGCCATAGAAATCCCAGGACAAGCCAGGGTCATCAAGATCACGACCTTGGAGATCAGTTAAATACTCTAGAGAGATACAACAATATAACATTGAAAAACGCCAAAAAAATTGGGAAGTTTTGCAATCTATCATAACATGACAAAATATAACCCATAGAAGTTTTATACTTATCTGAAAGCATACAGTATTAACATAAAGTATCAATCAGAATACAGCAGAACTCTAAGTGAAGTACTGTATTTTTTGGAGTATAAGATGCTTGAGTATAAGACACACATTAGTTTTTGCAGAGGAAAACAAGAAAAAAAAATTCTGCCTCTGCCTACCAGCATCCATCAGTATTTATCTGGCTAGCATCCTTGCAAAAAACAGTAAACAGCCTGGTCAGCTTCAGCACGTTATTGCAACCTGATTCAGCACGAGCAGCTGATTGGTGGTTGGATCGGCTTCCCAGAATACCGCCAATCAGCTGTTCCAGGCTGCGGGGATCACCATAGCCCATCGCCACCTCAGCGCATTGCGTTTTTGGCCTCTGCGCATTGTGTTTTCGGTTTCTGTGCTTCGTGTTTTTGGCCTCCATGAGTCGCATTTCAGCCCAATCCAAGGCAGCAACCACTGCCAAGCCCCGCCGCCTGGAACCGACTGAAAATGTTATGCATGGAGGCCAAAAATGGGGCATGCAGCGGCCAAAAATGCAACACATGGAGGTGGCGATCAGCAGTAATGCGCTCTGGCAATCCTTGCAGCCTGGAACAGGTCTAACAAGTCTGCGGAGACCGAAAATGCGGCGCATGGAGGCCAAAAACGGCCGGTGGGTAGGCGGGGCTTCGGCAACATTTGCTGTATAAGACGCACAGACATTTCTACCCACTTTTAGGGGGAGGAAGTATGTCTTATATTCTGAAAAATACAGTAATATCAGGTAACTTATTTCTTTTCAAATGGAATTATTCTACTTTCATTTACTTTTCAACAACCTCCAAATCCTAGTTTTGTGTGCTTCAAATTGATTGTGGAGATATGAGCTATAAAATTTAGGCTACAATTGCTAAAGATACATTTGTTTCACACAATCAGGGCAAGATCTTCAACACCTTCATCACAAGATCTTTTTTTGATGCCTTGAACTTTGAAAGCACAATTGACAATGCAAACCTGAACTTAGTTGATGATGAATGGGAATGTACGAGGATACACATGGGCTGTAAGGTAAACACTCAAGAATTGTTTGACAGTGAGATGGGCAGCATGATAGATAGATAGATAGATAGATAGATAGATAGATAGATAGATAGGCAGGCAGGCAGGCAGGCATGCATAATATTTTATGACATAAAATTATCATAAAAGTTTCTGCCATAATATGTTATAAAACATTTTCTGTTTTAACTATGAGTACTCCCCCAGCTCAAGTATGTACACTATTAATGCTATTTTTGCTGTTTTTAGTATTTGTTGCTTTGTTCATTTTAATTGTTAATTGCATTAATACTCAAATAAGATTATTGTCAGCGAGTTAAGTTGCATTTTTTCATCGCTGCCATAATCAAAGAGAAAAAGGGGAAAAAAACCAGGACAAGCAGTACAGTTTGAAATTTAGTGTTTGGCATTTGAGATATTGTCCTTCTCCCCCTCCCTTAATAGATAGGGTTACCCAGGTGATGGGGACATTCCTGTGATCTGAAGTAGTGGGCAGAAGAGATTGACTTGGAAGATGGCCAATAGGCATTGAGATATTGTGAGGCAGAAGGGGAGGGGTTTGGCTTCGGAGAATCAGTTTTGGCTGCATATTAGTTTAGGTCGGATCGTAAATTCTTTAATAAATGAGAGATTCATCAAAGACTTTGTGTTTGAGAATGAAATTTATTTGAGATTACGCCGAAACCTGACAATTATTTTGTTTGGGAGAAAATAGTTTTAGTATTTCCAATTGCAAAACAGATAAATGGAAACGTATGAAAAAAGAGGAAAGCAGTATACTAATTGAAGAAATGTCACTGGCTGTACATTTCATACTGGTTATTCATACATCTCTCCCCACATTCCTAAATTTGGATGACATCATAATATTGGCCACTGTTGAGGGCCACAGATGAAGAAATCTATGAGCTACCTGCAAGACTAAGTTACTAACTTTTTAACTTACAATATTAATAGTGAAAAAATACACATTATTTAAATACTGTATTAAATACTGTGTATTTCTGTTGTAAATTAAGCAACAAAATATCTGAAACCACAATCCTTATTTTTACTGTTATCTGAAAACTAATTTATGTTTTGTAGAATATCAAATTGCAAATGGACAAGCATTGGCACAAACAAAAGTATACACACCTGTTAGAAAAGTCTCCATTAGTTCACTGTGTGTCATTTTCACAATTGTTCTACCTGAGTATGTAGCAAGCGTAGGGTCAGCGCCATAAGAAAGGAGCAATCGGACAATTTCTAGGTGATCATTTTCCACTGCATCATGGATAGGCCTTAGGAAGGGAAGAAAGAAAGTTTTGTTTTAAATCCATACAACGTAATAAGTTATGTTCTGTCTCCATTTAAAGCAAGAAGTATGAGTATTATTAGTACATGATGAGGAAGAGGACTACTGCACAAAGTGCTTTTCTCACATTTTAGAATATATTATAAATTTCAGGAACTGAAACTAATATACTCTATTAAACAGCAAGCTCCTTGGAGAAAGTTACGTTTAAATAGACATCACTTTGAACAACAATCAAATCCCATAGTATTGGCATATTAGTATCAAAGGTTTTATGTATGTGTAAACAATATATTGAGCATTCACATCATAGTTTTGCTTTGTAAAATTTAAGTTCTCAAAAACCCAAACAAATAGCTGTCTTAATATTTTCCAATTTTATACAAACTTAATTTCATTCAAAATGTGTAATAACTATTAACAACCTCTAGCTTATGAATCAAGAAAAAAGTAAAAACTATATAGATGAAATTTAAAATTATTGGTTGAAACCCTTAGAAATAAATGTAAAATTATGCTATCAAGTTTTGCTGAATAATTTATTAAAATATGTCTGAATGACTAAAGATATCACACATGTTTAGGACTGTGGATAAAAAAAACAGATCTTCACTCAATGGAATTACAGAAGACAATGAAGCTAGAAGCAAATATTTTTTTGTTAGAATTATTTTAATTTGCTTTATCTGAATCAAAATTCTAATATTAAAGTCAAAAGGCATAATAATTCCAAATCCTAATATTGTTAGAAATCTCTACAAAATAGAATGTGCACACAGGGCCTAACTAAGACCTGGTATTAACTAAAGCCAAAAAAAAGGGCATCTGTTTCAATTTCATGAATGAAAGCCACTTGGACTAGCAACTAAATCTTTCTTCAGCACTGATGTCTACAGGTTGTCCTTCACTTAAAGACAGTATTTGAGACCAGAATTTCCATTGTAAAACAATAAGATTGTAAAGCATGATGTCACAAGACCACATTACTTAAAGATGGCAATCCTGGCAATCTCTGTTGCCATTAAGGAAAAATTTCAGGTCATTAAGTGAAGACCTTATGGCTGTGAAAGGGTTGCTGCAGTGCCACACGCATGCAAGTACCATAGGTTGAATAGATGTTGTGATGCTGAGAAAGTGCAAGCAGGCTAAGGAAGGGATGCTGCAGCCTAAGCCCACATTATGCAGTCCAAGATCTGCAGGGACCCCTTGGGAGAAAAAGAGGTGGTAGTAACTTGCAATCTTCCCTGCTTGCGGTATTGATCTTTGTTGGTGGGAAGCCAGCAGGGAAGGTGGCAAATGGTGACTGTGACCATGGGATACTGTGAGCCAGTTTTGCCAAGCACCCAGATCACAATCATATGCAATGGTTAGAACGTCAAGGACTGGTCATAAGTAGTACTTGTTCAGCACCTGTTGAGAAGCACCCAGCCTGGCAGGGAGGAGGAATCAAGTGCAGAGGTAGTCTAAAGTCACTGTGCATTTGCAAAAGGGCTTAGGCCAACCCACCCCCAAGTTGAAGCCCTGTCTAATTGTTCCCATTGGTAGGCTGCCAGACCAGAGAGTTTCCCGTCTTATAGGCAGAACATAATAAAGTGGTTAGCTTGAATTCTGCACGTGTGAGTCTGTTTGTTCACACCTGAGAGCACCATCACAATTTCAAATGGTTGCTGAACAAATGGTCCTTATGGTCATTGATCACGGACTACCTGTATTGCACTTGAAAATAGAAGCTAACTTTTGTAAGATCTGCTCTGTGGGATCCATCTTTCCTCTTTTTTTTCTAATACCATTTTGTTATTTCCTACTAACTAATTATAGAACTGATCTAATGCAAATAAATACTGGGGTTGGTCTGCCCATTGGGCAAATATAACACTTATTCTAGAAGGACAATGCAGTGTGTCCACCCCATGTGACTGATTGACTCACTGGGGAGCTTGGTATAGTTCCTGAAGTTATATACATTGTTTAGCTGAGAATATAGTCTCTGCTTGGAATAAGCAAGTGTTGGTGGCCTTGCCTCAGGTCATTCCTATAGAAATCCTGGAGAGTCCCCTAGTTTTCAGAGATACAGAAGGAAATAAAATGACATGATTAAGGTACAGTCTTGTCCAGTTATCTGGTTTGAGTTCTATGCGGTCATTTACAAAGAAGTGCCACCTGTGTGTTAAATTTATACCTTTCCTGGATGATTAGTATCTCCAGGGAAGTAACACATGGCTGTATTCAAGTGATGAAAAATGCCTCTCAGCAAGAGGAGATACTTCCACCTGCATTGAAGGAGGAAATAGCCATCCCCTCAAGAGGCCATCGCTGCACCCAGCTGCATTGGACAACTATACTTCTGCTGTGTGGGGTGCCAGAGGGTTCAACTCTTTTTCTACTCATGTTAAACAACTAAATGAAACTGATGGGTGAAGTTATCCATTGGCAAGGAATCCCAAAGGAGCTTTTTTCAGGAGGCAGCTGGATTTTCTTGCTTTTTCATTGAAGAAGTTTCTTCAAAGAAAAAAAAAGCACCCTTCGAATGCTGTGAGAGTTTGAATGGATTTTCCAGAGGAACTGCGGATTGCAGGAGCCATTTGTGCTTCAATTTGGAGTGCAAACAGCATGGACTCATCCCCGGCAGCCTGCACCTGTCTTCAACAGAAAAGGGACACAGGGCAGAAAACATCCTGCAGCCAAGAAGACTCCACACCCATTTGCACTACTCAGGTGACCCTGAGGACACAAATAAACCTCCAGGTGGTCTCAACGACTGTCTAAAAGAATACAAATTACCAGCTATCTGCAAGGAATGTAAATCCTTCCATTCCCCACCATTCAGTGAGCTGAAGAAGCTTCTTGGATGAAAAGCAAAACATCTTCAAAGAAAAAACAAGAAAGTCCAGTTGCCTCCTGAAAAAAAGCACCTTTGGGACAACCATGACCTGGATAACTGAGAATCTCCATAGACTGTTGGCAAAGAATGTAATTTCATCATGATACTCAATTGTATAGCACTGCCTAGGGCCATCCAAGAGATGCTATTAAAACGCTTTCCCACTGCCTGAGAGGTGGATGGATGGGGAAAAGCTCTCTTCAATGTAACTCTGACAAGACTGAATGGCTGTGGATTTCAGTATCACCCATATGTGGTTATTTTCCATCATAAACTCTTCATATTCCCCCAGGAAGAGTTGGTGGGCAATAGGAGAAGGGGGGTTCTCCTGGACTAACAGCTCTTGCTCAAGGAGCAGGTGGCAGCTATATTTAGGAGGACTCTTTTACAAATATATCTTGTATGCCAGTTGTGCCTATTCCTGATTGGAAGACATTGTTCAGAGTTACTAATGCATTTTTTGATTGGACTACTGAAATGAGCTTAAGATAGGAACTACACTTGAAAAGCATTTGCAAACTTCAGCTAGTCCAAAATGCAGCACTATGAGCACTACTGGCCACATCACAGTATGCCACATAACACCACAGCTACTTCAACTATACTGATTTCCAATTAGCTTCTGAGTGTATTTTAAGGTGTTGGTTCTCACTTTAAAGATCTACATGGCATGGAACCAGGCTACATGTGGGACTGTATGTTTTATTGTATGTTTATATTGTATGTTGAATGCCCAGAATTCATTAAAAGGATAGCAGCCTTAAAATTTGATAAAGGTATAGACGGCCTCAGGAAAAAAACATATTTTGAAATTGAGATTTTTTGCAGATATTTTGAATTAAAATTAACATGCTAACTAAACACAAAATCATAGGATTTTCACCCACATGTATATTTCACACTGGAATTTTAAGTTTAATATATTCATAAAATTGGACATTAACAGGTATATGCTATCATCAACTGTACAACTTTTAATAAAGGCCCACTAGTGATTCTTCCTACTTCCAATTTTTGAAGATTGCTTGGAAGAGTAAAAATATCATTTATTGATAGAGAAGAGGAATATAGGGGAAAGATTTGCATAAGTGACTTATGAAGCATGGCTGCTCACTGTAGCTGTACAGGTGTCACTGTATGTAACACCTACATACCGTGTTTCCCCGAAAATAAGACCCTGTCTTATATTTTTTTGAACGCTGAAATAAGCGCTTGGCCTTATTGTCATGCGCTCAAAAGCCCGATTGAGCTTATTATCAGGGGATGTCTTATTTTGGGAGAAACACAGTATTTTCTGAACCAATGTTCTCAACCTTGGCAATTTGAAGAATGGTTGGGGAATTCTGGGAGTTGAAGTCCACATGTCTTCAAATTGCCAAGATTGAGAAACATTGTTCTATACTGTAGACAAGTGTAATAATGCAGGAAATTAGGCAACTAACTGTAATAGTTTCAGAAACATTTATCTCCATATAACAGAGCAATTGTTGCATCTGAAGGCTCAGTGAAATTAAATGGCAGAGGAGATACCTAGAGTGTCATTGAAGGAAGATATACAGTGAATTTGATCCAACATAATCAAGAGTCCTTTTCAGGGATTACATTGTGGCAATAAGAGCAGCAAAATGTAAATATTTTTCAATTCTTACCAATCCTATTTACAGATTTTTTTTTATTTTTATTTTTTTAATTTGATTTATATGCCGCCCTTCTCTGGAGACTCAGGGCGGCTTACAATGCGCTAAGCAATAGCCTTCATACTTTTGTATATTTATACAAAGTCAGCTTATTGCCCCCACAAACTGGGTCCTCAATTTACCTACCTTAGAAAGGATGGAAGGCTGAGTCAACCTTGAGCCTGGTGAGATTCGAATTTACAGTAATTGCAGACAGCTGGTGTTAATAACAGGGTGCTTTAGACCACTGTACTATCCAAGGCTCTTGCCAACCCATCACCCATTTTAAAGCGACCTCTTTCCTGCTGGGGAAGGATGGGCCACAGTAATACATAAAAGGCCATTGTGAGGAATATCCTAGGCATCTGACAGATAAATTCACTCATATCTTTTTAAACTGGACCCTTGACTAGACAGTTCTAATCAAATAACTGAGGCACAGTCTTGTTCAGTTATATGGGAAAACTTTCACGCTGTAACTCCTGAAAAAATGCCCAGGGTCCTTGGAACTATTAATCTTGCACTGGTTACCAATGGACTTCTGGGTAGAAGATAAGAGTCTGTTTGCTGTTTACAAATCTTTACATGGTAATGCAAGAGGTAGTTATTTAATGGACCATCTTTCTCCCTTGTTTCTGCCTGCCCCTAAGATCAGATACAAACAGCAAACTCTGGATCCCATTAAATAATGTCATCTAGTGGGACCCAGAAGGTGTGCCATCTCTGTTGCAGTGCCTGCCCTCTATTCCCCAGAGATTTAAATGGCCCAGCCTGCTTTCCTTTAAGAATGCCTTGAATATGACTTTTCCCCCAAACTGTGGGCTACAAGTGGGACATAGATTCTCTACATGTGGGATTTTATTGATTGCTTGTGTGTGTTTTGTTCTACTGGAATAACAAACATTTTCCTCTCTTCTGCCTCTTGTTTTATACCTTTTGGTATTAATTCTATAAATTGCCTGGTCCCTTAGAATTGAGTTGTCTTAGAAATCTTACTTGTAAACAAATTTAATATTGTTATCAATGTTGAAAGGAATAGAGGGAAAACAAGGCATTTAGCCATTTTGGTTATGCCTCTTCCAATAAAAGACTCATAGAACAAATCTGTACAACTCCAGTTGTATATGCCCAAATCCCAGTCTTTAAACAAAAACAGTTTCTGATTTAGTTTTGAATACATCAGTACTACAAGGTACATACACTAGCTCTACCTAAACATAGAAAAAATGCTGAAAACCCCTGCTGTGAGAGCTATCCTTAAGATTATGGAACCTGATAAATCAGTTTTAATCTCTTCTTGGCTTCATGCCTGTAGAAATCACATCACTTTTGAAAGTGGCTGTCCCTTCTAGGCAGCACCTTCACTCATCCTAAAGCCTACAAAACTGCATTCTCTCTCAGCTGCTGAGGGCTTCCAGTTTATTCTATAGTACTCATTGCTCAATCTCTTTTGCAAACACTATACTAAACTCAAGAGATCAAGGAAAGACATGGTGCATACTCAGATGCTTCCCAACTTACTGTTGTCTTCATAAACTGTGCAAATGTCATTTAAACCAGGTATCCAGTATTGTGCCCTTGGCTTAATTCATTTTTATTTTCAATGAAAGAGCTAATTAACAGATAAGATAGTTTAAATGACTCAAGTGATTTTTTTTTGCAATATATTAGATGAAACCCAGTCACAGAAATCCATGCCAACTAATAATTTCTCTCACAAATATTAGCTGTTAAGGATATTGTCATAAAACAGAATACAGCAGAGTAAAACTCTAAAAAGTAGATTTCAGCATACTCCTGTCTTAAATAGAAATGTTGAACAAGTAACAAGCAAAAACATTCAACCAAAAAAACAACAGAATACAGAGAAGTCACATAACAAAAAGTGGGTATAAAAAATTAATGAGGCAGAAAAGTATAATTCTAGCTTCCCATTTCAGTTTTACCCATCTCCTCATTCTCTAAGATTACCAGAAACACACGGTAACTAAAATCCTATAGTGCAAGCACAAGAAAACAGAGAAAAGTATTTCTACTAGCAATTTAATTAATAAAGTATGCTAAGTGGAGATAATACTGAAGAAATGTCACAAAATGCAATGCTGGCGTTGCAAATCAACTTTTATATCCCTAATTCTGTTTTGATTATAGATGACAAATAATCCATAAGATTATCTGAAATACTCAATAATTCCTTCCTTGTCTTACTCTCTAGGATTGCCTTTCTCAATTTATAGAAACAGAAGCATATCATTAAGGTGAGGTTTATCTAGTGCACACTGTTAATTATTATTTTTTATTTAAGTATCATATCTGGGTTACAAACAAGTCTGAACAATTGATTGAGGTTTTTAATAGTAAGAGCAGTCTACAATGCAGAAAGATTTCCTGAAGATTTTCAGATAATTGATAGGCATTTGTTGAAGATGCACGAGCTCTGGATTCCCTTCCTCATTCATGAAATGGGTAAGAGATTGACAAATTCTCTACCAGAAATATAATTCTGTACCTTTAATCAAAGATTCAACAGGGACAGGAAAAATTCCTGCAGTAACTAACCAGAAAAAAATTCAATCACACTATTTTGCCTTCTGCTACTGCTTACTCCTTGTTCAAAAGGAGCTGAATGTTTTTGTCTTATGAAAATTTAGTCTGTAAAATGAAACTATGTATCTTAACTGAAAATATAAATTTGTACAATACTTATTTTTATGTGGAAATTGCAGAGGTAGAGAAAATGTAGAAAAGGAAAACAAAAATAAGCAGTAGGCCAAAGCAAATTCCCTTCTTTGAAAGTTTGGGTTTATTAGCTTAGAAAAAAGCAATTAAAGAAGGACTTCATAGAGGTGTATATAAAATTATATGCAGTGTATGTTTCTTTTAATATTAGAACCCAGTGCCAATGAGGAGATAGTGAAGCACTACTTCATTAAGCTGATGCTTGAAATGTAGAATTTACTGCTTAAAATTAAATGATGATTTGTTACTAGGATGGCTTTTGAAGAAGATTAGATAAATTCATGGAGAATATGGGTAGAACTTTAGACCAAATTTTATGACTATATATTTGTGCGTGTATATATACACTCTGTGTGTGTGTGTATGTGTGCATGTGTGTATATATGTGTGTATGTGTTATATAAGCCTGAGATGCTATTCTGTGTCCATAAAAAAAGAAAGGTAGACACTGAGAGATCAGGTGAGAATGCTAAAATGTTTTAGAAACAGTAGTTAAACCGGGAGTTGTTAACGTTATTGCCAAAATTATTTTGTTGTATTAAGTGCATTTAATATTAAATTTGCCAAAACAGAGTTCAGACATATTGCCTTCCATCGATCATGATAACTCTAATTGCTGCCTATTTCCAGGATCTTAATCTGTATCTTCTACTGTGGCAATACCTATGGATTCTGTGTTCAATCTATCCTGTGTCCAAACAGTGTTTTGTTTTGTTATGTTTTCTTTTGTTTTGTTTGTTACATTTCTATGCTGCCCATCTCACTGGTTCAGTTATTCTGGGCAGTTTACAATATAAATAAACAATTCAAAAGTGCTTTAAAAAGTTAAAATTGGAAAAATTGAATAGAGAAATTAAAAAGTTAAAAACCAAGATGATGGGAGACCCAATAGTGAGAATCTTCTCTACCCCATCAGCCACCCCCAGCATAGTAGACACCTGTCAGGGCCCCAGGCCGAACAGTAGAGCCATATTTTTAGGCTCTTCCAGAGGCCAGGAGTGTGTGGCATATCTTACCTACAACAGGAGAATATTCCAGAGAGTGGGGGCCACAGCAAAAAAGGCTCTTTTCTTGGATTCCATCAGCTGAAAGTCTTTGGGCAACAGAATCCAAAAGTAGGCACTTTCTGAATGAGTGAGGTGAATTCCCATCAGGATGAGATGGTTCCTCAGATACCCTGGACCCATGCCATAACGGGATTTAAAGGTAATAGCCAACATCTTCAATTGGACCCAGAAACAAATTGGTAGCCAGTGTAGCTCACGTGACAGTGATATCATATGTGCCACCTGGAGGGGCCTCCATAACTGTCCGCACTGATATATTTTGTCCCAGTTATAACTTCCAAATAAACTTCAAGGGTAGCTCTGAATATGGAAAATGTCTGTACACCTGTGTGAATATGTGGTGTATAAATAATATTATGGATTTGACTAATCTAGTTTGGGGGCAAAGATAGCACAACAAACAGTGAAAAATAGCAGAATTATACAGAAAGGGTACAGTCTGTTTTTAATCCACTGGCTGCTCTCTGTACATTACAAAGGGCAGATGAAGGTAAACTACAACAGAATCTGCCACTTATTACAGGATGAACTTCAGTGTCTGGCCATACAAATAATCCCCATAGATTTAACAGTAACATCCTTAGTAAAAGAAATTCATGATAGGAATTTTGCACATTATGAATTCAAGGAATGAAAAAAAAAGGTACAATGAATGAAGAAAATTTACTTTTTGAGCCATGATTTTATGTTTATACCACATGCTACAAAAATTTCTATGGCTTATTGAGTAAAGTGATCTTATTAAAATAAAGGTCTGACTGCTTGGTTTTAAAAAATCTCACAATGTGGAGGTATGTGTACCTTTTCTCATTATTTTCTTTCTTTACTTAGTTAATGGAAGAAACAAATATTCAAAATGTCTCTACAGAATCAATGAGGTGACAAAGTCTGCTCAGAAGTTTTTAAAAAGGGTTGGTTTTTTCCTGAAATCTTTGCAAGTTCTATTCAAATGCCAATGGTTTTCAGACATGCTAATTTAGAGCTGAGTTACCAGATAAGGTGATAAGTGATAAAACATTCAAACAGAAGAACTCAAAGAATATACCCATCATTATTACAGAACTTTTAAAAAATAAACACAACTAAACTGCTTTAGAAAAGATGAACTTTGCATAACAAAATATGAAGTTTAATGAATAGTAATGTGAAAGGAATGATCTAAAAATCTAAAAAATCTTGTGTGAGAAAGCATGTTTACTGCCTGTTTCCTTATGATTAGTAAAAACTTGAATTTTACAGTTGTCTAAACTTTGTATTTTTATTAGTATTTAAGAGACAGTAATAAGAGACAGTTTGATGCAGTGGTTGAGGCCTCAGGCTAGAAACCTGGAAATAGTGAATTCTAATCCCACCTTAGCTGTCTGACCTTGTGACATTCATTTTCTCTCTCAACATAGGAAGCATGCAATGGCAAATCACTTCTGAATCTAGCCATGAAAAACTGCAGGAGCTTGTCCAGGCAGTTACTGGAAGTCAACACAGACTTGAAGGAACAACAACAAAAATCAAAGGATTCTTTGCTGTTGATGATATAGTCTTGCAGCCAAAATGTACCAAGAAGTGACACCGTGTTGTCATATCAACTTTTGAATAGTATAAAAGGACCAAAGCAACTACTGTATACAGTATAAACCTTTTGGGAGAAATACGCCATTTCTCTAAACAAGATTACAAGTTAGATGTAACAGTAATCCCACTATAAATTAATAAAATACTGAAGCACAGAAGTTTTAGATTTAGCTTAACTAGAATTGCTAACCTAGTTCCATCCTGAGCACTGCAGTTGACGTCTGCTCCATATTCTAGGAGATGTCGCACAATGCTCAGCCAACCTCTGGCACAGGCTTCATGTAGGGCACAATAACCAGCATTGTCACGATGATTTGCATCACAGACTTTGTTTTCCAAACAATATAGAACCACTTCCTGAAAAAAAAAAACAGAGCAAACTGTTTGTTGTTGTGAAAATATGCATATCATTTACTTTTAATATTCAGGGAATACTTCTCTGATTGGACTATTAGCGAGTTACAAAGGAAAGAAAGAAGCTACTACATAGTTCTCATCTCAGATAAAGTCAAATGATTGAAAAAGAAAGCCAGGGATTAGCCCAGAAGGAAGACTGAGATATGTCAAACAAAACTGTGGCTCAAGATATTTAACAATTTCAAAAGAGTTACCATACAAATATATGTAGAAGAATAGTGGGGTAGATTAATTTACAAGGAAAAATTGTTTTTCACTTTAACAGAAGAAACAATGTGGATGCAGGGTTTTTTTATATAGTGATTTTTTTTTCTGGGGCAAAAATCTCTTCAGACTTTTAAGAGTAATTTAGTTTCACTTCTATTTATGCAAACCTCTTCCACTGCATCATATGTTAATTAATGACATGCAAAATTTTCTGTATTTCAGTTTTGTGCCACATATCAAGGCAGGGAACCATCATTTGGGGGATTTTCCCCCTTGCTTCTACTGTATTCCCAAGACTAAAGATATACCAAGATGCATCACCATTCTTCTGTGCCTGCTAGAACCAAATAGAAGTCCACTGTGAAATAACATGTAAACCACTCTATCTATTGGGATTTCCCTTAATATTTTATTATTGACTTGAGAGATTTCATGGAGATAAAGATCACTTGTCAATTAAGATCAATGAACGGAAAATCTTTATACTGTATTTTGAAAGAAAGAATTTGCACAACAATCAATTGGTTGCAAGGTTTCATTTGGTTACAATTCTTGGCAAGTATGGAAATTTCAGCCCATGAGTATCACCTAGCTCAGGGCTGTCAAACCCGTGCCCATGGGCTGGATGCGTCGCGTGCTGGCCATGCCCAGTTTAGCGAAGGAGGGGAAAGTCCGAGATGCTGCCATGATGACGCATGTTTGACACCCCTGACCTAGCTCACAGGTCAGAACACCTGTAGTACGTCCTCCTCAATTTGGCTATAATGGTTTAAAAATCTCTAGCGGAAGACTGGTGTGATGCCATCAAATTTGTTAAGATCACTGCTAACTTCAACATTTCCTCTAATTTCTGAAGATATTATTGTGGCATAAGGTTTTATATATGACAATAGCTAATTGTGTACTGATCTAAAATAGAATTGGAACATCTCTCCCTAAATCTGCTCCAACAACCTTTCACAAACTGGTTCACTCCTATTGCTTTGCCTGCGATCTCCATCATTCGCAATAACTGATCACACTATGGAGGCATACAGGACAAAACAAATGGTAGAACTTAAGATGCAGAAGGCTACCGCACATTTTTCAAGGTTTTAGGAAAGCGTTTACAATTTTTCTGAGATAATTTAGATGACAGTCCTAAAATTTGGTATCCTATGCATAAAGCATACATTATGATAAGACTTAGAACTAGTTGGCATTAATCAATGAACAGTATGGTTTTGCCTATACTAGTAAATAAATGTAATGATAAATACGTATGTGTAAGAGAGAAATTTGTCAGATTTTTCTCTCGTTTAAACTCATTCATTTAATCTGCACAATAGTTCCTGAAAAACAGCACCCATTCTGCATACAGCTTCTCACCACTGAACTGGTCAAGTTCCCAGTGGATTTTATCCAAAGTCATTCACCACAAAACATAGCAATATAGAGTTTTATTATTCCTTAATTAAATACACTATTTAATTATGATTTATTTAATTCAAAGAGATTTCAGCCTTGTCTGTTGAATTTCAAAAATGTGATGATAGCACATGACTAGTTTGAATATGAAAATAGGAGCCCTGAACAAAATGTCAAAAGCTTACATAGAAATTACAATTATTATACCTTTCTGACCTATTTATATTTTCATTAGAATTGTCATAATCCAAAAGCTATAAAATACTTCTTATCATACAGAGTACATGCCTGTGTCAAAATCAGTAAGAAACAATTATTTCCTAATATATGTTTTTATGTTAATAAACACTCATTCTGATAGTGGCCATACAGAGGTCATTCTAGAATGAGCTAAATGGAGCACAACAAATGTAGTATTTAGCATTTAAAAGTCAGGTTTATGTTTTTAAAAATATGCATTCTTTCTTCATTTCAAAACATATGTAATACAAACAAAAATGTATTTAAAATAGTGATTCAAAGATAAGAAAGTGAAATAAGAGAAAGATCAACAGACACACAAGCAGTTCCACTAGATAGTCTCCACTGATGTTTTAAGTAGACTATTTCCATGTCCATATTCCTAAATATGGCTCTGCACAGTATTCTGTGTACATCCTCAGCTCAAGCCAGCAAAGAAAATCACTAAAAGAATAAACATGACTAAAGTCTCTTTACAATATAACAGCCAGACTTGTCACAGTGATTTACATCACAGACCTTGTCTTCCACACAATACAGAATCACTTCCTGGAGAAAGATGGAAAGGGTGGGGAGGGGAAAAAACCCTGTTTGTTACTATGGAGACACCTTTAAAATCAGAGGTTTTTCACTTAAAGAAAATAGGTGGGGAGGGGGAATTTTTCACTCTGGAAATTCTCCTTTAAAGTGAGGCAGTGGTAGGAAAGAAAAGTTCTAAAAGAGAGGTTCCTAAAACAGTATCCAGAAAGGTAAGACACCTATAGGAAAATGCAAAGCTTTTGCTGCCAGAGTTTCCTGGTGGTGCACAAACTCTGCAGATCAAACATTACAACATATTCCAGAAGGTAAATCCAATTCTTAGGGGAGACCACAAAAGACATCTCCAATTTTGTTTCTACAAGCCTATCCATTACCTTTCCCTAAATATTTACAATTCAGTCTTTGCTAGCATGTTCCTGTAGTGTACAGCAGGGAATGCTGAAAAAACACATTTACAGGAATATTTCTTTAATTAAAAAGTGCTCAACTTATTATAACATACAATTTTTCAAAGTCCCTTAACTTATTCCTTGTCAAATTGTACTCAAGAGATGAAGAAAATGAGAATCTGAAAAATTGGTTGTATTCTTTCTGATTGATTCATTATCAAGAGTTTTATTGTTAAGCATTTGCCATGTAATGTTGTGAAAGGCCACTCAAAAGGCTGCATCTGTTTCCCTATGCCTATCATTAAATGTTGTACCTTATGATCTTGACGAATGTATCTTTTCTTTTACATACACTGAGAGCGTATGCACCAAGACAAATTCCTTGTGTGTCCAATCACACTTGGCCAATAAATAATTCTATTCTATCTGCAAACTAAGATGATATGAGGTTCAACTCCAGGTTTGACAGCAGCTCAGTTTACACAGAAAGAGGCATGTATGTTTTCCATAGTGTTTCCAGTGGTCTCTTTTATGAAGAACAGAGCTCTCTAGTCATGGAAAGATAAACATTGACATTAAGCAACAGTCAAGTTACCTCAATATCTTTTTGGTTTTTTTAAAAAAATATTGACCTCTATTGCCACAAGCTTGTTGGTTGTTGATATACATGGAGGAAGAGAAGAAGTGCAAACTGACACAGATACAGCAGATCCAAATGTATTATCACCTAGCCACCACCTTCAAATTGCTCTCCCTCTTCCTTCAAACTGTGCATTCAAGTACATCTGCTTCAAAGGGAATTTTAATTTGATATTTGTTACTGTTTATTCACTAAAGACCTTCAGCACTGTCCTTTATTTTCACTTAAACCTCACAGAATATATTTTGAATTAATTAAGCCACCTAGATCTTAGGAAATCAGGCAAGATTTTCACTTGCAGCAGTTTTGTACTGTAGTAATCAACAGAAGTTCAAATAGTTATTCGTTTAAAATGGCATCACATGCATGAATAAGGAGATATTAAATTCTTATTGTTGCATTATGGTGTTAAAAGGAAACAGAAGTTCAGAATTAGCTTCTCCAATAGCTGACATCTCAATGTTCTATTAGACCAGGAAGACCTGTAACAATTGGTCCCATCCTCTTCCTTCTGCCGCAATCACATGCTGTCTTCAATCAAATATCTATACCTCTGAGTGCAGGGGGAACTTTGTATTCACTTGTTGACCTTTGCCACCTTTGGCACAAAAAACAACAACAACCAAGGGTTCAAAAACAAGTACCAAAGCAGGCTTGAGAAAATGGATTTTGCAATGCCCCTTCATTAGCATCGCATTGATAAACAGTGGATACAAAAAACCCCAAACAATTAAAGACTAAGTCCTCCCTCTTCTTTTTCTGCCTTCTCATGATATCTCATACATTCTTGCAAGCAAAAGCACTGTCACTTTTGAGAGTCCATGAGGGATTTCTTTGTGAAAGGGACTCTCACACTCCCTAGGTCTACGCTGCTAACTTATTTTTTCTTTCCCCATTACCCAGTTTACTCCACTCCTTTCCCATTTCTCACTCTTCAACCCTTATCCCAGGTAGGGAGAAAAGAATTTCCTCCTTTTTTTGTTGGGAGCTAGGCACAATTAGATGAATTACCAGCTGAGGATATACTGTAAGTGAGGAATTATATTCATGGGTCTTACCAAAACAGGCATCACACTCCCAATATGGAAATTTCCTTTTTTCTACCCACCTCATTTTTAGTGATTGTCTAGATTACTTTGTAAGCAATAGGATCCCAGACTGATACTCTTGTCTGAACTTAAAACCATTTGCAATACTATATAGTTGCTGGCTGGTCTATCACTTTGATGTAAACAACCAGAGCTGGTTTCCCATGACTAATCTCAATGCTAATAGAACAAAAAAGATGAAGGATGGCATTCTTAACTATCTTTCAATTCCAAGTCTTTTTTCACAGTTCCTGAAATTAACCTTTATCAGTTTGGTAACCAGTCAATTAGGCAGATCACTGAGTCTTCTTGAACTGCTTAGCAGTGCTGCTTGATTTAACATAGACAAATTTATAAAATTTAGATATTCAGCAGGGGTGAAATCCAGCAGGTTCTGAAGGTTCTGGAGAACCGGTAGCGGAAATTTTGAGCAGTTCGGAGAACCAGCAAATACCACCTCTGGCTGGGCCCAGAGTGGGGTGGGAATGGAGATTTTGCAGTATCCTTCCTCTGCCAAGCCCACCAAGCCACATCACACCACACCCACCAAGCCACACAGAACTGCAACAGAACCGGTAGTAAAAAAATTTGGATTTCACCACTGATATTTAGGATGTATTACCTTATTAGGATAAAGTTAAACCATTACCAAGATTGCAATCTGTGCTAGTATGTGTTTAAATGCAGCAGGGGTTTATATTTCTCTCCCTCTTTTTCAGATTTCCCCTTTTCTCTTTTTTGATAAAATGAAGTATACAATAACATTTAATTATACCTAAGAAAAATGACTAAGTGGCTGTCCAACCTAATAAATCTAAACCCAGAAACATATTTTTCATGTGACCTCTGGATTGATAAGGTGTCAGAACACCTTGCCCCACAGGAAGCTGGATATTTTGTGTGTCACAAAATATTTGGATCTAGGTTTGCTACATTACCTAGCCTCTCAATGTAGGCTTTCATAACAAACCTCTCCTCAGTCTCTTTCAGCAAGAGAAAGTCATTTTTAAAAATTAAAATCCTAGGTATGAACAAAGATTCACCTATTTAGGAACATTTTAAGTTTCTTGCTTCTGATTAAGATGTATACTGTACAACCTCTTTTCTGTTCTTTGCCTTTTTTTGGCTGCATCAGAGCTTCAATTGAAACATTTAATAAATAAGCTGTATCAGAACTTTGTCCAACTTGGCATATATCGTTTTTACAAAACATGACCAATGCCTTAAAATGTAGAACATTTACACACAAAGAGACAAACACACTTCAGATATTGTATTATCACATTCTGAGTGGAATCCATAGTCCACTGCAATGTGTATCTCCTAATACTAACTGGCTCCAAAGACTCTATATTTGTCAACAGTGTGAAATGACTCCCAAAATGTATTTATATACAGTGTACCAGTAATGTAATGTTTAAAGCAACCTTAAAATGCAGCATGCTTAGACTGTGAAAATAAGGCAAATCACTAATCCTTTATAAATGCAGCAAAGATATATAGATCTCTTAACTCTATCCTACCCTTTATCTTACTTTATACAAGGTTCCAATCTTGCAAAGCACACCATACTCTGAATTCTTATTGGCAATGACAGGCACCTAATTCAAGTTGCAGGTTATTAAATTACATGGGTATATATGGTTTTTCTCCTAAACCCACTCACAAAATGCATTAATTGCATGCTTGAATGAAAAACCAAATCAGAGGGTCTCAAGTTATTTCATCATATTGAGAGGGAATACAGATTCTTAAACATATGAGCAATTAGAATCATATGTGACACCAAACATCATCTATATTCTAATTCAAAATAGTGATCTTCAGAAACAATGCTTGCCTCATATCCCAATCGTGCTGCCCTTTGCAGAAGTGTTTCTCCAGCATTCTTATTGACAATAAGTCTTCGAGCTTCTGGGGGCATGGGACGACTTGGGGCAATCTCCTGAGGAGTACTTGCAATCTGCAGCTGTGAGGGCTGAAAAAAGGCAATAATGAGGAGTCTGCTGCTGCTGCAGGCAATCATACAGTTTGCACCTAAGTGATTTGAGTGGTGAAGAATCTAATCTGAAGGAGCCTCTAGTTGATTTCAGATTCTCATTAATTTTAACCTGTCAAAATCTTCACTGAATTCCGTACCTCACCCCATCAATCCTCAATAATTCATTGAAAATATTTCCTTTTTTTAAAAAAATGAATGGTAGTGCCATCTTCTCAATTACAGTAAAAAGTTCTTAAAAGTTCTATACCAATGTACGAGATTTCCATGAAATCATGTCATTTGTCCTAGGAGAAAGCCGAATGAACCCCAAGTTAATGCAAAAAGGAGATGTTTAAGAATTTAATCTGGGTGATTTTATCAATCTGATAGTAATGGCAACTGAGTCATGATAAAAAGATACCTTCTCCTCAATGCTTTCAATATCTGTTATGTCATCTCCAGTCAAGGATGACCTTGTTCTCCTCTCCTGCAGTGCCAAATGTTTTGTTTTACACTGACGTTTCCCTGGCGGCTTCTCACACTCGCTGTGTTTCTGCAACAGGGATGCAGCCTGAAAATCCTCTTCTTCATCCAAGCACAGCCCATCTGTCTTCCAGTTTTCTTTAATTTTCTGCTGCTTGGCAGCCAACCTTGAAGTCAAAGTATAGCTTGGCTGAGTTTGCCTTTTGCTGTTTATATTGGTGGGGAGATTCTTCATATGTGAGGACACTGGGAACAGAGGGATACCTACATGGAAGGAAAGGCATTGCACACTGTACAGCATGTTGAATGGGAGATAAATACATATCTAACATTCAGTACAAGTCCTTGCATTGTTTAAAAGCACTAATCTTTATATATGTATTACATTACTATTTTTAAACAAATACACATTTTAACTGTAACTGTTAAAACAAATATTATATAGAATGAATTGTTGTAACTTCTAAGCAATGTTTTCTAATTTGACTTAGATAAAGGACAATAAGCAATCCCACAATTTAGACACCACATCACAGAAATAGTGACAAATTAGTACTACGCCAGTCTACCTTTTCAAGTTACTGCTTTGGATACAAACAGGAGAAGATATTTCCTTACCTGTAACTTCATGATGCTAAAATGGGAATATATTGCTCTTTTAGGTATAGAACTGGTGAACCTTTTCACTTTGGGAGTTTGTTTTTAACAGAGCAATAGCAAGTGTCACTTGCTTTGTTATGAATATGTAAACAGATGCAGATAATTTCCAAAAGCAGAAATGGCATTTAAATATCCAATTCTCATTCTTGCCTTTGAAAATTATCCCTTTGCATATGAAGATGACTGGAGTCAATTTCTTGCAGCATTTTGAAATGGTTTCATGGATCCAGATAGTTAGCCATGTATCTATGTAAAATTACTATAAATAAATAGCTACCTTTTCTGCCTAAACAATAGAAAGCACCTAACCTTTTCTAAGAACATCAGGGTTTTTTATAAGTATGCTATGTACTTAATCTAACTGGAATCAAAATACAGTGTCCCATTTATCAATGGGACTTCTCTTTATCAATGGGACTTTTTCTTCTCAAGAAAAAATTTCCCAGTTCTTTCTATGTTTCACGATATTCTGCTATCAATGCCTAAAAACCTGATTGCCTGATACATGAGAAAAATAAGAACAAGCAAATATGTCCCATAGCCATATTTTCAATATAAAACAATTCATTATTGCTAGTAATCTCTGAACTAGATGAATGACTAAAGGTTTCTTTTAGAAATATTCATATGCATATTTCAAAGGCCTGCAACATTTTTAAGACACTGGGCAAATCTAGAATTTTGAAAGTGGCCCAGTGCCATCACACAATGATTACCATGACTTAGACATGCAAGTTCTGCAAAGAAATATAATGTGGAGAAGAGCTGGGGTCTTGTCTTAGACCCAAAAGTAAACCCCATTCTGATGAATCCAGGTTTTGTTCCACCAGAAACTCTCTTTACAAAAATGAAAAACAGGTAAACCTAAAAAGCAAATGATTTTCCCAGGAACCCTATTACAACATAATGGTCTGAGCCTCTAAAGCACATTGCTTACAACCTACAACTTTGTTCAAATACAATCAATTCTTCTTTTTCACACCTGGAACATACCGTATTTATTCAGAGTATAAGACGCACCTAAGTTTACAGGAGGAAAACAAGAAAAAAATAGTTTTTGGCCTCTGTGCGACCCTGTTTTTGGTGAAAATGGGCCATGCGGCGCACTGCATAGTGCTTCTGGGGGCGGGGGGGGCGAAAATGCGATGCACAGAGGGCTTGGGAGCCTAAAAATGGGTCCATTTTTGGCAAAAACGGACCGTGCGGTGCACTGCATAGTGCTTCTGGGGGCCTGGGAGGGCAAAAACATGACACGCAGAGGGCTTGGGAGCCCAAAAACGAGCCCATTTTTGGCAAAAACGAGCCCATTTTTGGCAAAAACGAGCCCATTTTTTGTGAAAATGGCCTGTGCGGAGCACTGCAGAGTGCTTCTGGGGGCCCAGGAGGGTGAAAACGTAACACGCAGAGGGCTTGGGAGCCCAAAACCGGGCCCGTTTTTTGTGAAAATGGGCTGTGCAGAGCACTGCAGAATGCTTCTGGGGGGAGGAGAGGGTGAAAACACAACACACAGAGGGTTTGGGAGGCCAAACATGCCTGTATTCGGTCTATAAGAGGCACCTAAATTTTCACCCACTTTTAGGGAGGGAAAAGGTGCATCTTATACTCCGAAAAATATGGTCATCTTTGACCATATGAACTCCAATAGTTCATTTTTTTCAAAACATCTTTTTTACATGCAACCTCCCTCCCCCACAAATCTTCTACAGCCCATTCCATTCTAACCATAGTTTTGCCTCCTCTTATAATCCATCCTATCTTTCTTACTTTTTCTATCTGTTCTTCCACTAGCCTCTACCCACCATCTCTATTTGAAGCATAATGGTGATGAAGTCCATGTCTTCATTTTTTTTTATCCCTGCAAAACCATCATAATGTATCATGTGTCCATGGGATACAGCAAACAGCAGCATTTATGTAAATCCTCCTCTTTTCAGATAGGTCATGACTTTGGTCGTTAAACAACCAGTCATAAACCAAGGACTACTTGTACTGGGAAATTATTTGCTTTCCCTGTGTTCATTTTCCATACGTTTAATTTGAATGGAGAAACACTGACATATGTACAGGAAAACTCACAGTAACTTGAAATAGCAGAACTGAACCTCCTCAGTACCCTATAAAATAGGCCTACGGTTTTACTGACTTTCACAAGATATAGCCTGATGTTAAAACTTAGGAAGATAAAGCAAATCAGCCTTCTCAACACATACACTGTTCTGAAAAGCAAAAATCTAACTTCACTGGAAGGGGGAAAGCATTATGTAAAATGCCCTGATTCTCTGAAACAAGCAAGAACAGTATAACACAATCCTCTTATCTCCTAGCAAGAACAGGATTCTTTTACTTCTTAGCTAGATGGAAAACATTTTCACAAATAGCATTCATAAAAACAGACTCATGTTTTGAAGGTATAACAGAAGAACCTTGTTGGGTTCACCCTCTGTACAGCCTCTGTACAGTGATCAGCCTCTGTACAGGTTGCATTTAACGTCTGGGTAGGGATGATAGCTGAAAAAAGCTATGCAAAATAGGCAGAAATCTGTTAAGTGTTCAGCAAGGCCAGGATTAGTTAGAGTCCATTCAGATTATTAAATTATGTCACAAATGTAACTAGGGATTACCCTATAGCTTTCTCTGTTGTCCATCTCAAATACCTAGCAATAATGTCATAAGGAAATATTGCTTTCCTCTACATTAAGGTACTTAATCCAATTTATTTTTATGATATCGGTCTAGCTCTACTGAGCCTCACTTCAGGCTATCTTAGGCTACCAACTATAGAATGATAGTTGGTAGTTTAAGGTAATCTGAAGGGAGGCTCAGAAAGTGCCCACTTTCAAATGGAGTCAAGCAGTCTAACTCATTCAGGGCCACTAGGTAAGCTCATGAATAAACCCCAAGGAAAATTCTTTGACTGCAGCAGCATAGTTTCCCGAGTGGTAGTGCTGATAGGAACTTGGTATAGTGAGCCAGGTATAACATTTCTTTGGACCCTTATGATAGTAAGCTTCCCAAGGAAAGGGATCTATTTCAGCCCAAGGATATAATACCAGTGATCAAGCATTTCAGTGGTATATTATTGTTGTTACTTACAGTATTTAAATTATTACCTTTTTATCTAAACTGCTTTGGAGCACCTTATATTTCTGGAAAATGAAGTTCACAAGTAAACTAACTGACTAAATAGGAAAGAAAAGAAAGATGTGGTAAAGAACCTTACCAGTACAAATTAGACACAAAGAACAAGAGATTCAGGACATCATTTGTCACTTCTTCTAACATAAATCAGATAAAAGCTGGTATCTTTCTATCTCCCAGCTCCCTGAACATGAAGATTTAGCTCAGAAGTTCAAAACCTAATGGAGCAGCCTATTCCCATGAGTGATCAAAAATTCAGAACATTTTATACTTGGCTTAATTTTAGCCCATTTGATATAGTCATATTTTATAAAATCAACCAATAGAAGAAAATATATGTTGAATTGTGGAGTCCTTGGTTGTTTTTCTTGCGGACATTTCATTACCCAACTAGGTAACATCATCATCATTAGCTCACAGCACTAAGAACTCCACAATAAAATCAAGCATTTTCAAATGAGCATTATCATCCTTGTAATCATTATATAAAAATTGTTCAGGATTGTTTCTACACAAACAAAAACATCTAGGATATTGGTTTTAAAATAATTAATACTATATCACACTTTACAAATTTGGCAAAACAAGCACAATTTAATTTACTATGATTTAATTCTTAAATCTTTCCCATAGTAACAACTAATATTATAATACACAATGAAATATATTACATTAAATATATTATTATATTCTATCCCACAAAAATCATTACTCATAACTTCTTAGCACTGGTGGCAGCATGCGTCACTAAATAATGCTAGATTTCCCTAGTAATCTCTGCATACCTGGTTCATTGTCACTTGTTTTGAGGGACTCTTCAGACCAACTTCTATTGCTTTTGACCTCTGACCTTTTCTTGGTATGCCTTTCTTCTGTGCAGTCTTTGACCTTTGCAGTGGCCTCTGGCTGAACAGCCTCAGCTAAATCTTTCCTGCTTTGCCGGCCCAACTTGCCGGGTGGGGATCTCTCTGGTGATACCTGCTGCTCCCATAGTTCCCTAAGATGCTGCAGGTGACGCTGCTTTTTGGGATGAAGCCCTGTTAATTCAATGCACACCTTCAGGTTGGTCACCTCAATACAATTGGGCTCTTCTAAGTGGTTAGAGGAATTGTTTGTCATTTCCCTCTCAGGCCAGTCATCTAATGGAAAAATAACTAAAAATTAATCAAAAGGCCCTGAACTTGAAACAAAAGCTATAGTTCACTTGTGGGGCAGATTCTTTCAGCTTCACCATTACACTTGCATTTTAAACATTTAGCTCAGGAAGGGGTTGCATGCATACAGCCCTTTGCATTGTCCAATGATTACACTGTCCAATGACTAGTTTTTAACCTTTCAAATTTCCAAATATCATTCAGGGAGAATTTTGGATTGGCAGAATCAAGGCCATAAAGGGGTATGTAATTCATTTCACAAACCATGCCTTAAAACAGACTAACAGGGGTTGATTACCTTTAGAAGTCTTCTTCTTTTTTGCTTTTGATGCAAATTCTTCTTCCAGTTCTTCTACAAAGTTTTCTTTAGGGGTTCCATCATTCTGCATGTTCTCACCAGAATGTTTACGTTTTCGGTCCAGATGTGGGCACAGAACCTGGCTTATATCTTCTAAAGATTGGTCATTTGTCTTTTCGTACACAGTAAATCTCTCCAAACAAATATCTGCAGGAGAACTTTTGTCCTCAGGAATTTCAGAACTCTGATCATGGATATTGTCTGTATCATGAAAATAGCCTTTAAATAAAGCCACATTATTAATTTGGTTAGTTTATTGTGCAAGAATGCATTTGATCTCTTCAAAGAAAATCTAGTCTAGTGACTATCTCCCACCCTCCCTCTCTCTCATCCAAAATACAAATCTTTTTCAGGCTGAATATTAAGAAACCTGTACAAAAACCAATAGGAAAACCAAGTTTATAAAAACTTTACTAACACTTCACAAAACTATTATTTCACAAGGAAAAGAAGTGGCTACAATAATATTGTCTGCCTGTAATAAAAATGCAGACTCAAAAAATGTAATTTATAAAATAAATCCATAATCTGAGGTTCCAGGTAGCATGCAAAGATTTTGAGTGAAGTCCCCCAAACCTTAGATATGGCTCTTAACCCTTTCTACCAAATTGAAATCTGTAATGCAGTACTGGAGGAGGAAATTATTAAATATACAACTGGCAAGATAATATACAACTGGCAAGTTATTCATTATATTTTATATGAAATAAATTCATATGCAAATGAAATCAACTATAGTTTTGCTCTAACCCAGTGGTGAAATGTAAAATTTGTTACTACCGATTCTGTGAACGTGGCTTGATGGTGGTGGTGGGGGTAATGTGAGTGGGTGGGCGTGGCGAAGTTGTTTTTTTTTTCGCCCGAAGAGGTTGCAGAAAAAAATGCTTTTAAAAGCCTCTGACAATTAGGCAACTCATCTGGGATCGTCAGAGGCTTTTAAAAGCATTCTTTTCTACTACCTCTTCGGCTGAAGAGGTAGAGAAAATGCTTTTAAAAGCCTCTGACAATCCCAGCTGAGCCGCGCGATCATCAGAGGCTTTTTTTAAAAAACCTTTAAAAGCATTTTTTCAGCCGAAGAGGTTGTAGAAAAAGTGCTTTTAAAAATTAAAAAACAGCCTCTGATGATTGCGCAGCTCAGCTAGGCGGGGTTGTGGGGGAGGGATTTTTGCTACCAATTCTCCGAACCACCCACTGCCATCGCTACCGAATTGGGCGATCAGGTCCGAACCGGGAGCATTTCATCCATGCTCTAACCCCAGCCAGTATTTTTTCAGTGCAGTCCCCATCCCATCCCATCCTTCAAATATACAACATAGTCCTTGGGTTGAAAAAGGCTCAGCATCCTTTTTCTTAAGTGTAGTCTAAATCAGGAATGGAGATGATCTGTGGACAGAATGTGACTTAGCAGTCTCTTCTGTTATGCACTAACTCTTCCCACTACTCCCATACTATGCAGCTCTTTTCCCACTGAGAGGGTTAGGAAATTGCATACCTTGTTTTCTTTTATTTAATATCTAGCCATTAGTTTACCAATGAAGAGAGTAAGGCAAGGAGACTGGAGAAAGGTATTTTGACTTTAGCTCTGTACTTTGTCAGTCTACAATTCTCTGAATTATGGTAATATTCATACAAGTGTATTCATTGAGTAACTAAAATATTACTCCAATACAACTCCATGTGTACTTCAGCGCCTCTATGTCATTACTATCTTTCTTCCAGAATTTTTCCAGTCCTTCTCTCTCAGCCCAACCAACATCATAGTGTTGTTATAGGAAAAACAGGAGGCAGGAATATTAGAAATGTTTGCCACCTTGATTTATATATAAATAAAAACAGGATAAAAATCTAATAATAGTAACAACTTTTATTATTTTACCCAACTATGGCAGACATACAAGGCCACGAAAACTAGTTTGATATTTTGTATCCTTAACATTACCCTAAACCTTAAATGCAATACTATATACAATATAGCAAAATTCACTTTGCCATATCAGATATTTCATATTACAGAAATGGATCTAAACAAACCAAATTCTGTATGAGAAAAATACAAAGATGAACCTTGAAACTACAATTTTATTTCCCACTTTCCTCTCTTCATCTAGGGAAGAAAAATTAGGCACTTCTCTTAGGTTCATATATCTTTTTTACATTTTGTGGTTCCAGGTGTGATTTTTTAAAAACAATACTCTCTCTTTCTATTTCTGCCTCCTGTCTTGTTTGTCCCATCTCCCACATTCTTCCTTTAATTTATCTCATCCATCTTATTATTAACTTTAACTTGTTCCTCTTTTTGTAACATGCCTTATTTTTCTCAGCATCCCACTAAAATGGTTGTTTTCAAAGCAGACTTGTCAAGTATAATCCTAAACTCAAGGTTGACTCAGCCTTCCGAGGTCAGTAAAATGAGGACCCAGATTGTTGG
The DNA here is from genome assembly GCA_012654045.1 of Ptyas mucosa. Lineage (NCBI taxonomy): Eukaryota > Metazoa > Chordata > Lepidosauria > Squamata > Colubridae > Ptyas > Ptyas mucosa. The sequence goes on along the minus strand of WNWU01000016.1, from coordinate 39,645,718 downwards.
GGGCAATATGCTTGCTGACTCTGTAAACCACTTAGAGAGGGATGTAAAGCATGGTGAAGCGGTTTATAAGTGTAAAGGCTATTACTATTTACTCTAAAGCAGGCATGTCCAACCCATGGCCCATAGGCCTCATGTGGCCCTGAGCAGCTAGTAATGTGGCCCTACAAGATAATAGAAAATATAAAAAATAAAGGGAGTTTATTATTTATATACATTAACTATATCATATATTTCATCTGCAGCCTAAGACAATTCCTCTTCACTCAATGCAGCCCAAGCAAGCCAAAAGGTTGGATAACCATGCTCTAAAGTGTATGGTTTGTGGCAAATGTTTTAAGACTGTAATCTTGCAGAAATTTAGAAACTTCAGGAGAGGCTATTTTAGAAAAGAAAAGTTTTAAACTGAGTCGTTTTACAGAAGCAACTCATACTTGTTATTGGGATACGGGGAACAAGAAGTGTTATGTACATCACCTATAAAGCTTTTAAACAAAAACTGGCATATGGTCTGAGAAATAAATCTGTATTTTAAGATTAAGCTATTTTTTGTTTTTTGTTATCTCCAAGTCATAATAACGGCAGTAAGAAATAACCCCAAGATAATGTCTGCAAATCTTTGCAACTTCTTTTTCTATGAAACAAATGGTTTAGTTAGCACTTTAACTCCTTCTTAACTCTTATTTGATCTCTGTACAGATGTATCATTTAAAAGACTGTATTTTAAGGTTTTACCATTTAGAAAAATGATGTTCCATTCCTATCAATTCATGGTAATCTTTGCATACAACCCCAAAACATGGAATCTGACAAGATCTATATGTGCATTTTTACTCAGTCCAAGATGCTTAATGTTCACTTTTATTCCAAGACATTATATACATATCCCTCAATAATTTGGTACTTTTTATCCTATATAGCATTCAAAATAAGATTTGGTATCAAGGAATAAGTGGAAATGGATGTGTGATTGTTTATTTTGATCATTTCTACTTTCTGGGTAATTTTAAGGTTTCAGATCATAGGAACAGTCTGAACATATATTTGATAACTACATTTTCCAGAAACAAAGCCGTTAAGTTCCAGAAGAAAATACGTAATATAGTAAAATTAACTGGATAACCCCATTCCACCATGTTTCTTCATGCATGCACTGCTTCTTAGAATTATTTCCAAATATTCCTTGACCAAATACACATTTCAGTCAACTGATATGCATTATATGTATCTTAAACTTATGCCATGATTGTCTTTTATTCAAAGACAAACAATAACCTTATTGTTTGAACTTTGCTACCTTTGATAGGGGCTAGTTCTTCGCTCAATCCTGTCACTTGTTATGGCCTGCCCAAATGCATGAGAAGAAAAAAAAAGTAGCTGCTTTTCTTTTAACTTACAAATACCTTTGTGTTTTCTACACTCACAGAAAACTTAGCTGAAATCGAAGGCAGCTACAACAAGAGATGCAGACAGAAAAGACACTAGAAACATAGCAGCTTCTGGAACAGCAAAATCTTTGAAAAGAAGAAATTCACTGACATTATCCAGAGGTCTCTTTATGTTATATTAACAGTGCTTCAAAATATTTTTTTTAATTGGTAGGGGAGTATATGAATCATAAGCAACATATCAAAAAGTTAAGGAAATAAACCGATTTCCTATCGGTTCAGATATTCAAATGCACCAAATAAAAAAGTTATATATATACTAAGTACCCCAACTATTCAAATTAGAACATCTCCCTTTTCAGCAAATAAATTAGTTCTCCACAAATCTGCTAAAACTAACGTATGCTTACATCTGCTTTTGTCATTTGGCCCAGCAATGACATCTTCCGAAGGGACAGAGTTAGGCTTTTTCTCATTATTTCCTTTCAAGTTTTCCCACTCTGCTTGGTTGAATCGGCAGATCTCTGAATCTTTGGTTGCAACATGGCCTTCTCTCTCTTTCATCTCCAACTCTGAGAAGCGCATCATTGCACGCTAGAAAGAGAAACGATATGAAAAAAGACTCACAATAAGAGCTACTTTATTTACCTTACCTTAAATGAAAGTACATTCAAATGAAAGTACATTCAAATGAAAGTACATTCAAAATGAAATATGTAATGCATAAAAATTGAGATGCATACAATTGAGCTATGTATAATTACAAAATTTTAAAATCTCAGTATGCAAATGATACTGTATTTATACATATACATATAGAGAGATGCTATGGAGGTGTTTGTGTATAATATAGGCAAGCAAACACACATTTTGAGAAATATAACAAGCAAAAAAGAAAAACAGAACAATGAGTAAAGACGATCATGGCCCACAACTTCCCTTTGTGTGTTTTGAAATGAAATTTTAACTCAAACTTTTAAGAGTCTAATAATAAAAATTTGAAGAACTGACCTCACAGTAAGCAGCAGGTAGACATAAAATACTGTCCTCTTGTAATCCTTCCATCTATGTAATTAAAATGGGCACTCAATGGATCATTTGGATAATTTCATCCATTTTTATAAGCATCAACCAATTCTTTTCTTAACAATGCAAACAATTTGGCTTAACTCATCTTGTCATAAATTGTAAACTTAACCTACAATATTTGCTATCATTCAACATTAAATTCATTACAGCTTTTATTCTTCTATGCTGTTTTTGCGTAATAAAGAAGTTGCATTAATTTACTAAAACGCAGCTCCTTTATCAAATGCCACATTTAGAATATCAATTAGAACCTTTGCCATTATTGTACAATGCTGGCCAAACAAGCTAGCAAGCTATAAAAAACTACCTATGCAAATAAGAAACACACATTTTTCAGCTCTTCATTATTATATACTTCTTGAGATTAAATTAATTATTATTTACATTTGATTTGTATCTATTAATGTTTAACTTCCTCTCATCTCATAGCAGTACCCTCATATATGCAAATTTATCATTAATTTTGTCAACAGGCTTAAATTTGTAATATATACATATATTCTCCCAACCCGCAAAACATCAATTTTCATTCTCAACTGCAATTTTATAAAGCAAATATTGTTTTTGGTAAGTTATCCCCAGAGACTCACCTGCAAGGCCCGTTGTTCTCGACTCAGTTGACTAGAATCTGCATACAGTTCAGTTGTAACACACTTGAATCGGTCACCTACGTAACCAGCAGAGTTTGCTATTCTCTTTGCCAGCTTAGATGGCTTAGGTTTCAGGAGTTTGCCATCATTAGATTCCATACCCTCAGTCCCATCTTTGGCATATGTCTGATTGATTTCAACACTTGACTGTGCATTTCCCATACAAAGCTGTTTGGCATCATCTGACATTTTACAAAAAGACATAGCCAAGCCATCATTCCCATGAGCAGTCTCCAGGAACACAGAAGGGGGAATAGTCAATCTCTCTCTATTATGGCTTGCTGAGAGATCATCTTTCCTTAAGTTGAAGATTGATGGGTGTGGGTTCTGAACTTGCTTAAAGTTGTACACTTCATGGAAATTACTTCTCCCACATTCTTCTCTCATTACAATAAAATCTCTATGCTGAAAGGCTTGTTCCACCTTGTGCTTTGTAGGGTCATTTGTTTGATTACTATTTTCAATAGGAAAACTCGGATTTGTCAGACCAGTTTCACCCTTTGCATCTTGCTCATCTCTCAATTCTGCAAACATAAGTTTATCACTTTTGGTACTATTTTTATTATGACTTGAACTTTGGTGTGATTTCACATTTCTCTCTGTGGGTATTTCAAAGTGTAACTTTGTGCTAGTTTCTAGCATCTCTGGCAATCTGTTTCTTAGAGCAGGGTCTTCATAACGGAGCCTCTCATGTGATCTAGATCTCCTTTCTGATTTATCATCTTTTAGCTCAAGAGCTGCATGGGATAACAACATTGGATGCACCATTCCCATACCCAGTGCATCTTGATATGTCACAAAGTCACCACTGCTAGTTGGTAAACTGTATGGAATAGTAGGTTTAGGAGCCAAATGCCCAGGGAAAAGACTGCCACTAGGTAACAAAACCGGATGAGGATACACAGGTCCTTTTCCATGTAGAGACAAAGGACCTAATGCTAAACCATCTGGAATTGGGTATGGGAGATAGCTTCTTGGATAGGGCAGTGGTGGAGATCGGAATGCGTCATTTGGAGAAAAAAATATGGAACCTGGAGCAAGAGTGTTTTCATTTGCTTTGAACATAGGTTCTTGGTTATTGCATTTAGCTGCCTTATTACTATGCTTTGATGGTGGTGATGATGACAGTGACAATGACGATGATAATGATACTGAAGGTTGTCCTATATGCTGTATGACAGATGCAGTGGTTTCTACAGAAATGTTAGTTTTGGGACAATCTACATTAGCATTTGGAGCTGGAGAAGCAGATGCTGGGCGACCTTCAGTTGACAAAGACCCTGAAGTATTATTAATTACTGTTTCCGTGCCTCCCATCCTAGGGCAAGAAGAACTTCGTTGTTGAGGTGTTACCCAGCCAGGGTTTTTGTTTTTCAACAGAATGTTTTTGCCACCATTCTCTTCATTAGAAGCTGGACCAGGAACCACCCAGGAGGAAGGTGCAGTGCTAATTATCTCAGGTCTATAGATAGGACAACCATTTCCAGGAGAAATAGTTTCTTTTGGAAGATCACCTCCAGGTAAAACCAATCCTCCTCCAGCTCTGCTATGAACTAGCACAGTTGGTACCATTTTCTTAACATGATCAGACTTGGTTATTTCTGCATCAACAACTTTTGATGACAAATCCAGGGGTTTGTCAATGATATCTTTGGTAATAGTTTGATGCTTTTCTAGTAATGGAGGGGACCTGCTATCTTTCCGATCATGGCCTGTTTTCCTTGCATGCACTGCAGGTTGCTGAGAAATTTCATTTGGATCATGTGTTTTGGGAGCTTTCCCATTTGAGACTCTGGAAGAAAATTCACTGCTTACATTCATGTATGGCTTGGGGAGGGCAATTGAAGAAGGAGAGGTTGAAATTCTGGAAAAGTGTTTATGGAACTCTGAGTAAGTATCTCCAACCTGTGTTGGGAGATGCATTCTAGGTGATGGCCTGGGAGAATGTGACAGCAAAATAGAAGGATCAGTTGGCATATTATTAGCAGCTGGTTTACCAGAGGGAACTCTGGGTGGTTTACTGTTCTGAATATGTGGATAGGTATGAGAATCTATGGGATTTGCTGGACTCACTCCCATCTTCCAAGATAAGCCTTTATCTGGACAGTGTCCCAAAGGGGGAATTGCAGGGGATGCTGATGTAGCCGAGATCCTCATCGGTGAAGCTAATGATGATGGAATGTGGGGAGCAACATAGTGAGAAGGTGGCAAGTATAAAAAACGTTCACCATTTGTACATATAGGCGAATAAGTCACATGCTGTGGCAAGCTAAAATTGGACTGCTGAGGTAGCAAAGCCTTATACATATTCAATGAATACTTATTTGGTGAGTCAAGAAAAGGATAAATAGCACCCTCCATATAAGGATTTACCCAGGGTAGCCTTAGGTAACTAGCACCATTGACACTGAGAGGACTTTGTTTGTCACTTGAGCTTCTGTCCAAGCCTAAGGTCTCCCCAGTTGGAACAGAACTCTTTTGTATTCCAGGTGGTGTTTTGTAAAGAGCACTGAAGCCATTTGGGTTCTTTCCAGCTCCATTTTCAATTGCTTCAGTGGGATTAGACTTGAACTGTATCTCTGAGTTCCTTTCAGGACCAAATCCAAGGCCAGCAATAGCACTTGTAGCATCCCGGGTCTTGTCTGAGCCAAGTCCACATAAATTGGAATAGACAATACTACTGGGGACTCTAAGTCCTTCCCGCATAAGTCCAGAACGATCCATAGTCAGAGCTGCAAGGCTGTCAATGTGATGCACAGCCGTTGTATCCACCTTTGAAAAATAAAAAATGATGTTATTTTGGCATCTAATGAAAATGATCATCAAGGCTACAGTTGGTTTTTTTAATCAATGGAAACAATAGGCTTTCTATCATTAAAACAATATACATCAATAAACGTAAAGAAATTTAACCATTTAAAAATTGTAAAATGTTTCACATAGGAGTGAAAGAAGTCTGTCTTTTGTCAACTAAGTTTGATTTTTTTAAAAAAAAATTAAGAATAACTTGACAGGCACCTAGATCCTTTCCTACTTAGTAAACATCTATGTAGATGTCTATGTCTTTAAACAATAATCTCTCAAACTTTTTCCTACTGAAATGACACATTCATAAAAAGAAATAGATTTCAATAGTCATATCTTTATCATCTATGATCCTTTTTTAGGGGGATCGTTATAGAATAAGTGTCAGTGCATTGGTATAAATATCCACGTATCTAAAGTAACAAATGAGAGAAAATATCCAAATAATACTTTTAAAAATTCTCCTTACCAATTAGAATAAATTCCAACTGTATAAAAACACTTAACAAAAAGTCCCATGAACTCAATAGGATTTACTCTGAGTAAATAATTATAAAGTAGCATACAATTATAACTTCAAAGCCTACTGATTCCTAATAGGAGGTAACCTGTTGTCTGTGGAGATTCTCAGTCATCCAGGTCATAGTTGTGTCAAAGGTGCTTCTCAAAAAGCTGGACTGTTGTTGTTTTTCCTTGAGGAAGAGGAAGCTAGCTAGGCACTCTCAAGACACTTAGACTGTAGTAAGAGTTCATATCCAAACTTGTACAATTATCAATCACAGAATTCCTAAGTATGGGATGGGTAATTTTAGTATTATTTGGAACTACTGTAACTCCTCAGGAACTAGGTATATCATAGAATAAGAGGTCTTAGGACTCATTCTAAACAAAATGTAGCATGGGAAAGTTTTACCATGAAGCCTTATTCATGCCACAAAAAAAGAGAGATCTTAATGTCTAAATACCACACTTGAACAGTAGTGAACTAAATGTTTTGTCACCTCCAACTGTACTTAATTATTTGTAATGAAACAATATATAACAGGTTAACAACAACAATTGTATCTTTAATCTGTATTATCTGTTTCTTACCACACTGTGGTTCAGGTGATTTTCTTCCCTTAATTCCAGCCTGCTTTTCAAGACATCTCCATCATTTACAGGGATTTTCCTGTTTTAAAGGAATGTTTATAAACAGGTTTAGAAATAAAATTATGAAATTTATATCTTAATATGGCTTTTTCCTAATAAACTGTACATTAATATGCATTTGTGAATACTATGGATACACAGTATTCGGATTGTAGGCAAAAGAGTGCAGTGGAGTATAAAGGAGCATGAGAATAACATCTATAGGCATTCATTCAGTTTCAAAAGTTTATTTCTATAAAATGAAGTGTAGTGTTTCTTTAGAGACATACAATAATAGCAATAGCACTTAAGATTTATATACTGCTTCATAGTGCTTTTACAGCCCTCTCTAAGCAGTTTACAGAGTCAGCATATTGCCCCCAACAATCTAGGTCCTCATTTTACCAACCTCGGAAGGATGGAAGGCTGAGATTTTAACTACCGAACTGCAGCTAGTAGTCAGCTGAAGTAGCCTGCAGTACTGCACTCTAACCACTGCACAATCTCGGCTCTATAACCTTCCTAGTTAACATTCCAGATTGGTTTATCTTTTTTTAAAGTAGAAAATTATCACACCCTCCTAATATCATACAAAAAAATGACCTGTTCAGTGACAAAGAGGAAGCCACACATCTGTGCCTCGGCAGTGCTGTGACCCAGGGACTTGTTATTATAGAAAATGCCAATAAAAAAGCTCCTTGGTGCCAACTTTCAAATCCCAGGGACACAATTGCTGACATATAGCAGAAGGAAAGTTTCATCATTACCAAGAAGAGCCAATTCTAATCTATGATATTTAAAGTGACACAATCAATATATAAGATAAAGCAGCACCCATATTTTTTATAGTTTTGATCAAATATTGTAGCAAAACACAGCTGGCCAAACACTTTTTAATAAATGTTTATATGTATCCTTTTACTAGTGCCTTGATAACGTAATGCCAAAAGTCCTCATCTGCCATGTTTTGTAATCTTTCTTTCTTTCTTTCTTTCTCTCTCTCTCTCTCTCTCTTTCTCTCTCTCTCTCTCTCTCTCTCTCTCTCTCTTTCTTTCTTTCCGTATCACTTTAAACTAAAAAGAAAAATGCTACATATCTTCCACAAGTCCTTCCTGGTTAGTGCTGGCTTCCCGGGAGGTGACATGAGGCTGGCTCCAGGGGATTACAAATGCTTCGTTGGGTGAGGGTGATTTTCCCGCCGCTTTGAAAGAGGCGGTGGTGAGGCCTCTCCTCAAGCCTTCCCTGGACCCAGGAATGTTGGTAAACTATCGTCCAGTCTCCAACCTTCGCTTTGTGGTGAAGGTTGTTGAGAGTGTGGTTGCGCAACAGCTCCCCCAGCACCTGGATGAAACGACAGATCTGGATCCGTTCCAGTCGGGCTTCAGGCCCGGGTACAGAAGGGAAACGGCATTGGTCGCATTGGTTGATGATCTCTGGAGGGCTCGGGACAGGGGGTGCTCCTCTGTCCTGGTCCTGTTAGATCTCTCAACGACTTTTGATACCATCGACCATGGTATCATGCTGCACTGGTTGGAAGAGTTAGGGGTGGGGGGCACCATGTTGTGGTAGTTCTCCTCCTTTCTCTCTGACTGGTCGCAGTCTATGTTGACAGGGGGCCAGAGGTCGACCCCAAGGCCCCTCATATGCGGGGTGCCGCAAGGGTCGGTCCTCTCGCCCCTCCTGTTCAACATTTATGTGAAGCCGCTGGACGAGATCATCCGTGGTTTTGGGGTGAGATACCACCAGTACACTGATGACACCCAGCTGTACATCTCTACCCCAGACCACCCCAACGATGCCCTTGAAGTGATGTCCTGGTGCCTGGAGGCCGTGCGGATCTGGATGGGGAGGAATAGGCTCAGGCTCAACCCATCCAAGACCGAGTGGCTGTGGTTTCCAACGTCCCAATATAGTCAGTTGGTGCCATCACTGACTATTGGGGGCGGATCATTGGCCCCCACGGAGAGGGTGCGCAACTTGGGCGTCCTCCTGGATTCACGGCTGTTTCTAGTAGAGCACTTGATGGCCGTGATCGGGAGGATTTTTCATCAGGTTCACCTGATTCACCAGTTGCATCCCTTTCTAGATCGGGACTCCCTACGCACAATTTTAATCTGTTTTCAAATTATTGGATATTTTAAATTTGTCTCAGCCATATTATTTAATTCACTTTTATTCTATTTTAAATTTTTGTATTTATGTGTTTTATTCTGTGGCTGTTCACCGCCCTGAGTCCTTCGGGAGTAGGGCGGTATATAAATCCAATAAAAATAAAAACAAAAAAAACAAAACAAGGTTAGTAGTCTATAGGCTTTAGCATAACCTCTAGGAGAGACATCAGGTAATAATTGTTTGTCATGTCACTTCAGAGTGTCAATAAAGTGGGTTTCAGAAAGAAAAAAAAGTGGGGTGTCAAAAAGAGAATCAGTTACTATGTGCACTTCCAATCAGAAAACCATTGCGGAAATACGCTCCCCACAGAACAATGTTGTAATATTGAATACAAATCATTTTATCAAGTTTCCTATACAACTTACTCTGAAAACTTTTATTTGTAAAATGGGCAGATGAATGCAATGTTCTCTACTATGGTAATAGAAAATCTCCAGTAATAATGGTATAGTTTAAGATTTCTGATACATAAATATTTACCTGTCTTCATTAATTCCACACATGCGGACCCTCTCACTGCTCATCCAGCTATGAACATTGCCATACAGGGGAGTTGCAGAAAGCATGACGTCGTCACTTAGAAGAGACTCTTTCTTCACAAGTGTTTACAATCTATTTAAAAACAAGAACATATGGAATTGAGAAAACTGGCCTAGAAGGAAATGCAAATATCACAGCGGAATCACCAAACTTTTTTGATAATTAATTCTGAATGCAGGATTGGAAGATAATAAAAGTGCAGTTTACACACACAAATGCACTGAAGAAATGTATAGATCAGATAAGATAGGTATTTTCATACACTTTCCGAGAATTAAGATTTATTCCATACTGTTGACAAATCTAACACTTTTAAGAGTTTCATTCAAATTTAGAAAACTAAAATCATTCTATTTTTATGAACAAAATATACCTCGCTTGTACTTAGGAGAGAGACAACCATTTAATATTCCAGCAAAGTATACCTATATATCTATTTCATTCTTCTACAATATTACTTCGAAAATATAATGGAACTAGGCTCTAGAATTAATAAGCCATCATAGCAGGGATGAAATGCTCCCAGTTCAAACCGATCTGGTAGCGATGGAGGTGGGAGGTTCGGAGAACCAGTAGCAAAAATTCCTGGGGCACCCCCCTTGCCCAGCTGAGCTGCGCGATCATCAGAGGCTGTTTTTCTTTTAAAGTTTTTTATTGTAAACATAGTTTTACAATAAACTTACATAGACATACAACATATACAAAAATCTTAGTTTCTTTTCAGCTACTTAACAGTGATCCATTTCTTACTATATATTAATATTTACAGATATATTAAAACCTGAACAGTTTCTATTAGGGATGTCAATAGAAAACTATACTAAAGAAACACAGTATCTCATACTACATATATTGACAGCAGCGCATATTATATATGGTTTTTTTTTAATTTTTAAAAGCAATTTCTACAACCTCTTCGACCGAAAAAATGCTTTTAAAAGTTTTTTAAAAAGCCTCTGATGATCGTGCAGCTCAGCTGGGATCGTCAGAGGCTTTTTTTTTAATTATTTTTTTTATTTTAAACATAGTTAAAAAGACATACATAGACATACAACATATACAAAAATCTTAGTTTCTTTTTCAGCTACTTAACAGTGATCCATTTCTTACTATATATTAATATTTACAGATATTATCATGTTAACTTATTCAGCCTTTTTCTCCTATTATATTTCATTTCTACTAACGTGTTAATTGATCTATCACATTTTTCTCTTTCCCTTCTTCATTCCTTTAATTTATTTCCTTATTTTTCAGCCATTCATACCAATTATTCCACACTTTATAGTATTTGGTTTCCTCTTTCCCCTGAATTTCTTTAGTTAGTTTATCCAGTTCTGCGCATTCCAAAATCTTTTTAATTATATCCTTATCTGGTGGTAATTCTTCTTCCTTCCAGTACTACACATATATAATACGCGCTGCTGTCAATATATCTAATATGAGATACTGTGTTTCTTTAGTATAATTTTCTATTGACATCCCTAATAGAAACTGCTCAGGTTTCCCCTCTATTGAATTCTGGATTATTTCTTCGATCCAATTTTTAATTTTCTTCCAAAAATTTTTCGCCACCGGGCATGTCCACCATCGGTGATAGAATGTTCCATAACTAATCTTATACTTCCAGCATTTCGGAGAATTGCTGGGGAACATTTTCACTATTCTTGCTGGTGGAAGATGCCATCTGTGAAACATTTTCATCTGGTTTTCCTTGTATGCAGTTGAGATTGTTAATTTCATATTTGTTTTCCACATCTTCTCCCACTTCTCCAACTCTATTGGATAATTAAAATTTTGGGCCCATTTGATCATCGTTTCTTTCACAGTTTCCTCTTCCATTTTATACTGTAATAGAAATTTGTATATTTTACTAATTAGTTTTTGTTCATTCTTTAACAGAATTTTATCAAGGTCAGTTTATTCTACTTTAATTTGATCTGTTTTCCTCTCCTCAATATATTTTGATCTTATTTGTAGGTATGACCACCATTGTATTTCCCTACCTAAGTCCTGTTCCAATTCGTGTTTTGCTTTTAGAGTTCCCCCCTCATTAACAATATCCCTATATCTAATAATTTTGGACACGTCTACTAAATTTGGGTGTGTTAAGGATCATCTGAGGCTTTTAAAAGCATTCAGCTGAAGAGGTTGTAGAAAAAAATTTTAAAAAAAAAAGCCTCTGCCGATTAGGCAATTCAGCTGGGATCGTCAGAGGCTTTTAAAAGCATTTTTTTACAACCTCTTCGGCCAAAAAGGTTGTAGAAAAAATGATTTTAGAAGTTAAAAAAAAAAGTTGGCCACACCCATCCAGTCACATTACCCCCCCCCCCACCAAGCCCCCCACCAAGCCACAGAACCGGTAGTAACAAATTTTAGATTTCACCACTGTATGAAAGGAAATCCAACTAACACTAATTAGTTGTATCATTTATTGTATGTATTTCTGGCTCAGCTAACTAAAGATGTTAGAAATTGTAGTACAACATAAGTGACAGATCGATCCACTACACTGCCAAGCAGTAAAACCATAAAATATATTAAACAAACAGTTCCAGCAGAAATCTATTATCTATCTATCTAATATGCTGCTTCAATCACTAGAATAGACAATTAATATGTTAGCATTTAAAACAGCAGAACAAAAATAATAAAAGGAAACTAGAACCAAGAAAACAATACTTTAACACATTGAAGAAAGGATAAACCAAAATCAACTACAACTATAACATCAATACACAATTAGGGAACAGATTACTCACTCTATTCCAAGTCCTTCTGAAAGAGCCAGATTTTCAGAATTTTATGAAATCACAGTAGGGTTAGGGCTATGGAGATTTGGGGGGAACAATGTTCCACAAGATAGGCATACTTACAGAGAAGGTACATCTCCTATAATGCTGGGACCTGGAACATGCCACTTTACTAAATCTTTGTGGTTAGGGAAAAACAACAGGAGAAAGATGCACTATCAGGTCTAAAACATAACCAACACCTTCAATTGCACTAGGAAGACCAGGATAGTTAGTTCAGTTCAGAAAGCAAAGATGCTGAATGGACAAAACAGAAGTTCCCGTAACTACTCACACGATTGTATTCTGTACCAGTTGTCACTTTCAGTAATTTTCAAGGGTAAAGGTTAAAGTGCACGTAATTGTCTAAATTTGAGGTGACTATGAAAAGAACTTCCTGATCTAGGAAAGAATGTAATTAGTGCATAAGATGAATTTTTGGAAAAGTGTTCATGGCTGCAACTGCCACTTAGTCCACTGAACATAAATTGAGGGTCCCTGAGTATTCCCAAATTATGTACAAATTTTACCTGGAAGAACTAAATTTCTGTAACTGGAAAGCTCCTGAAACCAAAGCATTCAATCCCATTCCACCCTTTATAAACTCCAGACACTTTATAGATCACCCCAACACTAACTGCTTGGCCAGGGATCAAAGTGTAAAATTGCATATCATCCACATACCAATGATGGTGGATCACTTGCTGATGGATGGATGTCATCTAACACTGTTATATAGCTGTTGAATAGAAGCAGGAAAAGTATTAAGCCCTTTGGAACCACATACAGCAAAGGTTTCAAACTAGGTGTTTCCTCACCTACTAACACTGATTAGAACCAGTGCAAAGGAAGAGAAGAACCATCACAACATCATTTCCATTCCTTGGAGATTGTCCATAACAATACTATGATTGAAGATTTTAAATGCCAGTGACAGATCAGACTAGGGAAGTTGTACTATTTCTATTTCAATCTTGACAGAGACATGCCACAAGGGCAATCAGTGCCCTGTCAGTATTATATTCAGCCATATTAAAAAAAAAGCCTTATTGAAAAAAGTACAGATTATCTATGATAGGTCTTGATAACCAGAAGAAACAAGTGACCAATACATAGCAATGCTAAGATTCTGAAGGACTCTGTCCACTTCCTTGAGACTCACAGGTTGAAATTCCTCTCCAGATAATAGAGCAGGGCTCCTGTTCAGTCAGTTCCCCAGAACATGTCCAACCAGAGTCCACTGAATGAATTCAAGTGTCAGATGCCTAGCAGATTCCTCACAACAACTCTTCTAATGTTCATCATGGCTCTCCAGCCAGATTCTTAAAAGAGGGCACTGGATGGCATTCTGCAAATATGATAGGAGTGGGAAAATAATTTCACTTTGCTGCTCTTATCACCACCACGTTGGTCATAATATAAACTTATACAAATGCTTAGACTCATTCTTCTTATTTCTCCAGCTCTATGTATCTTTTCTGACTCTTCATTTATTGACACTCCTCCAAAAACCCAAGGGGTCTAACAGAATCACAACAGAAGTCATTCAGATGCAATCCTATCTAAAGCCATTTCAGAAAACAACTAAGACATCAGGTTAACTTTCCGCCCAAAGATTCAGAAAACTCCCCAGGCACTATCTGGAAATCAATGATATAAGGGAACAACTGATTTAATAGACCCATTTTTTATACAGTGGGAAGCAGGACTAAAATCTCCAAAAGAATCAGAAAGTAGTTTTAATAAGACAAAAGATAGGTATTAATGTTCTTTATCCTCAGATTCCTTCATATTTGCCCCAAAACAGGGACTATATCTAATATTTGACAATCCATGTATGTTGCTTACCTTGTCTTAAATGGGTTAGGCTTGGATAGCTCTTTACAGGATATAAAAGTTACTAATCTTATTAATATATTTCTTTTTCATATATTTTAAGTCTCAATCATATAAAGGGTCACATAAGAAAGCATAAAGAAAATAGTGCAACAAATCACTCTTATCAGAATTCATAAAAGTCCAGAACCCCACTGAAATCAAAACAGTTCTTATTGTTTGTTGTCTCTCATGCACTTTGTAGCAAATTTCTGGGAATCTTGAAATCCAAACAGAATCAAGAGTTGTGTATTTCAAAGCCCAATATATTTCATATCAACACAGCATTGAAAGAGCCATTTAGACCTTTCAAAACTCTGCTCAATGCAAGCATCCAAACTAAAGCATCCCTGCAGATGGCTGTCCAGATTCTGGTTAACTATACCAGAAGCAGCGTTCACATCTCCAATGACAGTTGGCGCAGCTAAGCACTTTTACTGCCACAAAGCTTTTCCCAATATTCAGTCAAAATCTACTTTTCTGTAACTTCTGTGTGCCACACCCTGCAGTCATATTTTCTAAAATATGAAACAGCGCCCCACCCCCAAACTTTTGGGCACCAGGGACCGGTTCCCTAGAGAGAATTTTTTCTACAGACCAAATGGGGCGTGATTTTGCATTCTGCCTGTATCCCATAGATAGGGCTTTCCTTGTTCGTGCAGCCCAGTTTCTGGCATGCTGCAGCCTGTTGCCAATCCATGGACCGGGTGTTGGGGACCCCTGATCTAAAATACTCAATTGCCTTCAGCTCTCTTTATAAGATTTAGCTTCTAGTCCCTTCAGCATCTTTCTCTTCTCAGAACCAGTTTCTGATTTTTTATGTAACACCTAGAACTGGGCCCAGTGCCATGCAATATGTAACATGGTGTCCAACTAATGCAAAACTACTTCCTGTGATTTGGAAGCTACACTTTTATTGATGTAATGTAAACCTGCATTTGTCTTCTTAGTAAATATGTCACACGACTAACTCATATTTACTTTGCAAACAGGTACAATTCCAGGACCTCAGCTCATCATATATAATTCAAGACAGATGGCAACACCTAGCTGGCTGAACTCAGAAAAATTAAGCAGAATTGAACCAGGTTATTATCTGGATGGCAGATCACCAGAAATTTCCAGGAATATAAACTAGACTAACATTTAAAAAGAATATTCCTGGAAGAGGTTAACATAGAAAACTAGTTTCATACTATTACCAACAAGCCAATACCAATGTGTCTGTAACAAAGAGCCAAGATGAGCCAAGGGAGACAATACCGTTTATTATTAAAGCTTGATGTCCTCCTTCCTAATCGGAGCATTTTATTTCTATCTGATTGAAATATTTCACATATATCTTGATTAAATCTCTTTGTTCTTTTTAGCCCATTTCTTTAACCTATTAAGATGATTTTTTTTCTGTCTCCAGCAGCATTAGCTATCCTATATAGTTCAGTGTCATCTACAAATCTGAAATCCTCAACCATCTCATTAAGAAAAATGTTGAAGAAAACCAGGGTCAAAACTGCACTTTATGACACCTAACTTGATACCTCCCTTCAACTTGTTAAGGAAACACTTTTTGAGTGCCATTTTTAAATTAACTGTTGATCCACCTAACAGACTTGCCAACCAACTCATAATTTAACATGCTTGCCTATCAGAACGTTATGGGCTTCTTTGTGAAATCACTAAATGTATATGGAGATTCTCAGTCATCTAGGTCATGGTTGCTCCAAAGGTGCTTTTTCAAGAGGTAATTGGACTTTCTGAAGAAGCTTCTTGGATGAGAAGTGAAATGTCTTCAAAGAAAAACCAGAAAGTCCAGTTGCTTCTTGAAAAAGCACTTTTGGATTCTCTGTGAAATGTTTTATTGAAGTCAAAATATATTCAATTTGTAGCAGTCAGATAATCTACAAAGGAAGTTACCCACTCAAAAACAAAAAAAGTCATTAAACTGAGTCTAAAGAGAAGCCCTGGTATGGAAGCAGAGTGAGAGTGAATCTTTGAACATTTATCTCAGGCAGAAATCCTATTCATCACTAAAACAATAACAAACAGCATGTCTGTTTCTATTTTAAAGGAAGTTTCTAAGATCCCAATCTCCAAGAAAAAGATGAAGGGGCTATGGACTATGAAAATTGGACTGTTATAAATAAACAGGAGGCTCTAATTTTAAAATGGTAACATTTTAATTTTCCTGGAGTAAGAATTTGCATCTCAACCCAGAAAGGTGTTAAAAATACTTAGTAAACTCCTCACTCTTGATTTGATTAAGTAACCAAACCCTAGTGGCTTTTACCATTGGAGTTGCTGTTGCTGAGCTGCTGCTGCTTTGAGTGCTTTCAGTAATTCAATGACGCCTGTTCACTCCAGGGAAAGAAATCATTAGCGGGCTCACTGGAGAAGCATTAGTAGTCCAAAAGGATCAGCGCTGCGTGCAATAGGGAAGGAAGGTGAAAAGCAACCAGATTTTTGTGTCCAGAAACAGAACAACTTTGCTTGCCTTTATTCCTTCCAGAACAAGCTATCTCCACCAGCATTAAATTCTACTTTGCTGCATGAGTGAAGTGTCAGGACAAGCTGCGTTTTATTAACCCGATTATCCCAATGCATGATTTATTCCAGTGCCAGATTTTAATTGTTCTTTGGAGGCTCAGTCGATTATTTTGATTGAGGTTCAGCCTACATCCTGCTGTTAGATGCTGGGTTAATGGGAAAGGATTTTAACACACAGGATACTCCCTTCAGGTTTTCCTCTCATCAGAAAAGAATGAAAAATGCAGGCAAACACCAATATGAGTTAGTGATGTCTTATATTACATACCAAGTATGCAATCCTATATATGCACTAGAAAGGCCATGGCATTGAGCCCATACTGTATTAATTGGAGATAAAATGTTTTAGGTATAACAATAGCAGTTAAGACTTCAGTGTTTTACAGCCCCCCTCTGGATCCTCATTTTACCAATCCCGGAAGGATAGAAAGCTGAGCCAAACCTTGAGCCAGTGAGGATCGAACCCCTGGCAGTCAGCAGAATTAGCCTGCAATATTGCACTCTTAACCACTGCGCCACCACGGCTCATAGGCATGGTGCTGCACAGCAACAAATACTGAAAAGACATGTTCCTTGTGTCCAGTTATTAGTTTAGATGGAACAGTCACAGAATCCAATGCACAGAACAAATTGATTTTAATAAAATGACATGCTTCCCTAATACCTTCCAGAGTAACTAGCTCCCAAATCACTAGAACAGGAAACCAATAATACCTTTCCTTTTCCTCCTTCCCAACCCCTTCCACTATTACCATAGTGGCTAGAAGAAATGATTGTGCTACCATTCAAAAGGAGTTATTCTGCTGGAAAGATGGGCTTGCTGAACAGATTTACTGTTTTCCAGATGTACAGCACTTTATGTTTTCAAACAGAGCAGCCACTGCCTGGAGAGAGTGATTTAGAGTTTTACATACAGTTAGTAGTCACCCAGTGTGCTGCCTCATCTATAAGGAATGGACACAACATCCAAATAGAGAAGGTTGTGTGACAGGAGGGAAGGGCACCACTCACTCCCCTTTCTGAAAATAAAACATGGCAGGGAGCCTACTTCTTGAGCTTTTGATATTTTTGCTAATAATGCATTGCTGCATTAGCTGCATGCCTGCCTGGTTAAGATGTTCATATTTTGGAACAATAACAAAAATCACTCTAAGAATGAAATCCCCAAGTATGCTGTTTTGGAAATTCCAATGAATGGGAGCACTCACTTCTAAGAACCCTTAATTTTAGAAACTCATGAAAACTTTTAAATAAACTGTACAATAATCAGTGCAGATATGATAGTCTATCTGCCATGACACTGCAATAATCTTAAGAATCGTAAGAAAACACTGAGAAAAAGAAAACTATTTTGCTATGTACTGCAAGACAAGCATCTCTCTGCTATTCCACTCTACAAAACTGCCTCAAGTGGAGGTGTTTGCAGAGAGGCCCTGCATGAGGCTTGCACAGCCAGCTCTTTGAGCATCACAGCTGCATGCCAGTGAGTGAAATGAAGCCACTGAATTAGGAGCGAACATTTTTCAGGATCAGAGGTGGTTCTGGGTGTGTGTGGTGGCTGAGCCAGTTCTTGGGGATTGTGCAAAATAAAGCCAAGCACTATGATCAGTGTGTGTTCCTTTTGGGAGGTGGGTGGGATGACAAGTTTGCTAGTTCTTGCTCGTTTTCAGGGTCATGCTTTGCAGTTGGATACGTACATACGTTATTTATAATCACCACCGCCCTGATGAACTTTTTGTGAACTGTTTAAAAGTGGAGGTCTGTTGAACAAACAGCGGCGCCACTGCCAGCCATAATTTCATTGCAACAAGCAACAGACTTTAACTCTTCAGATTCCTGTCATTGAGCCTTTCCTTGTAGGATGGAGAAAAGGGGGGGGGAGCAAGAGGAGGGAGTAAATGCTGCTTGTGTCCTTGATCTATGACTGTTAAAGAACTTTTTCTAAATAAAGCAGTCCATTACTCACTACAACAGAAAAATTTAGAATTAGTGACTAATGCAGGTTTTATACTTGGAAACCCTAGTGAAATCACTTACTTGCTGACATTCAATCTCCAGTTACACTAACTTAAACCTAAATAAATAACCATTCTCACCATTTCTCAGAAACAAATCCAATCAAATTCTGTGAAACTGATCCTTAGTCACTAGTAGATAAGAGCAGGCTTTTTAAAAACTGAGTTGACCTTAGATAGTAAGGAGCCTCAAGAGTGATGTCAAGAGATGAGAGAGACTAATCAAGAGACTAATAAAAGTTGAAAATGTAGGTAAGAAATGTTTAGGTTACAGATCAGCCCTGTTTATTTTGCATAACTAAGTTTTCAGGGAAGTTAATTGGGTAGCATTTTCATTTCCTGTTTCAAAATAAATTTATTTAAAAGTAATGTTTAAAAGTAATGCATGTGGTTAAATATTAGAAACTCTTGGCCTACTTGGCTCAACCTTAAATTTAGGTAGTTTATACTGGTTTTTAAGACCCACTTGTCAGCCAGACCTTCTAAGAATTATAGAAAGCAAACACATTTGAAGAATTCAATCAGAAATGGGTTAAATTTGTCCCAATTACAGTATTGTGTGTATGTTCATGTGTGTTTTTGGGTGAACACACCCTCAAAGACAGTATGATTGGTGGCAACTGCCTGGCCCTGCAGTTTTCTAGAGCTCGGTTGTAATGGTAATTAAGACATCAGGCTAGAAACCAGGATTCTGGTTTAACCCTGCCCTGGTCAGAGGTCAGTTGGGTTACTCTCTGCCAGTCACTCTCTCTCAACCCCAAAACAGAGGCAAGGGCAAACCACTTCTGAAAAATCTTGCCAAGAAAATTGCAGGAACTAATTCAGGTATCTCCAGGAATCCAAACCTGACTCAAAGTTATCTATTATTCCACAGCAATTCTCTTTGGTGGCATGGTAATATAGATCAGTGAATTGGAAAAAGAAATGGGGGGAAAGACGGGAGGGGGGGGAGCCCTGTCCTAGAGTACAGACTGTTTTGTTCACTCAATTACAGAAAACTTTTAAACGTGCTCACCACCTTCCCATATTTAATGGCGTGGAAAGCACCCGACTGCTTAGCTGCAACTCGCGCATGCTGGGCTGCGCTACTTGAGTTGCCCGGTATTGCTGAAGGAACAGCAGTAACAGGTTCAGGTTCATTCCTCTCCAGGAGAAGCCAAGAGCTGTCGCCGTCGCGGAAAGAAAGGAACCGCGCCCGCACCTCAAGAGCTGTCCGCGCTGGCTCGCCCAATCCTTTGCTGAGCGACGATGTGACCCAAAAGGCAAAAGTCAGGCTCTAACCGCCGCGTAGGCTACGGAATTTCCTTCCCAGAGGTATCTCCCTGACAGAGCTAGAACGCCGATTTGCAGGAGGGGATTTCGCTGCGAAGGGAGTGGCGTGCAATAAATGCATAAATAGCGCGTGCAAGCTGCAACCTGCTTCTTGATTCTCTCCCAGCCGAATCTCCCTTCCCCCTCCAGTCAACCGCACTCAGGTTACAGGGCAGACACGGGAGGGGGGAGGAATCCCGGCGCTTGGCCTCTCTGGCTGAACACCCAGTTCTCCGGGCACCATTGGCCGCCGAAACTCCGCGCCGTTGTGAGGCAGACAAACGCGTACACGCAGAGCCTGACTTGGCCGTTTGATCTTCCCCTCCCCCCTCCCCTTTCTTTCTTCAAAAGGGAAACATTTGCATCTCCCTCGCAACGACAGCAGACTTTTGGCAGCTTCTGACGCCAGCGGCTGCGGGCGCAGAAGCAAAGTTTTGCTAGCACGCTCCTGCCTTCACAAACTAGAAAAACCTGATGCCCGCGGCCAAGGGAAGCGGCGGCGGCGGCGCTTTGCTCTCGCCTCCTAGGAAGGAGGGGAGGGGTCGGGGAAGCCATTCAGCATGTCAAGCCTCTCTTGTCTCCCTCTCCCGATCGCGGGAAATCGCCTACGCTTTCCCGCGATTCTCCTGGAGAGGATGCCTTTATTGCTAGCGAGTGCACTGCAAAGGTGAAAGCAAAATAATCCACAAGGAAGCCCCATGGGGGTTCGGGCAGCCCTAGCGAGTCAGGAAGGAGAGAGAATGCACCGAGCACACGAGTTCCCTTTTGGCGCCTTTACTCTTTCCACCTCCAGCTCCTCTTGGCAGCCCGCCAGTTTCCACTGCATAAACCACAGCCGCCGTCAGCTGAACTGCAGGCGGCTCTAGCGAGCTACAGATATAGTTAGTGTCGGCGAGTAATAGCGAGAGCCGAGCGAAACGCGTAAGACCTGCCCCAAAAAAGAAAGAGCTTTGACCGGCACACGCCTCGTAGCAGCTCTTTCGGTTTTCTCCGAAGCAAGCCGAGAGCAGGATCGCCTGTAAAACAGTGATTGATCTCCGAATGCGAAGAATCAAGTGAGTTTAGAAGACGCCAATCTCCGCGATACTTTTGAACTCTTAGTCGAAACCGTTTATTCTTACAAGCACCGGTCATAAACTTTTAGGAGGGACTAGATAAGCACATTAAAAAAAATCCTAATGGCCTTTTCTCAATCAAACTATACTAATCTTACGAGATAAATTAGACTGGGAAATGGTGAAGTCGCGAGTTCATACGTTGGCTGAGTTCATACGTTGCGCTAACTTATTACACGAGTTGTTGTACATACGTTATATTTCATTTTTCCTCCAGAGACACAAAGTGCGTAGATGCTTCACTCGCCTCTGTTTTTCCTTCAAGAACAAGGTAAAAAGATATAGCGGCTGGCCCCAAAACATCCAGTCAACTTGAGATTCAATCAGGGCCCTAGTCCGATTCCATAATTACTGTGCCACACTGGCTTATACTATATGAACCCCACCAGTTAACCTATGTGTAGGTAAAACCGATCTATACCTTAAACAGATTCTGATCGAATATGGATACTTACAAGTTAAAGTGTTTTCTTACAAGTAAGCATTGCAGTTTAAGTTCTTCCATGGTGCGTTAATCCCTAGTGTATACAGAAGAACCTACTCGAATGTAGGCATTTTAGTTCTTTTGCTAGCAATTGCTGAATGCTTAATAAATGCGGTTGCATACATTTGAGTTGTTAACGGAGGCGAAAGAAGAATATAATAAACACATCGATGTTTGCGATGGGAAACGGCGAATGGGGCAGCAGGAAAAACTGACCTTTAGCAGAGATGTGTGGCATTTCGTCTGAACATAAAACAGTGCGCCTGCAAGTTCTTACGAAGTAAAAATACGTATCGAAGCTCTGCAGAAAGCTGCTTAGTTTGGCAAAATAGCACGCCCGGTCAAATGTCGGGGGAGGGGAGCGGGAGGAGTATTACACTTCCTCTTCTCTGCGCTCTCTTTCGGTTCCCTCGAGGCTCTTAAGACTGTCACGTACAGAGAAGCGATCCGGACTTTCCAGTAACCACAATGCTGTTCGTCGGGGCGACTCTGCATTGACGGGACAGACGCCGCTATTAAGCAAGCGATTCAAGTTCTGACACAGATGGGAGTAGAGGAAGGAGGGAGTGTCGCTCTTAAAGCTTTGGGCACAGAAAAAGCTTGACGTTTAGGAGCTGGAGCGTAACTCCTTGCAAATCGAGGAGCGCTGTGTTGGTGTGGCAAGAAGCAGCAGCAGCGTTAGAAAAATGTGGCATCCACGGCCAGGGGATTTTCCTGCTGTCTCAGTAGACTCGGGGAGTCCCTGCTTTGAAAGAACCCGAGGCTTTGTTTCCCCGAGAGTGGGGGCACAATCGGCAGCTCATCAATTCTACTTTCTCATTACCGCCACCCAATCCTCTCTGTGGTTGCCTCTATTACACACTGAGCTTTAGACCGCATCCGCAGCACCAGCGTCTCGCCTCGTTTTTTCCAGTTTCGTATTTCCATAAATCGTGAAAAAAGCGGTATGATTTCTGCCTTTTGACGCCATTTGCCAGCAAAACTTGTGAATAAGTGATGCGGAGAAAGGGAGGGAGGGGAGGCCGTCAATAAGGGAAAGGTAAAATGGCTGGTGAGCCTTCAAATAACCTTGCTGCCCGTCTTTCTCACCTCATTTCTGCCAGAGGCTTATACAATGGAGAAACAGCGCCCTCCCCAAATGTCAGCCTGCGCAGTACATTTCCTCCACAGTACTAAATGCATGTGTGAAGGGAGACTGTCAGGGCAGGCAGGCAGGCATGAAGTTACCATTTCAGGAGGGTGTTACCATTTGAAAAGGGTGCTCGGTCACAAACTCAGGAACTAGATTTAGAGTCTTAACGCTATCACAAAAGATGGTCCTTTAAAATCGCTGCTTGAAGAGTGAGTAGGGCACGGTGATCTCATCTCTTGCTCTACACCTCCTCCCTACATGCGGAGGGTAAGAGTGCAGAAGCAACCCCCATTTTAGTTTTATTTGAGCTCTGGGAATTCTACCTTAAAACAACTTTTCCCCATTACCACTGAAACGTTCTGTGGAAAGAATCAGATCCCAACAGCCGTTCCTGGAGCGGAGCAAAGCAAGCAAGCGAGCCTACGCATGCTCGCTCTTTCTGGGCAACCTCAGAGCTACGGACCAGCGATGGAAGACGCTCACTTCCGTCTGGATAAGAACACTCCTCGGCCTTTCCCTTAGCTCCCACCTGCATTTAAACACCCCGTTAGATCTTTTTGTCTTGGTCTCCCGGGCCAGACGCGCCATTTTAGACAAATGCAGGATCGGCGGCGAAGTTGCTGCTGCTTTCAGGAACAAGCAGGCAGCGACAGAGTCTGAGTAGTGGCGAAAGACGAGGAACAGTAGCGGAGATCGCGCTAGCTCAGGGAGCGATGCATCCACCGAGCCAATCTGCTTGGCACGAATAGACCCGTCAGGTAGTTAAGCAAACATTTCTCGTTTTGGGTCGGCCAAACCAGAGCTTAGGGAAAACGCGGAAGAAGCCGCGCTGGCTTCCGCTGCCGGCTACAGCCACAACCCCATTAACCTTTTGAAGGCCTCTTAGGCCCAGACGGAAGCAAAGCGTTCATTTTGCCAGAGTCGGCCTGAGGCGGATTGCCCCCGCCCCAATGCTCTTTTGGTTTCTCTATTTCTGGAAGGCCAAAAAATCCGTGGTGGATCCTGGACTCCATAACACAGAGACCACTGAGACCTAAGAACCAGGTATTGGGGGAGAGGGATTCGATGTGCACATTTATACTTTGGTAAGAATGTTCCGGGGTTGTTTTTTTAAAACTTAATTCACAGGCGTAATAATGAAGTTCGGTTTAGGAAGGCGCATATTTGCATATGCATCTGTGCTGTATAAATAGACCCACGGCCTAGGTGAACTGAAAACAGGCTCGATTGATCCATACCCTGGCCTCTGTAAGCACCAAGCCTAATGTTCTCCCCCAAGATCGTACACGCGGATTCCTTTTCCCATTTAGCATCGCACCCTCATGATTCACGAGTTCCTTGTGTTTCTGGATCCATGGCTGCCTCAATTCGCATTAGACAGTGCTGGACCGATAGCCGAGCTGTACGTCCCTGGAGAGCAGGGGCGTCTCCCGTGTTCACCGGAGAAGCCAGCAGATATTGAATCACGGGCGAGTTGATTTTGCTTAATTGTGGCTGACAGTACCTGTGGTTTCCTCATTTACGGAGTAACAGCATTGAGGGGCCTGATTGATTGGGAGCGCAGCACCTCCCACTCCCTTTTCCCCGGCAGACACACACTCAGCCGCCACCTCCGAGAGAACTCTGCATGAAGGCGAATCCCTCGGGAGGGGAAAAGAAGCCGCTTCTCATTATTCAGCAAATGGCCGGCGCGCCAGCAGCGAGAGATTCAGCTTGGTTGGTTCACTGTCGAATGCTCTGCTGAGCTTAACTAGCCTTAAATCCTCTTGCTTCCCCCTCAGGCCCGTCTGCCTGCCTTTCCCTGCGTCGTCGGCCCCACCGCCTCCACCTTCCCTCCCGCCACCAGATTGGTCCGGGAGTTAAGCACTCGCAAAACTGAGGCGGGTGGGGGAGGCAACGCGGAATGATCGTCGCTTCTTGAAAAGCACTTAAACTGAAGGCCCCTTGCTCCTGATGGGGAAGCCCAGCTTGCTTGCTTTCTTTCTTTCTTTCTTTCTTTCTTTCTTTCTTTCTTTCTTTCTTTCTTTCTTTCTTTCTTTCTTTCTTTTTCTTTCTAGCTATCTAGCTATCTAGCTATCATGAGATAGACAGATGAAACGTTTATATAGAGAGAGCCAGGCCAACTCCTTTCGTGACGCCTAAGCAGATACGTGCCGGATCCAACACGCGAATTCTCCGTATTGAAACTACCTGCATCGTGGCGGGGGTGGGGGTGGGTGTTGTAGATGAATATATGCTCATTTGGCTCCCCCCCAATTGGAATGCTCCATTATTTATTTTAAAATTCTTACTATTTGTGTATTTAAATCAAGGAGCGCATCAACCTTAAATATCAGTAAGGGAGCCACATGGTAACCTGCAAGCCACTGGATAGGGAATCTTTCCTGGTTAATATGAAATCTGTAGTTTCTATCTTAAATGACCTCATCAAATGAGAGAATTTTCTCTCATCTCCATGCTTGTCTTCCCAAGAAGACAAACTGTGTCATGAACTCTTAAATAGTCTAAGACTCTAAGTAGACATAAACCTAATTGGGGTGAGGGAGGCTACTCATAGCCTTAAACAAGAGGGGGATCTCTTCTGTGACTTAGGTCAGAGCTGAAGGTCACTTAGGTTGGAACACGGGCTAAGGTGCTCTTCCAAGAGTTGGATTGCATGGGAAATCTGGTAATGGAACTCAGTGAGCCCAAACACAACCACCACCCACAAGGATGCAAGTCAGCAGGATAGAACTCCAGCCTCCTGTCTTACAACGGGCCCCCACTTTCATAGTTAGTGTGCTGCCCCTTGCTAAAGCAGCCTCAATAGCAGACCTGGATACTCTGCCTTTTTTAGAAACAAGAAGGGGCCTGGAGCAAAGCTCAGACTTAGCAAGTGAAGCTTTATGGTGCAGCATAAGGCTTTTTCTCTCAGTGTGTTAAAGTCAGCCCTCAGCAGCCCCAGGAGTCTCAGCAAAGCCATCTTTGCCATCTTGAAGTCAGCCTCACATCCGGGTGGGGGGGATGAGATTGGGCAGGGTAGCAACATTGCAGATGGGCGGCTATGAATTTTTTGTTGCTGCTTAGAGCCTTAATTACTGACTCTTGATCCTTGGGACTAGGACTCGATAGCGCCAAGGTTAAAACGCCCAGAACAGCTCTGAGCAGATGTGAGCAAGTTGGCAGACGGGCAAATGAGGTTTGCCTCCAAGCACGATAACAAGTGACTAATACATTGCATATCACTGAAAGAAAATTATTTTCCTCTAATTTGCATTAGCTCTTTTCCCCTTAACATGCTGGGTGACTTTAACAGAATTGTGGAAACACAGACAAGATTTGCCAACATTTTGGTGAGCCAGTTATGTTTATCATACACCTTTGCTCCAAGACAAAAGTAGTGTCACAATATTCCTAGAAAAAATGGCAGGCCTCATGTTAAAATCCAATTTATTGCTCTGAACTGCTGGAGGGATCTTCTACCCAAAACGCTTTTTGCAAGGAAGCCGGAGGCTGACAAATATGCTGTATGAGAGTTATAAATTCTATGTACAAATGTGAGTCACCTTTAAACGAATCAGCTCTTGCCCAATAAAAGATTCAGATTGCAGGCCAAATGAATTTTATTTGAAAAGACTGATTCTTCAAGCCAAAATAAAATGCTGCTGTTCATAGGATTGCTCTTTTTGGTCCTAAGTGTGCTTTTCAGAAGTAAGTTTCCTTGAGTTCAGTGAAGCTTATTTCCTGCAAAGGCACTATTAGGCCTGCAGCCCCAAAGCCTGTTCCATTAATTTCAAGCTCTTTAAGAGCAATTAACTCTGCTAAAAACAGGTTTCCTGTTAATTCAAATCTCCATCATTTTTGCATTTCCTACATCTGTAATTCAAATGCAGAACCACCTATGGAAGCCAGAATAGAGGTTCAGTGAAATATGAGAGTTTCATTTTTATTACATTCAGTTACTTGTGACATTGTGGCCCCTTACAAGTCATTGTCATATATACAAAGGTAGCATAGTTTATTTATTTAAATATTGTTATAAAGTCTCTCATCTATATAAAAGAGATTTCAATGTCATAAACATCACAAAAAATTATTTCCTCTCCCCATACCATGGTTTCAGAGTTAAGAGAAACAAGGTAAGTAGATGCACGGGCACTGGGCTTCCAAAGTATGGTCCCAAGTAATACATATCGGAAGAGTTCTTGCATTTTAATGCTGGAAGAAATAGTACTCCCTCTTCAAGCACCAAGGCAAGAAGTCCCCCATACTGTCTAAAGATATGCATTCACTTGTAGTGACATCTCTTCCAGTTGAGATAATTGCATAGCCTATGAATTTGTTATAGGACCATAGTTTTGGATGCTATGATCTAAAACTTCTACAATATGCCAAGACACCTACTTCTAATCTAATTCAACTTTATTGGGTGCAAACATCATACTATGATATCATACTACTATGACGACATAAACAAATTCAACTTCATTCAGTTCTTCCTCCAGTGAAAAAGAACCCACTACCACAAGGGAGTCTTTACCTACTGCCAAATATCTGACATTTAAAAGTTGCTCCCAACATTTAATCAAAATTTGCTTCCCTAAAACCTCCTTGTTTATTCAATTTTATCCTCTGGAACACCAGAAAACAACTAGTATTTGTGTAACAAGTGTTTAAAGAGTACTGGACATCAAGTCTCCTTATTCAGGCTAACTAAACACAACTTTTTCAACCATCACCACCCTATCCAGGCTGCTCTCAACCCGATTCAGTTTCACTACCTCCATAAAAATATTATGCCCACAACTAAATATACGTTGTTAAACGTAGCAGGTTTTTTTCACTACATATAAGCAAGGAATAGATTTGCATTGCAGAAAGATTCCCAAATGGGACCTACCGGTAATTAATTTCAATTATGAAAAGGAATGAAACTACTCCAATTTGTTCATCTGCCATTGGACCAAAGCTAAGAGCTTTTTGTTCATGTGCAATCAAAGGGTCATTCTAGACAACTAGCTTGGGATAAAACAAAATGGAATACTTTTATATTTTTCTTAAGTATATACTTATGTGAAATATAGTATTGATTCTGAAAATATGTAATGGTGATTCTTCTTATGCCATATCCATCATCGGAAAGACATAAAATTTTATTGTTGGGCATCAAATTGTATATTAGTCAAAATCTTTTTCACATTTATGCTTCTATCATTCACATCATTGTCATCCTTACAAAACCATTTCTCAAATATAGGTTTTACTTTATGTTTTATCAAAACAGAAAGAAGTGAGGTCCACTGGCATGGCCAGATTCTAAGGCCCTATTTTAAAATGAAAAGTCTTTGGGTCAATCTGGACCCAATTGTGGCCTTGTGACCAATGTGTGTGGTATTCCTGATAAAAAGAATAGAAAGGACATGCAATTGCCTTCTTCCAGAATGATTTGGGATTTCTCAGTCTTACTCCAACATTGGGAGGAACTCCCTGCTAATCTCTCATCCAGGTAGTAGCCAGGCCCAATCCTACTTAGCTTCCAAGTCCAGGAAAAGAAAGCCAGATGTAATTGTAAAGGATGTATGTGGTAAATGGTTTGCTAGTTTTCACATGGTTCCAAGGCTATTAGTTCCAAAGCTGGCACCAGAGTAAAATGCAAGCTGTGAGTTAATTTTCTTTTGCTGCTTCAGTCTTGCTCTAAAAATAATAGTTAGGTTCTCAGTTCATCCAGGCAGGACCAAGTCTGTGCTTTAATTTGGAGTACCGTGCAAACTGATCCTCTGCATATTTACTTTACTGAATTTAGCACAACATTCTCCCTTGTAAATGTGGTTAGGATTGAATCTGGTTTATAACAAATTACCAGCAGCATTTTTCTCTTAATAAAATGGTTGAAAATAATTATGAAATGAATGTATTGTAAAAGTTTGGAGGAAACTAGCAAATCTTACTGGGAACAAGTGATAAGTCAAAATCTCTATTTTTACCTCAACGTTTTTTGCAAAAAATAAAAATAAAAATAGGTTAAATTGGAGGAAATCATGTGAACTTTACAAAATGAGGTCTTGCCCCTTGTATATTTATAGTAATAAAAAGGAATAATTGTACACCAAAGTGTTTTTAGTAGTACATAATGAATGCTATTGTGAAACTGCTTCTGTTGTAGCATAAAAAAGTAAGAAAGCAACCTAGTGTTTCAGAATTAATTTATTTTATTTGAGAACTTTATAATTTAATATTTAAAACCCATGCAAGCTAATTAATTTGATAAATACTGCAAAAATGTTCTAACATAATACACTCATATTTCTGTTTGGAATTCTTATATTGTACATATCAAAACATGCAAACATATTATGCATTAATTTCTTCTCCTTTTCTCCATTTTTGTAAGGCTTAATACAGTAATTTTCTTCCATGACAGTTAGGCAATTCTGATTCAGTCAGAGGAAGTTTCATTCCGCTATGAACAAAAGTGATGCTTACATGTGGACTTCCTAATCATCGTCCACAACCAGACTAAATGCTTGACAGTGATAAGAGCCCAATTTATTCAATGTGGTGTTCATATCATTGCCTTAGACCAGGGGTGTCAAACTCTCATAGTCACAGCAGCGTCACATGATGTATCACAACTTTTTTCCCCTTCACTAAAGGGGAAAAGTGGGCATGGCCAGCGGGTGACACATCCAAACTGCGGGCCGGGAGTTTGACAGCCCTGCCTTAGATCCAAGCCTCTTGGCTGAGTTTTGCTTTGTGAAAGCTCTTGGTGTTCTACTTTTAAGTAAAAACCATTTATATTTAACTTGGAGCTGGCTTATAACAGGCTTTTGGCCTGGAATAAAAAACACTTAATCCTGAAATAATATAGAAATTTACTTTTAGCTGGTTTTTATACTTTAATTTCTCTGTTAATATGCCCATTTAAGCAGTGTTAGATGATTTTTTTTATGTTCTTTGCTGTTGTTTATATGGGATATTTCATTTGATATGACAATTAATTCCCTGATACATGAATTATATTAAGAGAGCTAGTTGATCTGGCATCTGCTGCTAAATAAACTGGTGATCCAGGATTTCCAGCACTGATTCCTACTTGTAGGGGCTAGAACAGGAGGTAAAACTTTTATTTTCTCCAGTCAATTTGCAGAAAAAATGTCCGTCTAACTACCTCTTGAATGAAGGGGCAGGCAGACATTTACACTTTTTCTGATTGAATATATTTAATGGAGATGTGAAAAACAGTATACAAAGTATTTTGTATAAAAGCTTGTGGATCTCTGGATGGCTGTGGACTGCAACCTCCATGCTTCCTATTGGCTAGGGCACTGAAGTTGAGCAATTTTTGGAACAAATCCCTAATCCACAACTTTCACCATAGACTTTGCATATGGGAGCACCCCCTTAAGAGATATTTGCCTCCTCAGCTATGGTGTATTTTAAGATGGGTAATATTTCCCTGGCATTTTTAATCCCTGGCATCCACCAAGAACCAGAAGCCCTTATTTTCTCAAGATTTCCTTTTAATATTTTCAGATTGTTGTTTTGTTGTCTTACATATTATATGTAAAGAATCATGTAATCTCATGTATGCTTTAGGCTTTATATATTATTGAAAAGTCACTAGTCAGTTTTAGAAATCTTAAAAGCTGAAACTGAGTTACATAAACATTTTATTAATTGGATATAATTTTATTACAAATTATTTTTAAAGTGAAAAAATAAGAGAAGTAGATTCTAGTTCTTCAAGTATTTGTCTTGGTTATACAGGATAAAGAATAATCTCAAAGGGCTAGTTAAGGTGTTTTTTGATTCTGGTCAGGAACTAGCCCACATTCTTAACTCCCCAATGGGCAAGAGCAACTTTCAACTGGGGTTACTGTGCTTAATGATAATAACCTCCCAAGCAGCAAAATCCCACTAGTTGCCCAAGAACTCTTTAATGTCTCATGTTCAATTGTAACATCAAATAGTTCCAGCATTACAGTCAAAGAATATAGGAGTCACAAAACCTCTCAGTGGAATCTGTTTACACATTAAATGATGAGATAAACTAGGATGTGTATGCATGTGTGAATCAATCTTCAGTTAAACATGTTAATGTGTAGCTCTTTGTAAAACTAAGTAATATGCAGGTGTCAGATAACTTGCAGAAGAATTTTAAAATAATATACCTATCACCTTTTATACAATGTAAGAAGACATTTCCCAATAATTTAAATCTTCTGTCCTAAAACACGGGTAACTGGGGAATAAAGTTCACAGAATTTCTGTGCATTTTCTTCTCAATCTATTCTGCAAGTTTCTAACTCAAAGAATGGAGAGATGGTTTCCCCCCCTCCCACCGATAAAAAGAAAACAACCCATCCCACCAAGACTTCCAAGGAACCTTTCAAATCTGTTGAGCCTGCCCTAAAGAAGCAGGAAGAGGACGCCGCCTTTGTCGGGTGTGCTCTCTGCAAGAACCGGAACGAAGCTGTCGTCCCCTGCCACCACCCCCCATTTAGCTTCCTCTCTCCCTCCTCCCCCTCGCCATAGTGAGAGCTTTGTGTAAAAGCCGAAGAGGCGCTGGCTGCTCGCGCTCCCAACAGCTGTCACATTATTTGCACTAGCTGTAAACAGCCTTCGCGCCCCCCTTCTTTCGCCCGCCTCCCCATACCACATAGTTAAATCCAGACTAACAATCCCCAGTTAGAGATCAAGCCAACAACAGCAGCATTGTGTCTGCCTCGGTCGCTTTAGCATCTCTCTTGCAGCTGGTTTACTCAAAACAAGGAGCCCCCTTTCTTCGCTTCTCGCCCGGGAAGCCAGGGAGCTGTTTGTGTCAGCTGATCCATCATTCCATGAACCTTCCCTGTCAATCTAGGAGCGGTTTTTTTAAAAAATAAAAAGCTTTCCTTCCACGCAGAGGGAGGCCGTCCGCCCACTCGCTCCGCCCGCGCTAGGACCTTTCCCCCCGGAAAAGCCCGGGCAGGTCCGCCATCCAGTGCGCCCCCCTCACGCTCAGCTGTGTTAGTTTCGCCTCTCCTGGGTTCAGTCTCAGCCAGACATGCTGACAAGGTCGTGCTCCGACCTCGAGGCCCCAAGAAGCCCGAGGCCTCTTGTTCCGGAGGAGACGTTTCACCGCTAGTGACGGTTGCGAGCGGCGCGCTGGGCGGAGGAGAGAACGAAACAAGGAATGAGAGCTGGGCTGCGCAGCCACTTCCCGCTTGGCCGTTGCTACTGGTCCTCAAGGCCCCCTCCGTTTACCCAGGCGATAAGACAGAGCTGAGACTCCCGAGGGGCTTCAAGAAAGCTGCCAGAACGATAAGGGCTTTTACAGCTGACGGGCCCGCGTCCTCGCTGCGCCTGAAGGAGGGATGAGAAAATCTTCGCCAAGGCCTCCCACTGTGGAGATCAGGCGCCAATTCGGCGATCTTCCAGCTCCAGTCGTTTGCCGGACTCCGCATAAAACCGGTTCGCCAGAGCTGAGAAAAGGAGCTGCCGTCTATGACCAAATTCCTTTTCGAAAGAATTTTCCGTTCTCTTCAGACAGAGGGAACTGTTGATGTCACAGCACGCTACACTTGAAGGTGGTGGGCTGGAGTTAGCAAGTTGCAGAAATCCTGCCTTGCTTCATAAACTACTTATGGCCAGCGGTGGGATTCAAATAATTTAACAACCGGTTCTCTGCCCTAATGATTTCCTCCAACATACAGTTCACCAAACTGCTCAGAAGGTTAACAACCGGTTCTCCCAAAGTGGAGCGAACTGGCTGAATCCCACCACTGCTTATGGCCTAGCATGGAAGAGAGAGCATAGCCTGAATACGGAGCAAGGGAAAGAGCCGTTGGCCCATATAATTCTGCCAACCCTGCAAGATGGAGCTACCTTGTTTCAGGCTATAATATACTAATATACCAACTGATATACCTGGTTCAGTGGTCGGCACCTTAAAAACTCAAAGAGCCACAAAGGTCCTAACCAGAAGCCCCCATTCAATTCTGGAGCCAATCGGAAGTCCAGTTCCCCCATCATAGTCTCCTCCTAGCATCCTTTTTCCTCTGTTGACCAGAAGTCTGGTTCTGCCACCATAGAGTCTCCTCCTAACATGGCGTCCTGTTTCTTCTGCTGACCGGAAGGCCAGTTCCACCACCACAATGTCTCCTCCTAGCACGGCATCCTTTTTCCTCTACCTGTCCTAACTGAAAGCCCTATCAATTGTGGAGCCGACCAGCAACAAGGAGTTGCAGCACAGGGATGAAAGAGCCACCTGCGGCTCCAGAGCCACGGGTTGCTGACCCCTGACCTAGTTCAACAATAGTAACCATAAGATCTAAGTCTACTACTGGACCACCATTTAAGTATTGGCTAGCTCAGTGTGCTGCAGTGCCAAAAACACCCAATATAGTCTTTGATTACATCAAGAGAGGGATAGTATCAAGCTCAGAGAAATGATAGCAGTGCTCTATACTGCACTAATGGGGCCAAGCTTGAAATACTGTACCCAGTTCTGGTCGCCACAATACAAAAAAGACGCTGAGTTCCTGGAAAGTGCAGAGAAGATCAACAAAGATAATGATAGGCCTGTAGACTAAACTATATAATGATGAATGGTTAAGGTAACTAGGTGCATCTGGGCTAAGATTAGAGGTGACAATAGCTCCCTTTCAGTACTTGAGGGGCAATCATGGAGATGAGGGGGTTGACTTATTCTCCAAAGTAACAGTAACAGAGTTAGAAGGTACCTTGGAGGTCATCTAGTCTAACCCCCTGCTCACGCAGGAGACTTATACTAGGGATTTGAATCGCCGAACTGCCGACCTTTCTGATCGACAAGCTCAGCATCTTAGCCACTGAGCCACCTAGCCAGGCTTAAGTACCTGAAGGCAGAACCAGAAGTATGAGGTAGAAACTTGTTAAAGAGATATTCTATCTGAAACTATGGAGAAATTTCCTGAAGGTGAGAGCAATTAAT
Organism: Ptyas mucosa; assembly: GCA_012654045.1. Classification (NCBI taxonomy): domain Eukaryota; kingdom Metazoa; phylum Chordata; class Lepidosauria; order Squamata; family Colubridae; genus Ptyas; species Ptyas mucosa. Next base: position 39,611,745 of record WNWU01000016.1, on the reverse strand, counting down.
GAATGTAACAGATTGCCTCCCAGAATTGTGGGTGCTCCATTGTTGGAGTTTTTCAAGAAAAGATTGGACAATCATTTGTTTGGGATGGTATAAGGACTCTTTCCTTGGGCAGGACCTCTAGCTCTATGATTCTATGATTATTCAGGAATTATAGTAACAGAAGACATAATAAGATTTCTTATATCCATGGAGGATGGCTTTGGTGACCTGGATCAAACCAGGAGTATTCCTTCTCACAAGGATGATCTAAGTAGGATGGACTTTAACTGTAAAATTTATTCCCACTCCTCCTCCTTTTGGGACATGGAAAAATACAATTCATTTGCCACACATGGGAAGCACAGAAAGGAGCACTAGACAGATGCCTTTGGACACAAGTATCAGTTCAGCTAAGCCTGCCTTTTTGTATGCAGAAATGTTGCCTGCAACATTTGCAAATTCAGTGAAAGTAGTCCTTTTCACTAGACCATTTTTAAAACTTGCCTTTAAGTTGACTGTAATACATCTGGACTAGAAGGGAAGCCAGGTAGTAGAATTTTGAAGCCAAGTCTCAAAGAGTGCCTATTAAGAGGCACCAACAGCCACAAAACTTAATTTGTGGCCCTGAGTCTACATTTTTTAAAAAATTTGATTTATATGCCACCCTTCTCCGGAGACTCAGGGCGGCTTACAATGCGCTCAACAATTGCCTTCATACTTTTGTATATTTTATACAAAGTCATCTTATTGCCCTCATAATCTGGGTCCTCATTTTACCTACCTTAGAAAGGATGGAAGGCTGAGTCAACCTTGAGCCTGGTGGGATTTGAACCTGCAGTAATTGCAGGCAGCAGATATAAGTGGATGTTAATAACTGCCTTAGTCTACTGAGCCACCAGAGCTCACACATTGTGTGACTTCAGTGTGCAAATTTAGTTATTTATAAGAAAGGGGTTAATTTTTGTGTTTTTGCATTGGTAGGTTCAGCTCCAGAAGAATATACCTAAACTATAAGTAGCCCTTCTATTACACTAGTATTTTATTTATATTCATGTGTTCTTTAAAAAGCCTATCAGTAATGTGGTTAAAAGGAAAGCCACACATGGAAGCAAAAAAAAAAAAATTGGAAGTAAATCTTATACATGAATAAGGTTGTACTGAGCTACATGTACGTAAAATGATTGTTAAATTAAATACTACTGTGTAATATAGGATTGCAATCAAAGAGTACCTTAGAAACAAATAGCTTGGTCCTGTTCATCAATCTTCCTCAACCTGGTGCCCCTTTCAAACTAAAGTGTACTCTGCTATTATCCCGGTTGTTGGTTATGAGAATGGATGCCCTACATATCTAGAGTACATTTGGTTGAATAAGACTCTAGTTATTTCCATGTAACTGGAATAGCAGAAAGGACAGAATGTTACTATATTTATCTAGAAGTTAGATTTATTTTTGAGTAGCTATGCACAGGTTATTGATGTGCCCACAATGTCACATTTATCCATACCTGTAAAAACTTAGGGGACGTTCAAAGCAAGCAAAAATTCTGCTAAACATTCTACTATCAGCAATGTCTCACTTCCCAAGGGGCCAAACTAGTGTGTTCAAGAGAACTTACTTCCAGGTAAATACACACAAAAAAATCACATGGCTAGCCATTTGAAACATAGCATTGGATGACTTGAAGCAAGCATCTCTAATCCAATTAACAAGAAATATAAAATACTTCCTAATTCCCACCTGTAGACTTTCTAACTAACAAGCTGGATTTATCTCAACTTTCTAGCCAAATTCCCCAGTAAAAGAGTCCAGATATTCAAGCAGTTGAGCCTCCTCTGGTCAGTCATAACCATTGTCTCAACCAAGCTGGCAAATACCTCTACCATGTGTAGCTTCAATCAAATGCTGACTTTTTCCTTCTGGAGCTCAGTAAGAAACCTGAGCTCACAAGTTTCTACCTGCCTCCATGAGTCTCCCCCCCCCCCAACTTTGTTATCAACAATATGTATATAAAAAGGCATAATATTGCCTGATTAGAAAAGAAGAACCAAATCTGCTTGGGGATATATTCTTGCAAAAAAAATAAAAAAAACAACCACCTTGAAATAGCTGCACTAGGCAGTTTCTCAAGGTTCTTGCTTCTCAGAATGACTAAAGCAGTATTTCAAAGCAAACAAAGCTACTTCATAATTTGTTCATTTGCAAAGAAACTGTCTCAAGGCAATCCCCAGCTATGCTTCCTTGATACAAAGCCTCTTTGAGTTCAGTACTTTTCAATGTGTTCCAATCAGATATTCCTAGGTTGGGGATACTCAACATTTTATAGCATCTGGGATCAGAAATGCATAGGATCTATGAGAAATACGTACAATTTGCTCCATTCAGATCAATCTCTCATCATTAGAGTAACTGAATGAATTGGTCATCTGCTTTTGCCCCACAATACAAGTGGCACAGACCCAAACATGATTCAATTCTATATGGCACTCAAAGCAAGATTGACCAAGTATCATCCTGCTCCAAAGCAATGTTTTGTTCCTTTAAGAGTGTGTCCGCTGTGTCTCCAGAAATGATTAGGAAGGAGCTGGCAGGAAGGGGTGCAGGTTCCTGGGTAAGACGAAGCGGAACCCACAGCCACACAATGCACTGGGCCAAGAAGCAACCAGAGGAAAACGAGATGGAGATCACAGGAATGAAAGAGGGAATGGAGACAGTCACTTCCTGCTCTGAGAATTTCTGAACTTGAAGGGATGCCTAGCCAGACCTTATAAGTCCCCTCAGTCTTTTGTTTTGCTGCTTTAATGTGTTTCCAAACTTAACAATCCCTGGTTCAACAGAATTTCAGCCCTAGGCTCACTGAAAACACTAAGGAAACTGGGATTTGAAAAACAAAGCTTTGCCAGTTACTTAAGCACTTTTAAGCTCCTACATTTGGTTTTTCATTGCAACTATAGATTCTGAATTTCAGGGGAGCTTAATCACCCAATTGTGACTTTCAAATTAGCCATTTACTCTTAATGTTTCAAATTCTTATTTTTAAAAATATATTTCACTGCAAACTTGTATATTTTTGAAACATTCTGTCTCCTTCTTTCTCTACCAAACACATTTCATTACATTTATTTTTACTATTTTCCCTTCCAGCTTTCTAATCATGAGATAGTCTGATTTGAAAGTAAGTCCTGAGTATATTGAGGTATTTCCAAGTATGGACACAGACAATTGTAGACAAGCTTCTAATGTAAATTACAAAAAAAAAAACCCAAAACCTAGAGTAAATTGTACTTAGTTTGATTTACAAGGTTACCAACTCATCTTTACATTTGCACAAGGCACTTGTGGTTAACTAAATTTAAGCTGATTTTCTGGCAACATTGAGCTAAGGCATGTCAGCCAAGTTGATACACAGCACATTACCCTACAGTGTAATGTAGTTTGTGATCCAGTGTTATCGTGCAAATACAGCCACTATTCCTGCCAAAGATTAGAAAGAATTTCAAACATCTAAGGAAATGTCAGTTTATTAAACAGCAGTATCAGGAAAAAAAAGATGAAAATGTATTTTTAAAAATAATCTGTCCTAATCAGGAATATAAAACTAACAATTCAACTCCAAATCAAAATGCATTTAAGGCAAGCAAGAACAGTTACTCAGAAGCAAATGTCTAAAAACATAAAAGTAATCCAGCATATATGGGTGCACTGGGTGCACTATATGTGTTGGAAATTGGGGGGGGGGTGTTGCAATTCAATGTGTTTTTACTGGGAAGTCTTCCTGAAGTAAATGAGTTGTCTTCAGATCACTGACTTAGAACTTTATATAGCAAAAATGCAAAAGAAGAAATTAGGATAAATATTATGGAGTATCTGATCTAATCTACACATTGTGCTCAATCATGGTTTGCTTATCTCTGATGTGTTTAATCAAGAATTAACAAGCATTGTATTGGCTTATCATTTGCAAAACCAAATGGGCTCATAAAAAATGATAAGCCAAAATTGAACTCCATTGTAGCTTAGCATATTATATGAACCTAGCCTAAATAAGTTCACCATGGAAGATATTTAATAAATATCCACCTGGATTTTGGACAGACGAGGGAGAGGTAAATTACTGAGATGTTATCAAACTAAGCATTATTTTGGTTTTATTTTTTGTTGGTTTTTAATGTTATTACTTGTGCCATTTTATAGCTATACAATTTCATGTTTATACTTACATTAAAATGGACCATCTTTGATGAAGAAGTGTTACCAAAAGAGTTTACATTAAAATGAAATGCTTGAGCTGCTTTAGCAAGTTCATCCCATTCCACAAGCTCTTATGAGGATCTAGGTGTATTTCTTACCAGAAACTCGAAAGAGATTTCTAATCTAATACAACTGTAAGGAATTATGCAATCCAAATAATATAACTTTGTTATTAACGTCATAAAGGACATTGTTACAATAATTACAAAGATGCACTCTTTGCATTGACCCTGATCCCTTGAAATTGTATTAAATTAGAAATCTCTTCCAAATTTTTGGTAAGATGCTTATACCAATTTAGGACAGTCAGACAAGACTTGCTGAAGAAAATGTATTGTTGGTGACAGGCTGGCATAATTTCTGCAATAAGAAGTCCTATCCTGTCGAGCATTTCTTTGAACATTTATTAAGTGAATAGAAATAATCAGGTATAAAGATGATATGCTATTTGATGAACCTACACACCAATGACTCTTTAAATAAATTTAACAATCATCAGATAAAAATATAAGTATTTTGTAGGATTAATAGTTGGTGAAATCTTACCTAGGATTAAACATTCTCAGATGAAAATAGTATGAGATGGTGCTATTTAAAATATTCATACTTTATATGAAGCCCAGGATAAATAATGCTGTAACCTATCATGCTATAGTTAAATTCTAATAATCAGTGAAGACAACCTGAGGAACTTGTCTAATGTGCATGAATAAGTAACAAAATGGCAAACATAATTCAATATGAATCAATAAACTTTACAAATAAATGCAAAACACTTAGAATAAAAATCATAATTGCATATAATGAAGTCAATCGGACAATTAACCAGGAAAGAGATATTAGGATTATAGTAGACAATTCAGTGATAAAGCTAAGTCAGTCAGTGTGCAAAATCACTTTGACTTCATGTATGCAATTTGTGATTTCGCTTTATTTGGAAAATGATAGACAAGTATGATCACGTCAGGATATGGGTACTATCTAAACTGGCTAACACAATGTGTACATGTGGAACAATACCATTCTATGGAGCTTCACTCCTGGTGTTACCAGTTGATCCCCTTTCCTACCATTCATATGTACAGCATCATTCTCACAAGAAGCCTCCATTAATACAGTTGTATTTACAGAAGTCTCAATTGCATAGGATTTTAATTGTGTGAAAACCATTACTCTGAAATGTGTAAAGTTTTTTTTGCAATATATCACAAGACATGTAGTTAATGTGTGGAAGCAACTTGTTTAAATTGCTTTTTAAAAGATTCTACTAAACACCAGATGCTTGAGAAGCTGGAAGCACTAAAAATCTCTTTCTAGATTTTTTTCAGGGCAACAATCTGTTGATTTCCAGAAAAAAGAGCATTGTATGAAATTTGAGTCCAGAGTCTGCACATCAGGGATTAAGCTATAATCTTGATACAAGTAGTGTATATAATATCTCATTTTTGTACTGATGTAGAATGTTCAAATTCTAATTGTCTCCAGATTTTTTGTTCTTGCAATGTGAAGAAAAACACTACAGATAGTCTTCAATTTACAACAGTTCATTTAGTGACAGTTCGGAGGCACTGAAAAAAATGACTTATGACCATTTTTCACACTTACAACCATTGCAGCATCTCCATGGTCACATAATCAATATTCAGATGCTAGGCAACTGACTCATATTTATGACTGCTGTAGTGGCCTGGGGCCATGTGATCACTTTTTGTGATATTCTGACAAACAAAGTCAATGGGGAAGCCAGATTTACTTAACAACCATGTTACTAATTTAACAACTGCAGTAATTCACTTAACTGTGGCAAAAAAGGTTGTAAAATGAGACAAAATTCACTTAACAACTGTCTCATCTAGCAAGAGAAATTGTGGGCTCAATTACGGTCGTAAATCAAGGACTACCTGTATTTCCATAAATCTATATCATATACTTTCAATAACTTTAGTGTTACCTATTCAGATTATTATAAGTGATGTTTTTAAAAACTCACATTTCTTAGAATGAGGCTGTTCTTCCTAACAGTCTCCTAGAATTTTAATTGAACTTACTTCTAAGGAAGCAAACATTAGCTTACAGGTACAGCTTATTTCCAGAAAAGCATGTTTCTCTCTAGACCAGTGATGGCGAATCTTTTAGGCACTGAGTGCCCAAACTGCGCGCACGCATGCCCAAACTGAAAGGTGTGCGTGAATGCGCACATGCATGGACATGCACATGTACGGACATGCACAAAGATGCACGTATGCGCAGCAGAGACCCAAAGACCAGCTGGCTGGCAGGAGGTGGGGCATCCCAACACCGGCAGCGCGGCAAGAGGTAAGATCTTTTTCTTTCGTGAGCTTGTTTTGTCATTTGCAGGGAAACAGAAGCTTATGAAAGAAACACCATGGAGATCTGACCTGGAGTCACAGCATGTGTGCCAGTAGAGAGGACTCTGCATGCCACCTCTAGCACACATGCCATAGGTTCGCCATCACGGATCTAGACTATCTCATTACAGGAGGTGCTCGACTTACAGATGTATATGAATATGTCTATTATGGTTCTAAATAATGGTTATTAAGGGAGGCACCCATGTGATTGCTTTGCTTAATGATCACAATCTATGCTTTCCCCACTGTGGTTAAGAGACATTGCAGGTCGTTAAGCACAGCATGGAGTGTCTCTGGGTGAGGAAGGCCTTGGGAGCCCTGGGGCAGACCAATGTGAGCTGGGAGGAGTGCTGCAAACTAGCCTGGGCCTCCACTTTTCACCCCACTGAGTCTTTGCAGGCCTTCCACCTGCTTACCACCCCACTGGGTCTTACATCCTTGTCTCCACCTCCTGTCATCGCTTGGTCACTTGTCTTTTCCATAGATCTCCTTTGGAAAACAGCCAACCTGCCACATGGCCTCCTACACAGAGGTCAAATGGCTCTGTCATGGAGGTGGACCCCAGTTTGAGAGCGAAATTGTGGCCATTTTGAATGACTTCCTGGCCAACTTCCAAGATGTGCCACATAGCCTCCATACTGTATAGGGAGGCTGAAGAACGGATCAGCCAGTTTTCCTTCCCAGGTGGAATCTCCATTTAGGAAGGCCATATGAAAGAAAATCTAAGGAAAAGGTAAGTGACCAAGCCATAATGGGTGATAGGGAGGAGGGTATGGAACCCAGCAGGGTGGAAAGCAGGCCCAAGGCCTGGAGGGACCCAGTGGAGCAGGAGCAGGGGTGGGAGAGAGGGGGCACTGCTATGTCCCTGCGGTCAGTCATAAGGGTGGGAAGCAGGGGTGGTATTCACTTACCTTCGCTACCAGTTCACAAATCTGAGTGTGTGTGCCTCCTCCACATATGCACAGAGGGTAAAAAATGGGACGTGATGACGTCCGGGCGGATGGATGGAGCCTCCTGCTGCCGGTGCTACCAGATTGTGCAATCTGGATAGAGCTGGCTGAATTTCACCACTGGTGGGCAGATTGCCAGATTTTGTTTTGTGATTACAGGGGTGCTACAGCAGGAGTAACTTTGGACAGGGGTTGTAAGTCATTTTCCTCAACACCATTATAATTAACAATGGTCATTGATGAACTGTCGTAAGTCAAGAACTACCTATATACAATATATTTAATGAAACAGTGTAGTCTAGTGCAGCAGTCCCCCACCTTTCCAGCTTGGCGTCCTGGAGGGGAGGGAGACAGGATGTTTTGTGTGAATGGCAAGCGCGCACAGCTCCATGTGCACAAACAGTGGGTGCACGTACACGCTCACACAAATGGAGCTGTGTGCATGAGTATTGAGTGCCTGCCACTTGTGCAAGTGGAGCTATGCACGCACACACATGCTAACCTACCAGTTGTGCGGTCCAGTTCTAAACAGTGGACAGCCACTCTAAACAGCCCAGGGGTTGGGGACACCTTGTTTAATGAAAAGCACAACTTTTTTTTCACTTTCAAGAACTTCTAAAAACCATATCTAAATCTCTTCAATTGCAATTTTATTTCTCTGTGAGAAATTGATTTTATTCATAATCACTGGAGCTGTGCCCTAGTTAAACATCTGTTTCTTTTGAAATAAATGTAGATAGGTACTGTCTTGCTGAAATGCTGCAGTCTGATGGTTTCTTATTGGTGCAGTTAAACCCACAGTATAACTATAGGTGTAACTGCACCAGTGAAATATATATATATAAAACCAGTAAACCAGTCTTACACACACACATATAACTTTAGCTAACACAGAATCTTTGTGATAGCTATATAACTTCGAAATAACAAAATATTTTCAAATGACAAGGTTATAACTACAAAAATCATGGTATTGGTACTAAATCAACATATTAGACTTGAACAGAAGCTTCTAACCTTATTTCGAAGAAATGTGTTTTATGATCTAGTGCTGCCTGTAAAATGCTAGCCCCTTCTCTATCTTTGATGGAGAAGAGATTCTGTACCATCCTGGAAAACATTTACTCAAAAGCCAGTCATTTTGTATTCACTCATGTTTGTTCAAACAGTTCTGCATAGGATGATAGCCTTAGCTGGGCAATTAGACACAAAGGGCGCAATCCTGTGCACAGTTCGTTGAGAGGAAATGTCGTTATAGCATAGGAGCTAATTTTCATAATATGTTTCAGTAGAAACATTTGCAAGCAGAGGCTTCTAATACAGAGAGTGGACTCTCTTGCAGGAGATTACTTTGCATCACTTTTAAACAGGTGCAAGAAACAGGTTAGGAGAAAATGAGTTTTTTTCTCTGAATTTTCTGGCCACTATTAAATTAGATAAATTTAAAATGTGCAGAAGGCTTTCTTCTGAGGAAATGTGGTATGGTGCAAAACCATAACCTTCCCCAAATGGTCTTCTAACTTTACTCAACTCTCTGTACTAGTTTCCAGGACTGCTGATGCTGCCAGAATGTGTATTTTTCTTTTTTTAATTCCCTTATTAAATTAAAGCCCAGCATTTCTCTTCTGGAAACCAGAACATTTTAGCATTTCCTTTCAATTAATACAGAGTCACACACACTGGACAGTGAGTATGGAATCAGTATAGATTTCTAGTCTTTGTAGAGCTGTGCAAGATAATGTTCAAGGCAATGGGAGAGCCACCCACCACCTCCAAGTTTTATAGTTCTGAAAACTAAAGACCAGCAGATTGAGTTAACAAGTCTTTTAACATTTGTACCTCAACATTAAATCTAGTTTAATTTAGCTTGCAGTATTTAATTTTAGCAGATTTCCCTCTTTTTGGCATGCAAATCAATATGGCAATTACTATCTAAAAGCTTACCAAGCCCCAGGTCAATGTAAATTGATCATTGTCCATCTTCTACAAAATAATATCAGGAGCTTGTGGTGCACAGTAAAATTATGCTCAAAGCTGTCTTGCATATCACAAAATTATATTTCATGCTGTTGAAGGATCATCTTCAACCTTTTCCTAGCACATTGCGTCACATTGGATATAATGGACAAAACGTTATCTACTTATTTTGGTATACTGTAAGCATACAGATCAAGAAATAAGATATTATCCTCGTACTCTGCCATTCAATACTTTATACATTTAAGGCAAAAAATGTTCTATATAAGTTTCTCTGTGATTATAATTTTATAATTTTTTTAAAGGAAGGAAAGTTAAACAAAATGCTTTGGGTACCAAGCTAATACATGCGGGGGAGGGGACTTCTTCAAGACAATGTAATTTTCAGAGTGCGGAGGGAATGCCATCTACAAACTGGTGGCCTCTTTGCTTTCTGCTGGTAAATCAGCTCATCCATTAAGACAGGCACCGTACATGCCAGAGGAACCTGTGTGAAACATTCATTAACTTCTGCCTAGAAAGATCCCTTCCATAGCTTGCTAAAGGTTCAGGACTAAGGCCTTGTTTGGTGGAAGGACAGGAGGATTAAATTAAGTCAGCACTGAGGAAATCCCCCCCCCCATCTGCAAATGAGGCCTCTGCTCCATACTCCAAGATAGAGAGGATCCTTGCATCCGATTCCCCCCCAGCCAGCCATTGATACAGCAAAAGGATGTTAATCAGGCTCTCAGGAAGGAATCTGCTTGATCTATTTAAGTGGTTAGATTGCTGAAGGGGGTGGATTGGGAAGAAAAATGCCCATTCTTTTTTCCTTTCCCTACGCACATCAAGCACTGAAGGTGAATGTATTCATTGCTATTGTGTAGCCTGTCTGGAAAGAAAGACAGAAGGTAAAGTGGCTTAGGCTGGAGATACATAGCTGCGGTATAAGTCAAATTAGAGTAGCGGTTCCTGCAGGTTTGCTGTGCATAAAACTAATCCAGAAAATCCCCACAACCTAGAATCCAAAATGAAGAAATTAATGACCAACTAGGTCCCATCTTCCTTAGGAACAGTGTAGGTGGTCTTGGGCAAACTGCTTAACACAATCAATTCTCACAGAATTTTTTAAAATGCTCCTGAAATCAGCTCTTAACAAAGAGGGTCCTTTTTTGAGTGCATAACCCTACAGGGCACACTCAAACTGGATTTACACATTGGACTAAATTGGGGTATTTGCTCAGACTGAAGAAGCTACTTAGATAACCAGCTAAATGTTTTCAATCAATAAGAGATGTTTTGAACCAACAAGAAGTCCAGTTGCCATGACTCAACTTTCAGACAACTCTACCTGGATAACTGAGATTCTTCATCAACATATTGGACTAAAACTAAATCATGCCATGCTTTCAGAAATAAACATAATTGACTGGCATTCCATAATTTTAAGATACGACACCCAGTCAGATACTAAAAGCAGCTTGCATAAGTGAATCCCCAGAAACAATCCACAAGTCATCTGGAAGTAAGCTTCATTAAACTCAGTAATATTATGACCATGTTCACACAGTATGTTAAGCTATAAAATAGTAGCTTGGTGTGTTATAGCAACTCAGTCACTGGATTTGTAAACCATGGTTTATGACTCAGCATTGCAACCAGCCCAGCCAGTTGTAATTTATTCAATAAACCAAGGTTAAGCGTGGTTTAGCAGCAGTATGGGTTCAATCTATAGGCTCAAATTATAAAGCCCAGAGTGCCTCCCCCAGAAAATCAGCTGAAATGTGTGTTAATGTCCTATCAATCTTGCCACTGTGGCAATGTAAAGGAGGAACTCTATCAAAGGAAAATAAGTTTATGGTCTTTCCTTCCTTTTATACCAGTTAATAAACCCGAGTACAACTTGAAAGCTTAGAAACCCTGGCCAGAACAGAAAGAATCAATGAACAGCCTAATGTTTGGTTAGATGACATAATGCACCACTTGTGTGTGGGGGAGGGGGGAGTTTCTGTGTTTTTTGCTTCGTACCCACACCCTTTTACTTCAGCACTGAGGTGTGTGCTTTAGGACTGATAAGCAATCTTACAAGACAAATTCATTTATTTGTCACCTTCATACTCCACCCTTCCTCTAAGCTCAGGCAGAGCATAACACCGGTCTAATTTGTCCTCTTTGCAAACTGCTTGTGCTGGACTGAGAGATTAGTTCTCTGTGAGAATAATTCAACCAGAAATTCTGAAAGAGGAGGATCAACTATCTTGTTTCACATATATTTGTAGAAGAATTTGTTCTGTTTGATTTTAATGACTGACACAGAAACATAGCAATTGATAGGTACTATCTCTCAAATAATAGTATTAAAATGGCTTTTGTCCACATTTTCTGAAATAGATAATCCTTTCAAAAATTGTGAGTTCTAATTCTTCCATAGACATGAAGGGCCAGCCTAAGGGATGATGTTGTGAGGAAAATAGGAAGAGGAAGAAATATTATGTTTGTCACTTTGAGTTATTCATAAAAAATTAATAAAGGTGCAATTAAAAATCTTTTAAAAATCACCCCTGCATCAAAATGCTCAGCGTTTCTTTTCAACCCTTCTGCTTTGGAATAGGAAGAAGGAATAGGGCCTAGGAAGCCTGCAGCAATGTCAACAATGCAGGGGTGAAATCCAGCAGGTTCTAACAGGTTCTGGAGAACAGGTAGCAGAAATTTTGAGTAGTTCAGAGTACCAACAAATACCACCTCTGGCTGGCCCCAGAGTGGGGTGGGAATGGAAATTTTGCAATAGCCTTCCCCAGGAGGGGAGGGAATGGAGATTCTGCAGTATCCTTCCCCTGCCACTCCCACAGAACCGGTAGGAAAAAAAATGGATTTCACCCCTGCAACAGTGGGTTTTACATCAGAAGCAGAAAGGAATGGGGGCAGGGAAGAGCTATTTTAAGCACAATAAAGTCACTGAATGCTGGTAGTTAGCAAGAGTCTGCTTAAGTGGCCACATTTCTCTAGAGTAAAAAGCATGTCAAGCGCTATACAAATGCAAAGAACCATGATTGAAAGAAAGGGACCAATCGAACAGCCCGAAGTAACAGGGAGCTAACAGAACACAGCTTCCAGAGGCTCCCAACTCCTGAAATCGGTGGTACTCATGGCAGTCGCTGCCGTTTAAGATGAGGCACCCATAACTTTGGATGGCTGCCCCCCCCCCCCCCAATGCTAGTATTTTATTCCCGCGCCTCAGAGCTAGAAGAATCTTCCTTGACGTCTCTGCCTCGACACCCATTAATTTCCATAAGGGCGCTTAACCTCGGCTTCAGTGCGAGTTTGGGGAATGAAGACACAGGTCTGAGGTTCCATTAATTGATCGGATTCTTTCTGTGCACCCGCCACTCCCGCCTTTCTCGTAGGTGTATATATTTAGCTAGCAGACACCCAGAGGATTTTGAAAAGACTCCCGAGTTCCCTCCTCCCACCTCCCTGCAGCAAACACGTTCAAGAACTGCTTGCAGCAGGGGAGCAACCGAGACTCTCATCTGTTTGGTTGATTACAGCCGTAAAACAGAAGACGTGTAATTTCAGTTCTCGCTCCAGATCTTGGGCTTGATTTCCAGGGGCCCACTTATTCGGGGGAGGGGGAAGAGGCGCTGTAAGCTTTATTTGTCCCCGTCCCTATTAGCTATGCAGCCAATCTATCATTTCCGGCGGTGCTTCCATCTAATTACCGATGTATTTAGATGTGACGTGCAAAGAACTGCCGAGCAGCCTGCTTGGCTCTGCGTGGACTCCTCATCGGGAACCTTTCCAGAGAGGGCTGGAGCGCCGGGAGTCTGAGCTCCAGACAAAGAGGGGGGGGAAAAGCTGATCCGCGCTGCAGGGCAAATCCAAAGCAAATCAGCTTTCCCTGGGGCTGAGAAAGGGTCTGCGACCCGAGGCAGGGCGGGGGGCGGTTCATCGGAAAGGATGAGTGTTTGTATTCCTCCGAGAGTGGCTTGGCGTTACCGTAGTCTCCTCGTTCCCCCTTCCTCGATCTCAGAAAATAAAGCACAAATCGAGGCGTGCTCGCAAAGTCAGAACCACTATTTACCCTCTGAGTCTGCAGGCAAGTCTAAAGCGCCTCAAGGCAGCGGAGGGTGAGTTTATGCCTGGGTTGGTCCGTTTGTATGAAACAAATATAAAGAAGCCAGCCAACCCAGCAGCAGTGTGAAACAAAGTCAGTCCTGACCGACGCGTTTCCCTACTTTCCAAACCCCACCCACCACCGCCGTTGAAGAAGGAAACTGGATTCTGCTCCGAAGGTTGTTTGCCGAGAGATCTTTGCCCGGAGAGCTCTCTGGCTGAGCTTTGTCCTTTTATGTCAGACGCGCTCGCTCTCGCTCTCTTTCTCTCTCTCTTTTTCTCTCTCTCTCCTCTCTCTCTCTCTCTCCCCATCCTGGGGAAAAGCGATCTGTCGTTCTCCAGCTTGATGCTCCCTCCTCCACGTCTGGCTTGTCTAGTGCTCCTCGGTATTTGTCTGGCTCTGCACCACCAGGACATAGGGTTAAGCGAGCTCAGCGGAGTTCCCAAACAAGAGGAAACTTTTGGGAACGGAAGGCTCTGGCACTCGCCTTGAAAAGGAGGTGGGAAAATGATATTCACGAGGCATTTAGATAACAAGGGTGAGCAACTTAAGAGTTCACTATGATCTACCCTAAAAAAGCACACGATCATAGCCACTGACTAACCTGGTGTATTCCTTTAACGCACAAAAATTGAGTTAGGGCCTTGACCTGTGAAGGCTCAACAACACCCATTCTCAAGCACCGAATAACGTGCTGACCTTTTCCTCTGGGTCTCCCCCACACTCCCTTTTCAGGCTCCGGTTCTTTCGCTCGGAAGGAGCCTGAACGGCTGTCTAGACCGATCTATCATAGGCGGCCGAAACAATACCGGGGGAAAGCCTCTCTTTTTTCCCTCTCGATTGTTCTACCTCACCTTCCAGAAGGGAGAAGGATAAGGAAATTGTTTGCCCTACCCCAAAGACCATTCAAAATGCTTAGAAAATGTCCCCCTTCATGCCAGACAAATGGGATATTGCCTGCTTTTTTTAACAGTCGCCAGAGACGCACCACTCCTTTCTGTTCCTATTCTGTAACCGAAGGTTGGGCTCATTCAAATGTAATAAATCAAATGAGTGGAGTGGGGGTAAGAATAGATTAGAATCTAGGCCTCCCAGGCATTCCCAAATTTAAGGGGCTTAGCCCATAGATTCAGTTTCTTGGGATCACCATCCCTATTTCGAAACAAGGTAGTTTGCATTGATGTGAACTAGATGGCAAATTCTGCCATGGGTGGGGAACATACAGTGCCTTGCACCACTCTTTGTCAAGGATACTATGGAAAAACGCACAACTACTAATTCTGATAGCTCTCCTGAGTTTAAGCCCAGCTCGAGAGTGAGTGGGGGAGGGAAAAGATTAACCCCCTTCTTTACAGCCCTCTTAAAATCAAGTAAGGGGTTTGTTCCCTTGTTCGCAGGAAAACAAACCGACCACCATCCACGGAAACACATACAAGACTTGTAAAAAGTGGGTTGAAGGAGAGACCTAAGAATAAGTATAATTATCCTGGTTCTCTAGAGCAGTTCCACTGCTTTGCTATAATAAGGGAAATGGTTTGAAAATTGTTATCCCTATCTTGAGGGCATCGCACCAACAGGACAAGCCTGTTGTCGACTTGGTGCGACTACAGTATTTCCAAAACAAAGTTGATATAGACAGCGAGCGAACAAATAGTGGTTAGAAATGGGATTTAACAGCATGAAAATAGGCGCATGAGGAAAAGGGGGACCCATTTGCCAAGGATGAATGCCTAATGCAGCTGGTTTTGACCTGTAGGCTCTGTCCCCAATGCCCCAGAGAGAGGCTGTAAGGGCGTTTGGCGTCTTCTCGCGTAAGGGGGGGGGTGTGTGTGTGAAATCCCGCTTATCTTGGTCGGCAGATAGACTTCGAGGGGCCCAGCTCAGGGATCCCTTTGCCCTGGGCCTCCTTCACAAGGAGCCTCGAGCACGCAAAAGTTCAGAAAACCTCGACAAAGCTGGACTCGGCACAGGTCGTCCTTCCGTCAGCGTCCTTTTCAGAGAAAGGAAACACAAAGCCACAGGCTTCCTCGGAACAGACGGAAACCCCAGAGGGAGGATCGTTAGAATAATGCGGAAACAGGCTCCTGGGCGATCGCCATTAAAATAAAACGCAAATTTCGCCAAAATCCTACTGCGGTGGTAAGACATTCCTCTCGACCCAGCCCTCTTTCCGGAGCCGCCGACGTATCTCGCTCTTGTGAGTTTGAGATGTAGCCAGCATGCCAGCACGGAAGGTGATCGAAGCGTCACAGGCGAAAGATCGCCCCCGAAGCAGCTGGGCGAGACAAAAAGGAGCTACGTGCCTCAGACACGGTACTCTGGCATCCCTGGAGTCGATGGGGAAGCGGGGAGGGGGGTTGCAAACAATTTTGCTGGCCCCTTTCTCTACCCCGGGGACTACCAGACAACTTTTAAAGCTACCAGTAGCTATAAGGAAGACGCGACGGACCCACGAAATTCCCAACTGTTATATTGGGCCCCACGCTCTTCACACACATTCTTTGAACCGGAATACTATCACGGGAATATCCCCTGCCCACCCCGCCAAATCGAGTCTCCAGTGGCCTCAAAAACCACCGGTGAAAAAACCAGTCACTGCCCCCACAGGCCTTCTCAAAGAGTCCCTAGGAAAACAAGCACACCCACTGAGATACAGAAGTCTTTTTCCTCAGCCACACGTCACTATTCAGTTCCCGGCACTCATCTTTTTTAGTCCGCTGCTCAGCGATCCATAAGGATGAACCAAAGAGCCTTTCCAGCAATACTTCCCGGGGCCCTGAGCTTCCTCGATCGAGCTCTGAGCGTTTTTCCCTTCCACCCACTCTCCCCTTTTCCCCTGGGAGCCGAAAAGTGGCGGCTGCCAGAGGTGGGGCTTTTACAGGCCTTTCCAAATCGGAGAGATAAAAGAGAATGAGACGCCGTAAACTCTCCCTCCCTGCCCCCACTTTCCTGCTGGAGCAGACAGACCGCGAGCGGCGGCTTCTCTTTTCTCGTCTCTCCATCGCCCCCCCCCCCCACCGCACTGCTTCACAGCCCAACTGCTTCCAAACTTCTAGGCAGCCCGCACGACACAACCGTCCCCGGAGTACCCCACCCGCAATTCTCAGCCAGGGGACATCTAGGCTGCGACCGCTGGATTTGCTAATCTCTCTGTCTTCTCTATTCCGCCTTCCTCCTGGGATTCCGGGTCCTTTCAAGTTGAAATAAATTCTGGCAACAATCCCAGCCCTAGAAAGGCAGGCTTCAAGCAAGGCGCGCGCTGTCTTTTTTTTCCCCCCTTCTTTCTCACGCGCACCTTCACACGCATCCCAGCCACACCTGGTGTGGAAGGAAAAGAACGCCCAGCCTCGGTCTTACTTTAGCACAAGCCGAGAAGTCTAAGCGAGGAGACAGATTCTTCGGACGAGTCAGGCTTGGGGTCCCTCAGGTGGCTGGCCCGCCGCGGCGCTTCCGCGAAACGCGAGGAGCTTCCGATGCGAAGATCACTGACCTTAGTCTCCGCTCCAGAGACGCCGCCGGGGACACAGAGTCCAGCGCTGCCGTCGCCTGTCCCTTTTCGAGCGGGCCGCGTCCGTTTTCTAGGTGAGCGAGAAAAGTTTGACGACCTCGGAAGCGAGAGGCCGGAGTTGCCCCAGAGACTGACAAACTGGCCCCGGCTCAACTAGCCAGAGGCAGGTGGGGCCGGCTGGGCGGAGAGAGGCCGAATGCCAGCGTTTCCCTCGGCTGAGTTCAACAGCCCGCCGGGCTCCCTCCGGTTGCTCTCCGGCTCCGCTTTAGTAACGCCATGTTGCCGCTGTGGCTTCTCGGGACTGATCTTGGCGGCGCCTGCAGGCTCCTTTCCCCCTCCCTTCGGAGAGCCCGTGTCCTGGCGGCGGCTGTGAGTGTGCGTGTGTGTGGCTGGGCTGGCTCTGGGGATTTAATCCACCGGGAAAGCCGTTCTTCCTCACCTTGCCGCTGGGAGAGCGGGCTCCGTCTGCTGCACGGTGCCCCCCCCACCCCCCGCACGGCCTCCTCCTCCTCCTCCCCGCCCCCTTCTCTCTCTCCTCCCCCCGCGGGTTTAGCACTCAGGGAGCCGCTGCCAGCAGAAGCAGAGGCAACGCCGCCGCCGCCGCCGTGTTCTCCCCGCGAATGTCTCTCCCCTCACTCACGAGCGCCTCGCTTTTTTCTTGTTCCAAGGCTCTTCGCTTTCTCTTCTTAATTGATTCCTCCTCCACTTTCCCTCCCCCCGCTCCGTTTCCTGGCTTTTCGTTGTTTCTCTCTTGGCTGATCGGGTCTCAACAAGCCCCCCTTTCCACACGCCCTGCCTGCTTCTTCGCCTGAGGGCGTCCTGAGGAGACTCCGCTCCCCTTTTGACCAAGAGAGGTTGAAAAGGAAAGTCTCCCGCCCCCTTCCAGACTCCCTGCTCCGCTCGGCTCGGCTCGCTACCCAGAAGGCCAGTGGAGAGCTGCAATTACCATAAAGCTCCTCTCCCTCCGCTTAGCCAAGCTGTCAAAGCCCCAGCAGCAGGCGCAGCCAGACACCAGCGCTAGACCGCCGCGCTCGCCGCCCGGGCTGCCCTGCCTTTTCGCCCCAGCAGTGCAAGCCGCTTCTTGCCTCAGGATGCGTCCCCCGCCTTCTCACGGCCCCTTTTTGTGCCGCTCGCAGCTGCCCCTCGGCCTTCATGACGGCGAGGAAAAAGTGCCCATGCCGCGGAAGTCATCCTTGTTCTCCTTGCTAAGGGAGCAGATGCCTCCTGGCATCCCCCCCCCTCCAGGTGAGACCATTCTCTGGCCGCCACGTTTTTCCTTCTGCTCTCATATCCCCGAGAGCCCCAGAAGGACTGTTTCTTTGTCTCCCCCTCCCCTCCCACGCGCTCTATTGTCACGCACAGTGTACCCCTTTCCCATATGCCCCCCTTGCACTTTCCATCTTCTCTGACCAGCGCGCTCCCCTCCCCCCACGGAAATGCCTCTCGGGGCCTCCTTTTTTTAAGAGTACGGTGTGTGCTCTGCCTTCCTTCCAACCTATACTTAAGTCTCCCTCAAACGAACCGTTTTCCATTATCTCGCTTCTCCAGAAGCATACAAACCGTCGTTCTCCTCGAGCGTCTCCCTCCTCCCGTGTTTTGTTAATCGGCTCTGCACCCACAGCTCTTCATTTGGCTCGTCTTCCCTATTCGCTATTTTTGTCCCATCGTGGGATGCTCTGCCTTTCCGCCCCCGCCCCGTTGCCCCGAGCCTTTCTGTTGTAATGAGAAACATTCGTTTTTCAGCAGCTACTTTCCGGAATAACAAACGGCTTCCCTTCGTTTGATTTCTGAAAGGCAATGCTCTGTAGTCAGAGACCGTAGTCTCTGAAATTTCCAAACACGTTTCTATGTGACTTGGAAATCGCGGGGAGCGCTTCGCAGGCCGGCTTCCCTCGGTACTATTTGGATCGCTGGGACGCTGGTCCTTTGGCGTATCGACTGCGAGAGTGGTATTTTTGACTTAGTAGGTCAGCTGGTGGATGTCGGGTTTGCGACGCCCATCTTGACTGATACTCGCTTATTCGGTTCTTCCGCTCGCGACTCGTGGTTCTTTACTGCATTCAGCGGTGGCTGGAATTCACAAGACGCAATCTACAGGAAATAACTGTACCTCAAGAAGTGGGGGGTGCGCGCGCATTCCACGGCAATTTATCACAGGAGTAGGGTAGTACCGTTCCTCATTACAGAGATTTATCTATCGTGTCAACCAACCAGTGCTTGGACGATACGTTAGCAGTGAAGACAGCCTTCATTTCATTGCAGGCTTTATGTCGCGACAACACTGGCTGGATGATGAGATATATCTCTAGTGAAAAAAGGAACAAGTAGGGATTGCTAAGTATGTCAGCAGTCCATATGTATATGCTTTGGAACAAGCCCCGCTGAGCATGATGGGTCTGGCTTTGTAAGAAACCTGAGCAGTAATTGTGGAGTCGTCTTTGATTCTTACTTCCGATCCTTGCTCGAAAAACTTCCAACTGAGTAAAAGAACTGTAGAACTAAACATGCTTTTCAGGAAGTCACTGTAACATTCCGTTGGGACCTGCTTCTAATTGAACAGGTCTTGTCAATGACCATGAAAAGTAGCAAGTTCGGAAAGGGACCATAAAGAAGGCCGGTGAAAATGAATGAAATTTTATTATCACCCACTAGAGTGGTAATTATATCCCCACCCCCTTTCACCCCAGTCTTTAAAAGCGGGTATAAGCTGTTTACATCACGACAAAAAAAAGTAGAGAAAAGAAGATCCAATACACAGAACTCCAGAAAAACTATGAATTGCCTGTTTGTCATCAAGAAGTCCAGGAATCTGTGGGGAAAAAGAAATCACGTTTAAAACTGAATCCTAGCTACATTTTCCTAGTCTAATATGTGGCTTACTCAATATGCCAGAACACTTCTGAAGTTCCCTTCTCTAATCGTGCACATCTCTTATGTTTAAAGGAAAATAAATAGGAGTTCCTTTGAACAACTTTCTGGTCTGAAAACATTTTATATAGTTCCTGCTTTTGGCTTGCATCTTTATATCGTAGAAAAGAAGAAAGGGGTGGGCCTGCCTCTTTTTTTTCCTCTCAAAGTAGGAGGGAAAATTACCTACGTTTGTAACCTGAAACCTTGGGTGTACACACAAGCTCTTCAGCTTTCTAAACAGCTGATAGAAACAACAAAAAGACATCGATTTCCTAAGCAGTCGAATAAATGCTCTTAAGGGGGAAGGGGACAAGTTTTAAATGAAGTGTCTCTCCTGCATTGGAAATGCTTTGGAAAGATTTTCCTCAGAAGGGACTGAAAGGAGAATTTAAATCCGTTCGGGATGGATTCAGTCTTGTTTTCTGTTCACGAGTTTATATGTCTGAAGATATTGCACTCGTTCCACACACCCCTCCCTTAAGGAACACAAGGACTCAACCTATTATACTGTAATTGTTTATAAAACATACATTTTAGAACTAATGTAGACATTAAAATTCATTGGCTGAACCCATATGAGATGTAGAGGCAGCTGAAAACTGCCGGTTGAACTAAGTAGAACTAAGATGTTTTACTTCACCTTCCTTTTCGGAGTTACCAGTCTTAACTGGTAAAGTTAATTATTTCCTTATTTAAACCCTTCAAGTGCTATTTTTTCCCCAAACTTTCTGAAGCATATTTTATCACTCATTATCTAGTGTTAAGGCTGAAGCCTTAAAAGAACTTGAGTTGCCAGAGGACTATGATCCGACCCTCTTAAAGATAAATTCCCCAGCAATCCTGGGGAGGCGTGCCATGCTCCTGGCTGAACCCAGATTGCCTGATTCCAATTACGCCCTTGCTTAACCGGGTTCTCTGGGGCTGCCTATGGAAGCTGCATTCTTCCATCACTCCCTCATAGCACAGAGGCCCTTGCAGCTACGTTCTTAGTGGAAACCTCGACTAGTTGGTTTTCTGCCCCTCCTTTGCGTGCGCTGGGCTTTTCCCCTCCCCTCATTTTTTCTTCAGGATTTCCTGAGGCTGCAAATCCTCGGCATCCCCAACGGCCCAACCACGGCCTTGGTGTTTCGCTCCCTGTCTCCTTCCCCGTGGTGTTTGGTGAGCGGAGTCCCCGCCGAGGGACATGCCGACGAAGGAACTGAAATCGCCATCGCCAGACCCCGCTCGCCTGTCCTCGGGGAGCTGACTTAGAGGTCAGGCCGTTGTGCTGCACTCGGTAAAGAAAAACTCGAGAGCGAGCTGGAGACAGCGGCGCTCCAGATGGTATTTATCGAAAGCTAACGAGAACTTCACGCCCAGTTCTGGGTACGTGTCCTGCCTATCTCATGAATTACTCCTGAAGACGCTGCTGCTGTTAATGGCTGGCCAAAAGGGGAATGGGATCTCGGTGCTCCTGGCTGCTTCCGCCTGGTTTCCCCTAGCTGCTCTGGCCAGGCAACGGATTCACTGAGCTCCTATTTCTTAACTCCACGTGGTTGTTCGCTTCCCTTTTTCCGGCTAACAATGCCTTCTGCCCAGAAAAGCAGGAGGTTGGTCTTTAGCAAGGCACATTATCAATCAAAAAGGCCTTGCGTGCTGGAGGCCCGGGGTCTGATCAACCTCCGCTCTCGATTCAGTCCTTTTCTCCTTCCTAAGGGTGTCGCTCAGATTAAATTCATTAGCGCTTTGCTCAGCTACGAATGCAGGGGGGGGCACCTACAAATAACGCGATTCTGAGCTCTGAATGGCCCTCCTTGAGTGTGCCTTAAATCAAGCTGCTGCTATCGCTTCCTGGGAGTCTGGTTTAATGCGAATGTAGAAATCTGAATAGCAAAACAAGGCCACCTTGGCTTGGCCTTATATAGCAGATATGATCAGTCTTGCACGCCTGATTTCACCATCAGGAAAATAAAAGACGTTGGAATTGCTGTTTATTTCACACACACAACACACACACACACACACACCCAAACCCTGGCTGCAATAGATAGAATTTCTTATGTAGTAATATAGAATTCCATTTATTTTCCCAACCACTGTCTCCTGATTTCTTATGATATGCCTTTGCTGCACAAAAGTAACCAAATTTTGTGTTAGCATTTTGTATTACAACTATAACACAGGGACATCTACCCAATGCAGAACCATCTTTTAGCAGATATTGTGTTTTATTTTACAAAGTCAAATGCTTGTACTGTAATTCTAAATGAAGTGACTTGGAAGCCGCTTCCTGGTTAATTAATGGTTGTTACTTCTGAGTAGACCCAATTAAGAATACTGCAGAAGGGATTAAAAACTCACTGGTTGCAATTCTACTGGATAATCAGTTGACATCTACACTGGTATATACACAAAGCACTCATATAGTCACTAGACAAGAAAAAAAACTTGTTTTAGGCATGTAATACACAGATTTACATAAACACACTGCCAACAAGTGAGAGAGGACTCACAAGCCTTTCTATCTGTGAAACCTTAACATTGGAAAAACAAAAATAATTGAGCCAGCCTGTCAAAAAAAAAGTTCTGGTTTGGTGAATATGTGATCATATCTATAGAATTTATAGAATTTACCAGTGTAGTTCTGCTCAACCTTCTATTTTCTGACTTTGGGGCGGGGTGGGGGGGGGGGTATAGGCTTACAGAAAGCAAACTTTTTCTTTGCTTCTTCTCCTTTCCTCCCAGTGAAGGACATGGAAATCACTGAGTATTGTGCCTGTAAAAGAACCAGTGTGGTGTAGTGGTTAAGACACCAGACTACAAACTGAGAGACTGAATTCTAGTCCCATTTTAGAGACAAAACCAGCCAAGTGACCTTTCTCCAGTGACCAGTCATTTTCTCAACCCTAGGAAGAAAACAATGGCAAATCACTTCCAAAGTCTTCCCAAGGAAACTGTGGGAGCCTGTTACTTCTTTGCATCACATAATAAAGGTGCCTCCCATTCTTCTGCTCCATGGTTTACTATTTGGAAAGTAGTAATTATCTCCATCCCAGAAAAAAAACATTGATTTCAGTGGAAAATATGTTAGTGAACAATAGTGGTCTACTCTATCTAGATGGGAGAGGGTACTATAGTCTTCCCTCATATTATTCTTCCTATCTCTGGTCCAGTTGTATAAACAGCAGATGAGGTATAGCACTCTCTTGACAATGCCAATTCAGACCATATTTGACAGAATGCCTCTTCCCATTTCAAACTAACAACCCCAAACAAAATAAACAATTAAATGCTGAAGAGATTGCAAAAAGCAGCCCTCATTACATAGTTATTGTTAGGATACATGGGACTCCACCTGTAGTATAAAGTGATATTATTCTGACATAAGTATATTAATAGTAAACCTATTAAATAAAATAGAAAAAAGGGGGGGAAAAGATCATCTGTCACTGGTGATGTATTATGTTCTTTAAGTTAATTTAATATAATGTTTTAACAACACAATTATAAACCAGCTTATAATAATAAATGAATAACTGGAAATTAATTTTTTTGAAGATATGTGGTTCAAAAATGTGAAAAATAAAAATAATGTATACTTGAAAAATCAATACTACTTATTTTAAAAGACAGGTAAGGAAACTTTGACCCACAAGTTCTGGATATATATGGCTGGGAGATATAATCAATTATATCTGAAATGATGGAAAACACCCAGGTTCCTTATTTCTCCTTCAGAGAAAACGTATTTTGAATGGAAGCCTGGTTGCATATTCAAGACAAGGTTTGGGGCAGAAGTCAGGAATTAAATTAAGGAAATGATCCTAATGTAATGCATCCTAACGTAATGAAAAGCGTTTACTACTATTTTGGACCATTTAAAATCATCTGTATAAACTACCGGTATATGCAGCATACAAGTGTTTTCAGAATGCCAATTTGAGAACCAATAATGAAATTAGTTTGATTAACTGAAAAGACCATCATTCAGAATGAATATTTATTATGTTAAGCACCTATATCAAACTCTGCCAGAACTATTGCTATTGAACCCTGGCCACTAATGGCTGTTTATAGCCCAGCCATTTTGACTGCATGTTAGGCCAGGAAATCCTGGGAGAGTTTCCAAGAATGCCCTTTGCCACAGAGCAGAAGGTTGAGCTGCCTGTCATTCCTGGGGTACAGCAGGAAAAGGGAAGCCAGGGACATGCTTGATGGTATGAAAGGGGAATCTAGCCTCTTGTTGTTCTGACAACCAATCACAGAGCATTGGTAACAAGCTCCGGAAAGGCTCTGCTCTGCAACCTTGTTCAGTTCTCTTAGCTCTCAGAAGAGATGGCTGTTTGTAAGGGAGGACTGTAGAGGCAAGCCAGCAAGAGAGGACAGGTTTAGTTTCCACTGACCAACCCAAATAATAGATGTCCCACCTCTACTAGAAACAAGTTGGTGAGGCAGAATGTCTTAGAAAAGCATCAACCTTAGGACAATATCTAACTATGTTTATACAAATGTGTATCTGTTATAATCCATCTACGCTACCCAGTAGTCAGTTAGGAAATAATACTTCCCAACTTCTTTGAAACTGTGTTTCAACATTGAAACATAACATTCTCAAGAATGGTTTTTCTGAGTAAATGTGTCCAATAATTTCCATCATTTTTTTCTTTCTGATTCTTCTCCCATCCAATTAATCCAATTTAGCAAAGCTGGATTCAGGATCCAAACATTTTCCAGGTTATTTAGCTACATGTCTGAATAAAGGCAGGAATGGTTTACAGAAAAGTAAGTTGGGCTCATTCAGTCTTGGAATTTTAGATGGGAATTCTCGGTTATTTTTTGCATTAGTGATTTATAGCATCTAGTCATACAGCTATTGCTGGGCCAACATAACAGTAATGTGCAGTCTTGATATCATTTCAACAGTCATATGGACAGACTTTACATCATTTCACTTCATATTATGATATACCTGCCTTGTGTCTCCAGTATTTATTATGGATAACTGACTAAATTAAAATTACCATTCATCTATCTAGTTCCTTCCCCATATATCGAAACTATTGGAGCACTTTAGCCCAAAGACTTTCAAATGGCACTTGATTGGGGAAAGGAGAGTAGTAACCTGGTTAAGGTTCAAGCATTCTCATCAAGGCATTTTAATCCAAGCAAACTTGAGTGCCTTTTAGCTATAAATCCCATCCAATCCCATTCAAGCCTGCAAAAATGCAGATAACCTGAGGGGCAGAAATAATAGATTCCCCTTCTTGCACCCTGAGGATAATGGTGTCACTAGACTTCAGACTGCAAATAAGGGATACAGGTTCTCTTTTGGTCATCTGAAAAAGTGGCCTCCTCCTATTCAGCATCCAAGGTGGTACAGTCCAAGTACAGGCTGGTCACTGAATTTTGCACAGAGAGCCCTGGTTATCAGCCATTGGGCAGTTTCTCTGCTTAACTTCTCTATAATGCTGGGAAAGAAGAAAAACCCACAATCTTCCAGCCAACACAGCTTCGGCTTTAGTGATTGGATACAAGTGGTGAGTCATTTTCTGCCTCTTTTTATTCCAAATGAAGCAGCAATCCTCTCTTCCCCAGGGTTGGGGCTTTGGAGTCATTATAATGGCCTCTCAGAGCCACCATGGGTTCCTCCCTATTGAAAACCAGAACCACATAAGAGGCCATGCCAGAAGCCCACTTTGAGGTAGAGCACACAATGCTGGAAAATTCTTGTGGCCCAATAACTAGTATGAGGCAGCTATTTTTCCATTCAGGCTGAAGAGCATTTACAGCAGAGCAGAGGAAATGACAATGCAAATTCTTAGAGCTGGGCTGGAGAAATGGTGTGAACTGGGGAAAGACTTGAGTCTCAAAGCATGTGTTTTTCACCAAAAAGGGGAAAAGACAAAATTTCTTTGACGACTGAGAGGCATCCAGCAAGGGATTCCCTGGTTTCTTGAAAGTACACAGATTACAAGCAAGAGCTTCTGGCAAAGCACAAAACCCATCACTGAAAACTTTCTAACACCAGGAATGCCCTATAATGCCAATACTTCAAAAGACAAAACAGGAAAAAGACTGAAATGGGTTCAGCATTTAAATAGAAAACCTTGTTTGTAGGCCTGAAAAATGAAAATGTCCAGAGTGCTGCCTGGTTGCATGTTTTTCTAAATAAAAGCAAAGAGGGTTTGGTTCTGAGATTTTAATTCTATGTCAGCCTGGAAACAGGCTGCCTCAATATGCAAATAGTTAAACTGGGAATCTCTTTGAACTCCAATGGATAAGTCTAGGTGCATACACGGCTAAACTCAGTTTTTATCTGATCTAATTGGAACTATAAATTTAACAGATCAGTTTGCAAACATTCTTGTTTTTCAAGAAAGCATTGGTCTCAAAAATGCAGGAGAGATTGTTTAAATCTGCTGACTTCTTTTTGCCTGGGCTTATGCCACCCAAGCCAAATGGTACCCATTTCCTTTCTGCCCAGTCTATTACAGGCTTCAATTGTTCACCTTAGACAGTAATGAAATTACAAGGATTTGTTAATCCAGGCTCTGGATCTCTGCAATACAGAGAGGCATATTAGCCTCTCTCCTACTGCAGCAGCTGCAAGAAAGTGGGGAAAGGTAGGTGTCTTATTGGCTTATTTATACGTAGCTGCCCTTCTCACATATGTGATGGCTTCACTGGAACTAGGCAGGTAATTCTGTTGTCAGGACCACTTGCAAAGGAAAAATGTCCAAAAGAAACACATACTAAAGCACTAGGTGTCACCTTTGTTTTCCTTCTTCTTTACTAGGGTAGTTGGGGTTTGATACTTGTTTGCTTAAATTTTAAGCAGAGGAGAGAGAAGAAAACCCAAGCTTGTGACAAAGCAAGAGGAATAACTGCAGCAAAGCTCAGAGGTCCACCCCAGGCGCTTTTCAACTTGACTAACTT
The DNA here is from genome assembly GCA_012654045.1 of Ptyas mucosa. Classification (NCBI taxonomy): domain Eukaryota; kingdom Metazoa; phylum Chordata; class Lepidosauria; order Squamata; family Colubridae; genus Ptyas; species Ptyas mucosa. The sequence goes on along the minus strand of WNWU01000016.1, from coordinate 39,584,789 downwards.
GCTAGATGAGACTAAATTATTTTGAAGGAAAGCCCCCTTGGGTTCTAATTCTACACTCTGGTGGTTGCAACTATGAGCAGGGACCAAGATGTACACATAAATGTATAATCCTTGCTTGCTTCAAAAGATAGAAGTAATTATAGGGCAGGTTTCCCCAACCTAGTGCCCTGTAAACAGCAACTCCCAGTATTCATAACTTCCGCAAGCAATGTTCTATTCTACTGGCTGTGAATGATAGGCACTACAGTCCAAATTTCCTAGAAGATATCTGACTGAAGATAGCTGCAGTAGGGTAGCAAGGTAACCTAACTTTTATAAATTCTATCAGTTTTAAGTGCCAGAGGATGAAGATAAATTGGTTTTATGCAGGTTTATTTATTTTAAAACTGCAAAATTGCAATATAGATAAATCACTTGCCTAGGTGTAACCGTCATGGATTAAATAGATGTTTGTTTGATCACCTATTGGAGAAAATGCTTCTCAATGATATCATTTCAATTCATCAGTTTTCAGAGCTGACACAGTGGTTCCAGATATACTGCAACTCTCTCAGGCAGACTAAGAACTATACCCCACCATCCTATGCAGGAAAACCATCTCACAGTCTGTATTTGCGGGTGTACTCATAGATAAATTAAATACAGTTAGTCCAACTTGCTGAGTCTGCAGAATGTTCTTAAACATCAAGTGAAGTGCATGCTAGCTAAATGTGTTTTGACTATTTTGTGGTTCAGTGTGTCATGTAAGCATGGCCACCAAAGGTTGTGTCAGATATGGCATTCTTTAGTTCAAAATGTTCGAGTTTCTAAATTTTATATAATCACATTCATTACCTTTGACATTCTATAAGTTACAAGCATGAGAGGCAAATAAAAACACAGCATCTCCAGGTAAATATATTTATATAGCGGTAGAAGCATTTCTGGATTACAGCCCATTGCAACAATGCCTTTACTAGGAACCATGTCTCCTTCATGAAATGGAGTTAAAAACTTCAATCTTGCAAGCTGCACAATAACTGAACCCAGCACATTTGCAAGTAAGACAACTGAGAGATACACCCTTCCAAAAACCTTTAGATGAAACTAGATTCATCTAATGTATAGAAAACCAAATAACAAGGAGAGGTCAGAAATGGAATACTTTCTCAGCCAGACAGAGGCACATTGACACTGAAGGAAAACTTGATATATTAAATGTGATCTATGTCCAAATAAATGTATCTTAAATTCATATTTAAGCATCTGGACAGAGTGGTTTCAGTGTGCTTGCCTAGGCTGGCCACTACAGCATTGGACAGAGCCACAATGACATTGGTATCTTTGTAGTATTTCATTGGTGGTATTCCATTGGCAAGTCCATGGAATATACTACTAAGTCATATCTATTGGCCAGATTGTAGCTTGCCTAGAGATGCATCTTAAAAGCATTTATCAGTATGCAAGTTATTTTTTTAATCCCATGTTGGAGGTGCTGACACAGCAGTTTACAGCAACAGAGAAGCAAAAAGTTGTCAAACTTCTGCCTGAAGTTTTGAAAAGGCTCACAGGAGAAGACTTCAGGCACACAGGCATTCATCCCCAAAAGGCACCGCAGATACGTTTACAATCCTGGATTTCAAGGCCACAAACTGGAAGATAATCTCTGTCCCTCTCTCAGCTGCTCAGCTTTCTTGGCCCTGGGAGGCTTTCTCTTAGTACTAACCGGGGAATTTCCCACCAGCCTGGGGATCTAGCTAGGCCTTCTCAGAAGCCGCCCGTCGCAGCTCTTTCCTAGGGTCAGCAACTGCAGGTGACAAGAAAAGAAAGCCCTTACAAGTATCGTCGCGGCCCGTGATGAGTCATCCCCAGAGTTCCCTTTAGTCAAAGAAAACTTGGCAATCCCCCAAAGCCGGAACTGTTAGGAGGGGTTGCGCCTCGTTGTTTCCCTTTGCTTATTTGATCCCCTCAGAAGCTGGAAAGGCATGAGAGATGCTCTAGATGCGGGACAGAAGAGCGTGTGTTTCTGAAACTGCCGCCACTGTGTATGTCAGGCTTCGGTCCTCTTTCAAAGGATCGGAAAAGGTTTTCATCTCGGCAGCAAGATTAGCAGCTAACGAAGTTCGGCGGCTGCAGCCCACACGTCTTCGATTGCCTGCGTTTATCCTTCCATAAAAGCCGATTCCTTTATTAGAAACAGGAGATGACTCTCCTACCTCCCCTCAGACTCCCAACAGACGAAACGCAGCCCGGCACCTCCCCCAGCATAACGCACATCAAATCCCCTCTGACAAGTCTCTGCCAAACATTCCCGACGCCGATGGCTGCCTCTCTTCCAACGGGGCCATCCAGCAGCGCACGCAGCACACAAAGAGTCTTCGCCAATCTCCTTTCCCTAGGGCAGGTAGCTAAAACGAGCACACACACTTTTATTACGAGGGCAGTCAATGTCTCTCCAGAAAACCCCTTTTCTGAGGAGCAGCAAGCATCAATCTGCAATCTATTAATCCTTTTCCCATAGGGGCAGCCAACAATCAGCAGAAAATCCAACCTTCCCTGGGGCCACTGCTTTTAACATTCCCTCCCCAAAGCACGAAATGCTTTTCCCTTCCTCCATCCCTTTGCATAGGTGTTGCCATTCTTTGCATTTCTAAGACTACAGTGCACACACGCACACACCTCCCCAGAAGGCAACTAACACCTCCATCATCTTAAGCAATTCCCCCACCAGCAGCACCTTCCCTTTTCCTTCGAGAAAAGTCGCTTTCCTTTATTAGAAACAGAAAGCACGCCTCCCCGGAATGAAACCTCCCCCCCCCCCCCCCCCCCCAAAGACGTTTGGATTAAAAACAAAATAAAAAACAAACAACCAAAAAAAAAACCAAAAAGCCCTCAGGCTCATCCACCCCCGCTTCAGATTTCCCATCCCTAATGACAGGCAGCCCTCCCCTTCTCGGGCGCAAACAGCCCACCCTTCCCTCTCCCTCACATCCCTCTTTACCAGGCGCAGCCAACCTCCCTCCTCTCCCCAAGCGGAGGCAACCACCCATCAAATCCCCGTTCACCAAGCACTGCTCCCACTCCCTTCTCGCTCCCGCATCAGCAAGTCCGAGAGACGGCAGTGCGGTTGCTCCTGTGTGGTAGCCAGCTACCAGACTGAGCGAGCGCAGACTAGGATCGGCTTCCCCGGGCGTCGCTGTCGAGAGAACCAACGGTTTGGAGGCCAGCGGGCTCCCTGCCTGTGTTTCGCGCTCTCGAGCACGCCAGGCTCAAAGGAGCTTCTCGGTGCCAAGAAAGGGCAGAGCTGTGCAGCGCGAAGCGCCGTTTAGCAACAGCTCAGAACGGGCAGGCAGTTGACCCTGCCAAGCACAATGAAAAGCATCCTTCCTCCTTTAAACGGTGCTGGGATAAAGCTACCGGAAAGAGCAGGGGTGGGGGAGGAAAAATAAGATAAAATCTTCCGAGGCAAGCTGTGATACCACCCATGACTTAGCTACTATCTGTGCGGTGAGGAAAGCGAGCGGCTCTTTGCAGAACGAAGCGGCGCTGCCGAGTCTTCCTTGGCACAGGCCCCAGAGCAAGAGATGCAGTGAAATCTGCCCGGAGGGTAGAAAGAGGGCTGCGAGTCGCCAACCTCTGCCAATCCTGCGAGCCCAAGATGGGGGATGGGCGGAAAGTGAGAAGGAAAAGCCACAAGAATAAAACACCCGGTCGCCAACCCCAACTCAGCCGGGCTTTACCGGTGCACTGCGGGCAGCTGGATTCTCGCAGGCATAGAAAGGCGACGCAAAAGGGGCGCGAAGAGCCCTCTCTCTCGGGCGGGAAGTTGCCACTTGGCTACTCTTGGCGTCTCCGGGCCTGAAGCCCAAGGTTTCTTCCGCTAGAGGATGAGAGAACCCAAAGGAGCCAAATGGCGGCCTTGGCGAGGGAGCAGGAGCTATGGACTGGGGCGGGGGAGGGCGGGCGGGCGAGCGGGGGAGAAGGAAAACCAGTGTGCGCCACATGCCGCCCCTCTGTTACTGCGTACAAAAGCAAAGTACGTAGTCCTAGGCTTGACGCGGCCTTTCTTCTTTGCAACAGCGCTGAACTGGCCAAGTCAAGGGCCAGCGCACGGGAAGGGAAGCCCTGAAATCGGTTTGGTTGCTGCCCCACACCAGCGACTAGGGCTGGTGCGGGAGGTGGTGGAGGGGAGAGTTTGTCCGCCCTGCTCTGTACACTGCAGGGCTATGAGCCTAAGGGGCTACTCAAAGGTACTCTTTTCGGCGGCTTAGAAGAAAGCCAGCGAACGAGCGATAAGCTGGAGCGCGGCGGCGGCGCCCGGACTACGAGGCAGTCAGTTTCTGGGACTGTGACACGAAAAGATGGCGCTGCCTCACTTCCCCTCCCCCTTCCCCTCCAGCAGCCTCCTTCGCTCACGGCTTCCTCTTCCTCCCCAGCAGCTTCGCCAGGCCCGTTTCAAGGCTCCCCCTTATGCAGCCGGACACCATTATTAGCTCGGTGGGTCTCTGCCTTTTCTCCTTCATCCCGCTCCGCCTGTCACTCCTCCCCCACCTCCGTTGACTGGTTAACTTTCCTGTTTTCTTTTTTCTTTCCTTTTATTTTCCTGTCAGACAGCTTGTGGTGGGGGAGGGGAACGGGTGAACGAACCAGAAGGGCGGAATGAAAAGTTCCCTCGCGGCTGTCCTCTCCGCTCCCCACCCTCAATTTCCTCCCTCCGCCCCCGGAGCCACCAGGGCGGGAAGGCCAAGGAGCTTGGAGGGGCGGAGGAGCTGCACCGACTCCCGGGGAGAAGGAAGGAAGCCGCGCCAGAGAGTTTGACTGAATTTCTGCCACCGACAAACCAATCGGTCCGATCTATTTGGGCTTCCAGTTGCCCGGTGCAAACAAACAAACAAACAAACAAACAAACAAAATAAATAGACCTACGATCCAGTGTCCCTTTAATTTAGTTATCGATCCTCCCTGTCTCTACTTGGGAATCGGCAAACCCACACGCCTCTTTCCCATTAGAGTCCCATTGTAAACTTCGGACTGCGACCTTTTTGTCCCTTCGGTCAAGGCCGACCTGAACTCACGTCCTCCCGAAAAGGGAAGAGAGCGAGGATTCTCAGTCAGATCGGCTTGCCCGACTTTGTTTCGGGTCTCTTTCCCTTCTTTCTCGGCACTGTGCTCCTCTCGCTCCCTCCCCACATTCTGGTTCTTTGATGTTGTTTTTGCTTCCTCCCCGCCCAGCACCTTTACTGATGGATGGAGGGGGTTGGGCTGGAAGGAAGGGAAAGTTTCTGTGCGACTGGCAAAGCTACAGATGTCACAGTGGTCAGAGAAGTTTAACTGCCTGGAAATTCGGTCACAAAAGAGCCAGCAGCTCTTTGAGTCAGTTCCAAATTACCTACCCCCTCCCGTGCGGTGCTAGAAATCCCCCGCCCCGGTGTACACAACGCAGAGAGTTGTTGGTCCTAAGTGCTAAGAAGTTGGAGGGGTTTGTTTTGGGGGTGAAGTCTGCAAGTGACTTTCAGCGCTGCAGTTGCCTGTTTTAGAAGCTGTTAATTGAATGTCGTGACAAGCGATGCTGCTTGGGCAGAGATGCGAGAAAGCCTCTCTGGTTCTTTACTAGCCCTTCAGAACGCAAAGGAGCCATCGCTACGGTTCGCCGATTTCTCCTGTCTTGGTTCCTACACATCCCGTAGTTGAAGCACAAACAAAATACCTTAGATTGTTAGTAACATTGAAGTACAGAGCTGTCTGTTTGCGTGTGCGTGTTTGTACGAATGTGGGTGTGTAAATTACAATATTGCTATCGCTCAGTCTCGCCTGCAAGGTCTTTGTTGCAATCTGCTTTAAAGTAGTGGATATCTCCCTTTAGGGACGGGGAAATGAGCGACTTTCTCTAGAACTAGATCATAAATAGAAATGGCAGCAATTTTCAGTGTTTACACACACTGATGTGATTGAAAACAACCAATTTACAAGTATAGATTTCTCCAAAAAAATTTGCTAAGAAAGGTACCTGCATTGCAATGTGGTTTCTTCCTCCACCCCCATCCTTCCCCAGCAAGTAAAGATCCATGTTCTTGCTTGTTGTCCATTTCCTTATTGTTGCTGCTGCGTCTAATAGTTGGTTAAATGGAGGCTCGGTTGTGGTCTTATGAAAGTGAAGTGTCCCACCAGGTTGTATGTGACTGGTCAGGTCAAAAAAAGTCTGACCTCTGATCTGCTGCACTCTGGAGGCCCATGAGTGACGTTGCTGGCTCGCCTATTAATATTTTGCAATGGCGCTAGCCTTTTATTTGTTGTTAGAAAATAGCTGGGGAAACTCAGAAGCTCTCTACTTGTCCATTTTAAGATCATTGATTTGTGCTGCCAGGGAACTCTGTGCACAGAGTTGCTCTTTCATCTCCAGATGCACAACAAGAACTGTCACCCAGGCAGCATTTGCTAATCTCACGATTGTGGTCTAGGCAGAAATTATTTCATAAAACCTCTCGAACTCCGTTGATGCAATCTCTTGCATCCTGTGCTGGTTTTGGAACACTTGAAGTCTAAAGGTTGGTAATGTAACATTGGAACAGAGAAAATGAAAAAGTGAAGTGTAGGATTCAGAATGATCTATTTCTGCCATTTTAGATTCTTTTTTCAACCCCATCCCCTAGAGAAATGCTAGTTTACAGATTCCATCATCCACAGTCAATATATGGAGGTTCTCAAAAACCAATCCAGAGAAAATCCAATGGTCTCTTCCCCTCCAGGGCACCAGTGGGGAAGCTTTGTATCCTTCATTGCTTTTGCTTTTCAAATGGACTCTGAGTGGCAAATTTCAGTGTATATGGTGATTTTCCACAATGGGAAGCACCTTTCTATACCTGTTATCTAGCTCCGGATTGAATATTAACAAACCTCCATCTCCTGCTGTCTGCCCAGAGGTTTTGCCTTTTAGGCTTTTGTCTGCTTTCCTGAAGGCCATCAGGCACCAGGCACTTTCTTCTTTAAAGGCAGTGGGGTTAATCGGATTATTGTAGGGACTGGCAGAGTAGCGGACTAACCCATTTTGATTTTTTTTAAAAAAATGGGTGTAGGGGTCCTGAGGCCACAGCACCTAAAGGATGACCTACATAGGCCAATGGTTTGCCTGATGATGCTAATTACTTTTTCTAAGGGGCTTTTGACTTCCTCCTCAGAAAGGATGTCTGTCATGTCCTAATTGAGCCTGCTTGCTGACACTCTTGCATCTTAAAACACCTTGATAGGTAAGCAGGGCTAAATGGAATTGCCAGCCAAGCAAGATTATGAATTGGCTTGATCCTCTGGTTTATTAGTTGCACATAATGACTGACATTCATCATGAAAGAAACACTGGGCTGGCAAAGACATATTTGGAGAAAGCTCTATGGAATCTTCTAAGCAGGAATAAGAAATAGAATAAACCCCTTTCCTGCATATTCATCAACCATGATCTGTCACAGTATTTTAGTTTTACTGGACTGTACAGAAATGGGTACCACCAAATAAATGTCAAGTGGAGCTGTAAAATGGGCGTCTGAAAACACCTTTCTTAACCAATTAATTTAATAAAATAGGGGGATGGTTCATAGAATCAAGATCCCTTTGAGGCAGTACTGAAAAATGCCAGCACGTGTTTTCAATATCAGGGCTGAGATCTGGTGTGTGTGAGCTAAACAGATGTTTTTCTTCTCCTTCTGAGAGCTGGAAATAGTGTGATAAAGCTTCGCTCATGGCTTCCCCTCCTCCATGCCACAGCCTTGTATCAGCTTAAGAAGGTTTTCATGTTTTACTGTTATAGTCCTGCAAACCTGATTGACCGGAGGTCATAAAAGGACAGAACAAATGAAGGTGGGGTGAGCTCTTAAATAAAACAACCATCCCGTCTTTTAAAGAAAAGTGTTTTCCAATTGTGGCAGAGTGCTTTTTTCCTTTACGCAAGTCTACCTACCTGTCCAAACTTGGCTGGAATTATCCAGCAACACTTTGGGGTCAGAGGGCTTGATTCTTAAGAGCCCTCAGCAGCTACGGTACATGTTAAAAGCACACCCCACTTTGTTCCTTCTCGCCATTGTACTAGTGAGCAGAATCCTGACCGTTTTTGAATTTTTATGTTCTTTTTTGGCTGACATGTATGGCAAGCAATCCCAAGCAGTCCGAGCAATTTGAGGGAACAATGGATTAATCTAAAAGATCGTGGCTGAGCATGGACCCCTGCCAATCTCGCGGAGGCCTCCCAACTTCTTCTGGTGAAAACGAGAGCCTCCAGCCAGCTCTGCCTGGTAAACAGGGAGCGCATTTGTGCAGGCGCGCCGACTAAACAGTGCCTGGCAAACAGACCACCGGCTTGGCTGTGGCTGTGAGCAGAAACCTTCCACTTCTCAGCACTTAGCAACCGAGCCAAGCGTTGTTCGCCGCGCTTTCTCTCGGAGCCAGGCAGGCAGGCAGGCAGGCAGGCAGGCTCGATTTGATTTACATTCTTGTTAGGACGCAAAGCTTTCGCTTGGCAGTTCAAGGGCAGGACAGGAACCGTGCAAGCAGAGTCTTGTGAACGGAAATCTCTCATTTACAAGGTTCTGCTCCGTCACCGAAAGCCACCCTCGAGCACATTTGTTCCGCACGCAGCTCCCTTTTATCTTCTTCACTCGCTCCTTCTTCCCACGGCTCGAAAGGCGGCGAGGATTGGGGGAGGGAGCCGGTGGGGAGCTACAAGCAAATGCTACAGAAGCAAGTGAGCTCGGCTTGGCCTCCCGCTTAGGCCCAGGGCAGGCAGAATGTAAATAGGAAAACGAGCTCCGGCTCCACGCGTAGACGAGAGTCTTCAAGGCCAGACAAACAGAACTCAAGCACGTGATCAGGCTACCCTGCAAGTCTGTGAAGGCAGCGAAAGGGGGAAGAATCTCCTCCCCCACCACTTTATGGGCTCGGAGCAAGGAGACGCTTGGATAAATTCTGATAGAAGGCCAAGAGCCAGCTTAGTTTAATGCGGCCCAAAAAAAAGTGCACGTTAATTTTTAACAACTCCCCCTCCCCTCCGATTCTCTAATCTAGCTGCTAACCTGCCTTGAAGAAGCCTGAGATTGTTAGGAATAAGAAACGGAGAGAGAAACTGGGGAAGGGGGCAGATGGGGGGGCAGGGAACACAGAGAGGCCATACTTTACGGTAACACTTTTTTCTTCTCTCTCCCAGGACTGTTAAAAACTTCTCAGTATCTCACCTGGTGGATATCCTTAATTTGAAATGGTAAAGTTCAGATCCTGAATCAGCTATTGGGAGAAAGACATACTGAAATAAATGTAATCAGGTACAATAGATAAGAAAATAGAGATCAACCTTCTGCATTTATGTCCTGGGGAAAGTTATACAGAAGGATGTTGTAAGAATAATCTGAAATTTAATGAACACTTTTGCTTCAATCCTCCTTGAAAAAAATACACACGAATTACAAAATCTCACCAAGATATTACAAAATAGTCAGTTTGTGTGGTCTATTTGCCTTGATTGTTAGCTTGGAATTACATGTCAGAATATTTTTCAAAAGAACAAATATCTACACTTTGTAGAAAGAATTACCACAGTTATTCAATGGTAAATACAATGATTTCTTAATTACTTGAATATTGTACAGCTTTCACATGAGATTTTCTCAGATTCCCCTCACAAGTATGTATCAAAGGCTGTGATGTTCACTTTGGAAGAAAGGTGCTACTCCCTCTTCTACACCCAAAATAAATGCTCTTCATTTATATTTATCATCTGCATTCACATGCTATGTTAAGCCATATGTTGGTTTCTTTCTTGGTTTACCATCTTGTCTAAATCCATTGAAAACCTTACTTAATGCTAAGTGAATTGTGTAAATCTAGTTAGTTGTGGTTCCTTTAATTTACTTTAATTAAAGAAACTATGGTTTATTATGATATGTGAACCATTCATTTTCCACTATTTTTTTCCTTATCACATGCTTGGGGAAGTGATTTTCTAGCCATCTTTATAACTTCACTTGATTTGCTAAAAATTAAATGTGAACTGAGTTTCCATTATTGTGCTAAAAATTTTGTTGTTTCTAAGTGTTAGGAAGCAGATATTCCCATTTCAGGCAATTCACCATTATTTAAGAAGTAACACAGAGGTGTTACCTGTCAGCCCAAAGCTCTTTTTGCAACTATTTTGAGGCAAAAGTTGGTATGAACATATATAATATGTTTATTAAAAGACAAAACGGTCCAAAGTTCTAGCTCTTAAGCTCTTGAAAATACTATTTTTATCAAAGAGTTTGATATTGCTTTGACATTTTTCATAATTATTACTTTGTAATATTATGGCCATTTCCTCAGCCAGCAAAAAGCTGCTTTATGTAGAATAATGTTCTTGTATTATATAGGGAAAGGGAAGCTATTTTAAGATTATTCATAGAACTATTTAATTTAATATCAGCTTTGGAGCAGAGATATAGTGGCGAAGGACTCTCAGTACTGTGTATGTGTCATTTAGCCCAATTAACAAGATGCTCCATACAATTGCTTTAGCTTGGAATGAAAGCAGAGTTCAAGTAATATGGGTTCTGTTTGGTATATCTTCCTGTCACATAATAAGAATACAACATAATTCACAATAAATGCTGAAGAGGAGAAAGAATGCCAATTCTAGCATTCTACTAATATTTCTAGCATTTTCTCTCAAATGGCTAGTTATATAACTTAGCAATGTTGCCTTCTTGTACCTAGTAATTAAATCTTCCTTCCATTTTTAATAAACCAACAAATATCAAAATTTGGTTTTAATTCAGAAATCAGGCAAATTTTGTGACATTTTGTTACATAAATCTCAAGCTTTATACCCATCCACCAAGTAAGGTATTAACATAGTTTCTCTAGGAACTCATTAACACTCTGAAATCAGCATTGTCTTATCTCCAAAATCTGTATAACCAAGATTTTGTATAATTTTTTTCACCAATCAGAAGTTTTATAATACTATGGATAAGGGTTAGGAACAGTGGTAAAATGTAAAATTTGTTACTACCGGTTCTGTGGGTGTGGCTTGGTGGGGGGTAATGTGACTGGGTGGGCATGGCCAACTTTTTTTTTTTTACTTTTAAAAGCATTCTTTCTACAACCTCTTCAGCCAAAGAGGTTGTAAAAAAATGCTTTTAAAAGGCTCTGACGATCCCAGCTGAGCTGCACGGTCATCAGAGGCTTTTTTTTTACTTTTAAAAGCATTTGTAGAAAAAATGTTTTTAAAAGTAAAAAAAAAAGCCTCTGATGATCGCGCGACTCAACTGGGCATGGGGGGGGGCGGGCAGGGATTTCTGCTACTGGTTCTCCAAACCACCCACCGCCATCGCTGCCGGATTGGGCGATCCAGTCCGAACCTTGGAGCATTTCATCCCGGTTAGAAATATTTCAAATCAGAGTTATATATTACAATAGTCACAAAAAATTGCCAAAGTTTGTATCACGGTTGTATCAAGGCATTCTATAAACCTCATGTTTTGCAGCTCTCTCAGAAGAAGGTAATAAAATGCTCATTTGGTCCCTCGAGGTGTGCCTAGTTTTTGGTGAATGGGTATATAATCTAAGAAATTTGGAACACAGCGATACAAAATGGTATAGGTAGTCCTTGATTTATGGCTACAATTGAGCCCAAAATATCTATTGCTAAGCAAGACAGTTTTTAAGAGAGTTTTGCCCCATTTTACAACCTTTCTTGCTACAGCTGTCGAGTGAATCACTACAGTCCTTAAGTTGGTAACACTGTTGTTAATGAAGCTGGATTCCCCATTGATCTTGCTTGTCAGGTTGCAAAAAGTGATCACATAACCCCGCGACACTGCAACCATCAGAAATATTGCCAGGCACCTGAATTTTGATCACATGGCCATGGGGATCCTACAATGATCATAAGTGTGAAAAACGGTCATGTCACTTTTTTTCAGTTCTGTTGTAACTTTGAATGGTCACTGAATGAATGGTTGTAAGTTGAGGACTACCTGTACATCATTTTGCCTTGGTTTTTGAACAAAAAAACAATCATGTTGGTTTTGGAATGCTCAGAGATTTACCATAAAAGGTAGATCACTGTCAGTTTCCTTCTTTCAAGAAGAATCGCTAGGTCATTTTTTAAAAAAGTAATCATCTGCTGCATATTGTTCAGTGACAATTGATCTAGCTAAAACACTAAAAAGAATGTTTCAAATGCCCTTATTTCTTAGCAAATGTGCACACCAATTTTCTACGATTAGCATGGTTGGACACTACTAAGGCATAGTAACATGAAGAACAAAATTAGACCTCCACCCAGTTCATTAGTGAACCTTGAATCAATTAGTCTTTTTCAACCTAGTCCATTTCACAAAGTAGAAACTGAAAGAAGAAAATTATTCAAATACTTCCAGAGATGTTCTCTACCAAATACTGTTCTCTACCAAATACATTGTATGTAGATATGTAATATGACCTCTTTTCTCAAACTGTTTTAGCAAACTTGGTGGACTTTTGTAAACTAAGTGAACTATATCATAAACTCAGGAGTTTGGAGAGGATAATTGTTAATCATAATATACTTGGCATGAAGCAACTATTTGGGGGGGGGGGGGACGGACAGTGACCTGTTTCATTTCCTCTTAGAGAGTGCTGATTACTACCTAGTTCTCAAGACTATTGTTTTGGAATAGTCTTATTGAAATGGAAAATTCCCAGAGTCAGCAATTTGCAGATTTTCCCCCCTCAACACTTTTTGGTACAAAAAGGTATGTTTTGGGTATGTGCCTTTGATCCGAAGCATGTTCTTCTTGTTTAAAATCCTGTTTATAGCTTAACCTTCCATTGCATTGTTAACAAAAGCAGCTGCTCCTTCAGGAAAAGCAGTGCATCTCCTTAAGATACCAAAGGTTTGGTCTTCTAGCATGTTCTTCATTTATAGACAAAGCCATTCACTCCCTAATGACCAGATTTCTTACCATCAGACTGTGAGTGCTCCAGAGTTGGAAACAGCTAGCTAAGCAAGTCTATTTTTAATAGACTTTTTTTTGTCACAGGAGGCTTGTGCTATTTTTGTAGCTACCGGTACCATATCCTAAATTTCCTCTCTGGCCTCTGAAGAAGCATGTCAGTAAGTATATATCCTTATCACAGAATTTGATATAGGGAAAAGAATCAGATCCTTAATGGAGTTTGGGTTTTCATGCTTCAACATCTTACATCTTATTATTTCCACTATAATATTTTGTTTCTCAAGCCATTCATCCCCAAATTTATGAATGTAAAAGTTGAAAAGGACTTTTTTTAAAAAAGTCACTGTCCCCCTTTAAATCAGGTCTTCACCTTGCAGCAAAGATGGTTTAGGGCCAGATTTTTGCTTTCAGCCTCTTCCATCTGTTTCCAAAAGATAAATGATATTGCTTTATACTCTGAATAACTCACTGATAGATGTAAAGTGGTCCATTAAAGCTACTGGTAATTTACCTTGATCTATAAGCACTTTTCTGGTTTCACTTTTTAATATATAAAGTTTTATGTATGATGCATGCATGCTGTTTTAGGAAATAAAACAAATTGTAAGAACCATTGAAACAAATGCATCTGCTAAAACAGAAAAAGTATGACTTTGCCGGTGCTCTTTTTCTGGCTGCCAAAGTCCCTTAGATTGGGGAAATCCCTTTTTATTGGGGAGGGGAGGGAGTTGTGAATTTTAAGAACAGAACGAAATGCTAAGCCTTTCAAATGAACTTAAAATTTATTTGATGGAAGTTGTACTATTGGAGTGCAGTCCTCAACATGTATGCAAACCCTTGGTGAAAGTCAATAAAAGTTGTATTTGTTAATTTTGCTAGAGTTTCTGGAAGCAGTTGCTGATGTATATGGACTTGAACAGAAATTATGCTGTCTACTGATTTACTCAAAAATCTTGCATTCCAACTTTCCTTAATTAAATGCCGTGATAGTATTGAGAACACACAGAATCCCTAGCTAGCATAGATAAGGGCACTAATATGAACACAATCTATTATATTTCAATGTGTTAAGGGGTTTGGTGATGTAGAAGGGAAGTCCAAAACACTGAATCACTGGTTTGATGTACAATCAAAGAAAAGTGTAACATCATTGAGAGGCTGGGTCCTTTGAAGTGATATATATTTAGGGAATAAGGTAAAAACAAAAATCTAAAAGAAGAAAAATTAGGAATGAAAACAGAAAATGAAGAGAGGATTCAAGGATGACTAGAAAGGGACAACAGTTTGGTAATATACAAAACATATAAGATAGGGGAAGGAGTTAAAGGAAAATTTGCCCAATGGAATTTTACAGACCTCTAGTAACTGACACCTTCCAGATATGTTGTATTATTATTTGAATAATTCCCAATGATTATTGTTGGAAATTATTGCATTATAATCCCGCACATATGAAGGATGACAGCTCCATTACAACATTGCTTTGTTATGATTTTTATATGGATACAGTAGTTGATTTCGGAGAAAATATGAATTTTTATTTTATTTCCCACTTCTTTTGACCATCTCATCGAAGGCAACTCTTAGTGGCATACAAACACAGTTCCTCTATGCCTCTCTTCCCATCATCGGCCAATGCATTGATTTGTTATAATTGTTTGATTTGCTATAAATTGGAGTGTAACTGTAATTAAGAGGAAAGGAAATTTTGTCAGTTTGGATTAATTGTACTCTGCAGGAATTTTAGATATTTACACAATTAAAAAGACTCAGTCAGAAAGGGATTTGTTTGTTTATTTGTTTCACTGACTCCAAACCATTGTCAGCATAATGCAATAAATCATACACTATATTATGAATGCTACAACAGTTTACATAATATACTAAGCCAGGGCTTCTCAAAGTGTGGGACATTATGGGCAACATAGAAGAGGGTTTTTCTCTTCTTTTTTATGGTGCCTTAGATATGATAGTCTTTGAATCATTGCTTTTATTCATTGAGAAGTCACATAAATTCATTTCTCATTTAGTGGGTCATGATATCCATCAAACCTGAGCATTGCTACACTAAGCCCAAACTAAACAACCACAAAGATGAACATATCATAAAAGTTTGTGAATTGTGCTAGACTGAAGGTTTTGTTACAAAAACAAACTAGTTTGTATGGTTGCAGCTTTAGAAGGGTTCAAATTAATTAATAGCTAATTGTTTTGATTCAAATGGTTTGTATACTGAGTTGTGTTTTCTTGCATATGCTTTGATTAATATAGTAGAAAACTGTCAGATAAAAATTTATACAGGCAGCCAAGTTATTTATCCATTATCTGGTTCAAAAGTGGTATCCCTGTTATTGTTGTTTTCAGATCTATCAGGTCTAATTTATTTTGTCCAGGAAAGGAGGAAGCTGGACAGGTAATCCTATTTAGCTACTCTCTTGTTTAACAACTGTTCACAGTTACAACAGTAATGAGACATAACTGTGTGACCAGTCCTCTCATTTAGGACCTTGTAGGCCTGAATAGCAAAGAAAAAGATGAATTAAGATGGTAAGCATAGTTGCGGTTTCACTTAGCAACCATTTTGCTTTAAAGACCTAGTTGTGGGTTCCAAATGTGATTGCTAAATGAGGACTTATAAGACTTACTGTTCCATCCCCCTAAAAGCTATTATACAATATGTGCAGTTTATCCATAATTTTTTTTAAAAAGTCACAGGGTGCTAGTTTCGGAAAAGTAGCTGAAATTAAAATGCATCAGGTTTATACTTTGTAGTACAAATGTGAGTTTCATCAAAATAGATCTTGGAGGATTGGGATAGGTGGAAAGGTACAGTTTGTTAAATTGAAAAAAAAATGTAGATTATTAAAGATAAAGGACCACCAAAATAAAATATTTTTTACACAATTCATAGTTAAATTAGGACATTTTCTTCCATGAGGTGTAATGTTAGCTCCAGAATAGATAATTTTATAAGGAGATAAATATATTTATGGCAGATATTGCCACTTATATATTAGCCCCAAATGGGAGTCATTCAATTCCATTTCTGAGAAGCAGGAGCAAGAATTTGTAATATAAAAAATTTAAAAAATATAATTTTTAAAATAGTTTCTATATACAGTAATAGTTTTGCATTTTGTTTTTCCTCATGTGCTTAGTTGTCTGAAAACCTTGTAACAGAAACATGGAACATGTGGGTGAGGTAGGTTAAAATATTTGAAAGTAGATTTGAGGAAGGATGGATAACATTCATTGTCTTGGTAGGCTGAGTCTCCTATTACTGCATACTCCTACTTTAGCTTTTTCTAATCGGATGCCTTTTAGATGTTTTGGGATTATAATTCTGATAATTTCTAGCCAACTGCTGGTTTATCATGCTTGGAATTTTAATCCCAAAATATCTTAAAGATACCAGGTTGGAGAAATCGGTCTTACATTAAGCTATTTCTCATCTCAGGGACAGAATAAGAATTAGAAACAGTTAGTAGCGTTTATTAGAAAGGGAAAAAATGATTTACAAACCTAACATTCTTCCCCCTCCCATTTAGATTATCAGAAACATCTGCACTGCACTGTAGTCCTCCCCCAGTCATATAAGAGTTGTGGTGCTTTGTTAATAAAATTATCACAGGTGCTAGAAAAGCAGTTTAAATAATATAATGAATACACATCCATAGATATCTTCTACTTCTTCAAAGTTTGAGATCCTTTAAATATTTTAGAATGTATTTTTAAGTTGAATGTGGAATATTATATCTTGTGTGTTCATTTTTCTGACTAGATGTATATAAGCATTTTAGAACAAATTAATATGCTTATATAAGTTAGATTTGGTTTCTTCAACTTTAAAATTCAAGTCCCATCCATATTACCACATTATGAAAACATTTCCTCCAGAAATGGTTTTATGATGTCTCATTAATTGCCACAAAACAGACAAAAAGCAAATTAACTTTTACTGAAATTTATTCAAGTAGTTTACACAATAGGATACTTTTTCTTTAATTTCTGTTATGATGAAAACTCCCAAAATTCTCAGATAACATCCAGATTCCATCTGGAAGGGGCCAAGTTTGAAAAGTTTGATAGATTGCCCTAATTCAGTAGACTATTTCATGATCTGTAAATTCAGTAATCTACTACATACTGAAATAATGGGCAACTACATTATGTATTAAATAATATGAGCTGAACGGGGGATATGATTTACAAACCAGTAAAATGAATATTATAATGGCTGGTATTCATATACTAATTTTTTTGTGAGTCAGGCTATTAGCCATCGACGAATTGCCACCTGAGACCTTATTGTCTAGATTTATTCAATCTGAAATTGGCCAATCTTATATTGGGTTGATTTTTTGCCAACTTATGAAATCGGAAAAGTACTTTTGTGAAGATGTCCATATCATCAGAATTTCTCAATATGTCTTAGCTAACCTCTGCTGCAAAACAATGTACAAGCTATCATTGCTTAGTTGCAGCTTACATAATCTTTGAAGTAGTATTACCATTGGATTATCCTATATCAAATTTTTCCTATTTTAAAATGTACCGTTAAGGATTTAAGGGGAATATAACCTTAGTACTGCACCGTTGTCTTCATAAGAATCTTATATTTGTGAGAGTTCTTTTGTACCTAATTAAAATAATACATGAAAGCTCACAGTGTACCTACTAGTGACATGTGTAACAATTGAGAGTTGAGAGAAAAAATTGAGTGTTGAATCTTATTTTTTTGAAAGGAATATGTTGTTTGGATACAGAATGAACAAACAAACACATCACTCCATTTCCATGGCTTGAAAATATAAAGATCACAGTTTAGTTCAATAGTGATGCCTCTCTGCCAATTGACTCAGGTTGACTCAGCCTTCCATCCTTTCTAAGGTGGGTAAAATGAGGACCCAGATTGTGGGGGCAATAAGCTGACTTTGTATAAATATACAAAAGTATGAAGGCTATTGCTTAACACATTGTAAGCCGCCCTGAGTCTCCGGAGAAGGGCGGCATATAAATCAATTTTTTTAAAAAAATTAAGAGTTTTCTGTTCTCAGTACATTCATAATAAAATAAATGTTGTGTCTGGATGTCCTAAAGCTCTATTCCATTCTTTACAACCTCATGTCAATATTGTGAGCTTTGTGAGCTGTGTGTGTGTGTGTACTCTAGGTAAATGGAAGGAACCCACAGTCATTTTTTTAGCTTGTTGACATATAAGTCAAAAGGCAAAGTCCCTGAGTTGAGTTGAAATTCTGGTGACATATCTATGTAGTTTACTTAGCAGCAATGTGGAAGGCATTTCTGTCATGTTTTTTCAACTTCCTAATTTAGCTTACAGTCTTGTAATCTCCTTGTAGTGTCCCTATCAAGTACTAACTCAATCAGATTCTCCTTATCTTTTGGGATAAGCAAAAGTCAGTTGGGTGCTACTATCAAATTGTGATATACTTCTACAAGGTATTACTTTAGAAGCAGGAGCTGCTGTTACACCTTACTTCTTCTCAAGAACTTGTCAAAATTCTTCAGATTTCATAATATCAATATCAAAATAAATATATGTATGTATTTAAATCTATCTATCTATCGATTGAAGTTTTTCATTTTTTATTAATATTTATGTCAACTACGGTATGCTGAAACAAATCAGCTCAGTGTGCCCAACAATAGCTCACTTGCATCTGTTAGGATCCCTGTCCTATCTAATTTTTATTTTTCATTCTACTCTTTTCATCATAAAAAAAGAATCTGGTAAGTTGAAAAACAAAGTTCTGGCCATTAATATTATAATTTAGGTATGAGACTGCTTCTAAATAACAGCCACCCATAAACATTCTTAACCAATAAAAGGAATACAACAAATAGGAACACAACACTTTGTTTGAAAAGTACACATTTTACATGGAAAAAACAAAAGAAAGCTGGGCAATAAGACTCCTGGGAGGCTAGAAGGAGTGGGGAAGAAAATAAATGACGGATAAGTGGTTTTTTTTAGGATTGCCATGCTCTGGTTTGATGACCACCCTGTCCTTACTCCATGAACACTTCGGCGAGGGCACTCACAACGTGTGTAAAAATTCTATAATTATTCCCACCAGCCAGAAAAAAAATCTTGAGTTGGAAGTTACATATAGGAATATGTGTCTAAATCAAAAAAAGCTTTTCAGCCAGTCTAGTAGGCCCCCTATGAGCTATGTATAGCTCTCTCAATCATTTTCATAGAGATCAAACAGAATTTTCTTTTAGTGAAAAAGAAACTAATAACAAATAGTAATAACTAACTGTTGAGGAATTTAATCATATCCAACTGTCCATTTCTTTCAACTCTATTTCATTTGTTTCTTAGCATATAAATATATCCTCCATCCTTGTCAGGGGTGGGTTCTACTTACCTTTACTACTGGTTTGCAGCGGGGCCACGCGCAAGCACAGAAGCATTTTGATGACTTCGGGATCGGTGGGCAGATCCTCCCACCAATTTTATCACCAGTTCTACAGAACCGGCATGAACCGGGGGCAACCCACCACTGATCCTAGTATATGCTTACCGTATATACTCGTGTATAAGCCGACCTGCATATAAGCCGACCCCCCCAATTTTACCCCAAAAAACTGGGAAAACTTGTTGACTCGCGTATAAGCCGGGGGTGGAAAATGCAGCGGCTACTGGTAAATTTCAAAATAAAAAGACTGGTCAAAAGTGCGAGGACCTGTCAGAAATCACTTTTTTCAGCCTTCTGGGTAGTCCTTTTGTGCACATGGACTACTCAAAGGGCTGAAAACGTAATTTTTGACTGGTCCTCGCACTTGTGACCAGTCCTCAAACTTACGACTGTCCTCACACTTTACGTTTTTGCCCTATCTTGTCACCATGGTGAAGAGAAGCAGTTGTGAAATGAGTGACATGGTTTTAAGAATGCTGCACGGGCATAAATGTGAGGATGGTCATAAGTGTGAGGACTGGTCACAAGTGTGAGGACCAGTCAAAAATAACTTTTTCAGCCCTCTGAATAGTCCATGTGCACAAAAGGACTACTCAAAGGGCTGAAAAAAGTGATTTCTGACAGGTCCTCGCACTTTTGACTGGTCTTCGCACTTATGACTGGTCATCATTTATGCCCATTGTAGCATTCTTAAAAACAGTGTCACTCATTTCACAACTGTTTCTCTTCACCATGGTGACAAGATAGGGCCAAAATGTAAAATGTGAGGACAGTCGTAAGTTCAAGGACTGGTCACAAGTGCGAGGACCAGTCAAAAATAACTTTTTCAGCCCTCTGAGTAGTCCATGTGCATAAAAGGAGTCCATGTGCATAAAAGGAGAGGGAGGAAGAGAGGAGGAG